>CM023099.1:20334761-20838862 GCA_013103745.1 Gardenia jasminoides
ACACTCTGATTTGTCTACTAATCCTTGTCAAATCTGAACTTGGAAGTTTCCTAAACTCAACTTGGACCGAATCCTGTCTTGTTTCCAAGAAACCCAACTGCAGCTTCTAATCAGTTTTAGAAA
Source organism: Gardenia jasminoides (assembly GCA_013103745.1). Lineage (NCBI taxonomy): Eukaryota > Viridiplantae > Streptophyta > Magnoliopsida > Gentianales > Rubiaceae > Gardenia > Gardenia jasminoides. Next base: position 20,334,885 of record CM023099.1, read on the forward strand.
CAAATCTGGTCAACCACCGACTTGCTCTTCTTACACTTCATTCTTGGAATCCTGAAGTCAACCAAACAATATCCAAACTGCCCAAGAAACAGCTACACAACCAACCTTAACAGCCTTGACTTTTTCAGAAATCTTAGTTTCCTAAATTGAATTCTTTGAGTCCAAAGTCAAGAAAGTTGGGGGAGGACATTCCTTTTTCTTTTCCAGTAGGTTATATAGCATCTTCTCCAGCAGAATATTACACCCTTCCAGCCCAAGAAATTTGGCCAGAAAATTAAGCTCCAAACAGCTCCAAAAACGATTGCCTTCAAGAACAAATTTTCTAGTTTTTTTCCGTGATAACTTGGAGTCCGAATCTGGTCCCAAATCTGAGTTTTCAAATCTATTTTTGAGTCCTGAATTGTTGTTTTTTTAGTGTCGTTTAGCTTCCCAAAAGTGTCTTTCTTGAGTCAAGTCTCATCCACAAGTGAACTTACATTCGACACCACATTCTTGTGAGATTATTGTGGGGTAATTCCTGGATATTTGAGCAAATTTCTGATTTCTTCAAGAGGGGAAATTGAGGATATAGAGAGTTGTCTGTGAGACTATTAGAGTGCATTAAAATAATTGAGCGATACACGAGGGTGAGAGAAACACGTAAGGGAGCGTGTGAGGTTTTTTACTTTCATTGTTGCTCATTTTGCAGGTTTAAAAATATGGCAACCGGAGAAGAAAAGACCAACAGGGATGAAATAACCATTGCTCAACTTGCTTTTCAAATGCAAGCTATGTTTGCTGAATCTCAAAGGAAATTGGAGCAAAAGCTCGAGGTCATGCATGAACGCATTGACAATCTAGAATCATCGAAAGGTTCCTCTAAGAAATCTAAGGGGAAAACCATTTTGAACGAATCTAGTGACTCCAATGGGGACACCGAGCAAGAAGAATATGAACAAAGATCAAGAGAAAGGAGACCTAGACCTAAGCATGAGGACGACGCCATCAAGGGAGTGAAACTGAAAATTCCGTCCTTCCAAGGCAAATCGGATCCTGAATCTTACTTAAAGTGGGAGAGAAAGATTGAGAAGGTCTTCGATTGCCACCATTACTCCGAGTTACAAACGGTGAAGCTGGCTGTGGTAGAATTCACTGATTACGCAACAATTTGGTGGGATCAACTTAGGGCTCGACAAAGGAGAAACGAGGAGCCATCCATCCAAACTTGAGATGCACTCAAAGGAATCATGAGGAAGTGCTTCATACCAGCCTACTATCATCGGGATTTGTACAATAAATTGCAAACCGTCACTCAAGGTAGTATGACGATTGAAGACTACTACAAAGAAATGGAGATGGCCATGATGAGGGCCGACATTCATGAGGATTTGGAAGCAACTATGGCTAGATTTTTAAGAGGTTTAAGGGCTGACATTGCTGATGTTGTTGAGCTACAACATTACCTCGATATGGGAGAGCTATTGGACAAAGCCGTCAAGATAGAAAGGAAGCTTAAGAGGAGGGGTACAACTAGCTCCAACTCCAACTTCCAATCTGGAATTTGGGGAAATCAAACCATAATGAGGGAAGAAAGGGCCACGACATCACTTAGTAGTGGCAAACCAGCCGCATCTCCCCATGGAAGCTCAAAACCGATTGTGAATTCCTTGAGATCGAGTGAAGATACTTCAAAAGTCAATACCAAAGGAAGTTTCCACAAAAATCCAGAAGTGAATAAGCCAAGAAATCGGGATGTTAAGTGCTTCAAATGCCAAGGTTTTGGCCACATTGCGTCCCAATGTCCCAACCAAAGAACCATGCTAGTGCTGCAAAGTGGGGAAGTCATCACCGATGAGGAAGAAGATGAGTATAAAGGAATGCCACCACTTATCGAAGAGGAGGAAGAGGAGGTCATTGAGGAAGAGCCAACACCTGACAAGCTCACTTTAGTGGCTCGAAGAGCATTAGCTACCCAAATGAGCATGGAAGAGCAACAACGAGGGAACATCTTCTACACTAGATGTCACGTTCAAGAGAAAGTGCACAGCTTGGTGATTGATCCGGAGTTGCACTAACGCTAGTGCTATCATGGTAGATAAGCTGAAGTTGCCAACAACTAGCCATCCCCATCCATACAAGCTACAATGGCTCAATAATAGTGGAGAGGTACGTGTATTTAAGCAAGTACTTGTTTCTTTCCGCATTGGTCGATTCATGGATGAGGTTCTGTGTGACGTAGTACCTATGCAAGCTGCCCATATCATTCTTGGTCACCCATGGCAGTTCGATAGGAAGGTTAGTTGGGATGGATTCACTAACAAGTATTCCTTCTCTTATGGCAATAAGAAGGTTGTTCTTGTACCTCTAACACCACAACAAGTGCACGAGGATCAAGCTAGCCTTCAAAAGGAATTTGAGCTTGAACTTGAAAAGAAAAAGGAGGGGGGAAGCCGTGAGAAATTGAGGAGTAAGGCCAAATCAGGCTCGGCAATTGATGTTAAAGAAGAAAGAAAACAAGTGATGATAGCCAAATGTGTGAACGTTAGAAGTGTGCTAGAATCCTTGTTTTCCACTAACACTTCTGACCTTTTGTTGCCTAGTATTTTTATTAAATTTTTGCAGGTTTCCCAACGTGTTCATATGCACGGACTTGGCTCTACAAGTGGCATATTTCAAGCTGATTATGACGTGATTGGAGCTCATATTAAACCATCTAAGTCATGGATGTGTACTTCCTTCCTAGCCATAATGTTCTCGGTTCACATAACGGTTTGTTCTTCAACAACCACTCGTTGAAAAAGGAAGTTTCATAATCAAATTTTCATCTTTTGGTGATGAGAAGTTTATTTTTGCACTGCATACGCCTCATGTGAACATCGTTGCATGTAGTTCTTATGCTAACCTACATTCTAGTCTTTTAGTCATGCCTTTACAATCATATCTCTTTGCATGTTTCAAGCATATTTCCATTACTGTTCTGGAATCATATGTGTCTTTCCATTGCTGTTCGTTTGTGTTAGATGTCCCTAAAACATTTCGTATGCATTCTTCTACATTGACGCATGCTTTGTTGTCTCCCTGTGCTAATCTGATTTTTGTATTCCATGGTGATCACGCATCATTATCTTATATGCTGTTTTTGGTTTCGACTCTTCTGTTGGGATATCCAAGCAATCATTCTTTTGGTTGCTTTCTTTTTTATCCAGGCATTACTAAGGGAGCATCTACACACACCTTTGATTCGAGGTTGAATCCTCTCAAGAGGAGGGGAATGACACAAGTCCAAGAAGTTCATAAGGCAAGGTCGAGTCAAGGTCCATGTTGTGACGACCCCACCGTACCCAGAGGCGTACTAAAGGGCTTAGCGGATCGCCTGCCTAGCTCTCACTAGGACTCGATAGCAAAACAATAAACGTGTCAAATTCTCATAAAAGGTTAATATGTACATTATATATATCCTTAATATCCACTACAAGACTACAAGAGTTAGAGTGTAACTCCCGTCAAGGTTTCTCACACCCGCTATCTAAAATACAAAATACATGGCCAAAACTCCAACCCAAAGCAAGTGCTAAAGAAAAGGGCTACACTATGCCTTTCACGCGTCAGTTCCCCCTTCGGCCCCCTGCTAAGGAAAACAAATTGAAAATGATTAAGCTATATGCTTAGTGAATAATCAGGGGGGGAAACACATGTAAATCACGTTTCCACAGATTTTTCAAGTCAAAAGCAAAAAGTAACACCACAATTAAGGATACGGGTGGCTTCAAAGCCAATTCAATTTCCACGCTTGATCTTCCGTTGACACTCCGTCAACCGATAATCCGTAGACCCCACTTATACTCCTACCGTCCACCTTATCAACCCACTCTGGCCAGTCTACAGTACATAACAGCTTGAGCAATAATATCATTGAGATCCCAAAAGCATTTAGATCAGACCATCTATTTGGTCAGAAAATAACATTTACCATTGAGACCCCAAGGCAACCCCTTGAGATCAGACCATCCAAGTGGTCAGAGAGCCACACTAACATTGAGATCTCAAAGGCATCACTCGAGATCAAACCATCCAAGTAGTCAGAGAGCAACATTGACATTGAGACCCCAAAGGCATCCCTTGGGATCAGACCATCCACTTGGTCACTTATCACTAACAATATCACAGGTACAGATCATATATCACACATCATATGCATTCACATATCACACAACACATATATTCAAGAATCATATATGGAGCTTTGGTCGAGTGCGATAAAGTACACCCTCGTCCAAACGCCCACTTATCACATTTCACAATATAATCACACATAAAGTCCTAATTGCTCACCAAAAGTAGTACAAAAGCAAACAGGTTAGAAAAATTCCCCGGTCTCCTCGACCTTGTCACTTCCTGTGAAAAGTTGAGCCAGAAGATTACTCAAACAATCATTAAGACGCCAAAACCACTTAGAAACACTTAAAACAGCAAATAAGGTACATGCATGGGCGTTCGACTAAAAACGGACGAGAACGGAACGAAAACGGAAAACACACACTAAAAGGTGTAAAAAGCAGTTTTGCCACCCTGTGCGCCTTTACTCATAACTCAAGCTAAAATTATCGGATTAGAGTGCATGAGGTGCCGTTTCGAAGATAAGAGAACAATATATAACTTTCATGAAGACCATTTCTACCCAGATTCACTCCATCCAGGTCAAAAATTACGAAAACAGTCCCAAATTTCTGTCGACAGGTTGTCTGTCAGGCCTGATTCAAACGGCCATAACTCAGTGTTCCAAAGTCCGATTCAGGAAATTCTGGATGTGTTGGAAAGCTGAAAGATAGGGCTAAAACGTTTGTGTTTTGGCCAAAAGCTGGTTTGACACAGATCATGACGAAAAATGCAGCTAAAGGGACTGCTCGACCAACCCTGATTTTCTGGTTTGAGCTATGCGATGCATGGTTCAAGTCCATTTCTATCACATACAATTTATACCATTTGCAAGCCAACATAAACACACATGTACATATATAAGTTAACTATCAAATTCAGTCCAAACTAGCGCAAACCAAACACATTTACTAAAAAGCAACAAGATCATACTATCGTTTCCAGATTTTACAAGCTACTAGCAAACCAAAGCTAAATCTTCTTAAATGTAATCGAAGTGGCCTAAGCTTAGCATATATCCACAACAAAATATTATTAACATGATATTGAACCAAAATCACCATCAAACAAGTCATTTAAATACCCCAAAACAAAGCTCCATCACTGATCAAGCATGCTGTCCAGAAATTCCAGCAAAACATACCTCACTTGTTTATCACTTTTGTCTAACTAAAACACCACAACTTTGGCTCAAATTTAACATACATATAGAGGGAAGGATGAAGATTCAATCCATGTTAAAATCCTGCATCAAAGTCTCACGAAATCAAGCTCAAACAGGCTGCCCTATTCTGCCATTCACGCTGTCACAAATTTCCAGCCATGTTCATGCAAGTTCTAGTCCATCAAATGCATGTTTGACATGCTCAAATTGCTATTCACTGATCTAAACAACATCCAACACACATAATCAAGTATATGTGAGCAAGAAATAAAAGAAAAGGTAGCTTCTTGAAGTATTTACCTTAAACCCTTTTGAAGATATGCACCCTAGAGTTTCCTTCTTCCAAATCACTGCACCAACCCCTTAATCTTCCTTAGATGTCACCTTTTATGGAGTAGTTTGCAAACTTAAGGTAGAAATCAAGGATTCAAGCAAGAAATCAAGGTTGGAGTTGAAGTTTTCTCTTTTTTTCCTTTCCTTTCTTTCCTTTTTTCCCCCACGGTTTTTTTTCCTTCTTGTTTCAGCTTTCACCCGACTTCCCTTCTCTTTTTTTCCTCTTAATTGGTCCCAATTTGAGTTATAAGATAAAGCCTAGAAGATATTTAAGGGGTTGGTCAAAGTTTCAATCCAAGCCTAGCAACTTCAATGATCTTTCACCTTGGCCCCAAGTGATTTCATTTCCTAGCAATTAAGTCCATAAGTTGTAAACCCAACTTAGTCCACTAATACTTAATCACACCTAGCTAGGTCACTAATCACCCAATTAACGTAATCAACTCCCGTGAGCATGCAAGTTCACACTGAAAATCCATGAAATAACAAACGTTTGATTTGTACATATAATAAGGGTTTTGAGAAAATATAGTAGGGTTGGTACATTTTAGGGTTTAATTTACAGTTAGGGTGTAAACAAATTAGGGTTTTATCAAAAGCTAGGGTTTAAATTTCAAATTAGGGTTTTTAGACTTGTAAAACAAAATAGTTAAAAACAAACACTTTTAAAAGTAAAACAAACCATATAAACACCTTGGCAAACAAAAATAATTATAATTAAAATTATTTAATATTTTCCAAATATTGAGAAAAATCGGGGCCTTACACATGTGGTCAACCATTTCTTTGCCAAATTCATTGGGGACCAATGAACAAGGTGAAGAACAAGGCATTTTAGAGGTCAAGAATCGAATTCAAGTTTGTGTCAAGTCTTGCTTTGTTAGACCAGAAGACTTGTGCTGCTAGCAGTGCACGCCTTACCGCCAGGAGTCTTGATCTTCCTGCTTTGGTGCAGTCTTGTAAGGCGTGGCACGACTTGTAAGCTGAAGTCTTCTACCTTTCAAGTCTTCAAGTCATTTTGTGTTTAATTATCAAGGTTTGATGTCTTTCTTCAATTTAAGAATTTGTTAGTTATGTTATTTACTTAAATAAAACTGGTCATGTTGACCATGTGTTAGCCGAAATTAGGTTTAAGTTAATTAGGGTTCAGTTGGTCACTTTAGGTGAGTCCAACTAGGGTTAGGTTTGTGTCATTTTTCCAATTCAAGTAGGGTTTCAGTTTTTGTCTCATTGTAAGGCTATAAATAGCCCTTTTTAGGTTCGAAATTATTAACGAAGTTTTATCAAAGAATTTTCCAGCAAACCGTGTGTTTTACAACTTCTCTTTCTAAGAGATCTTTTCTTGAATACTTGAGAGATTAGCTTGAGTGTTCTTTGACTTATCAATCAAGAATCGCACTTGATTGTGGCGTCATCTACCTAAATCCTTGGTTCACTAAATCAACAATCATGGATTGAGATTAAGTTCATAGGTTCGTGATTCCTTGGTTTGGAAGTTAAGGATTTTTTCCGCACCTTAACTTGATTCTTCGTCTAGATCCTTGGGCATCGATGGGATACGAGTTCAGGCCCTCTAGGTGCGTTCGTATCGCTAAGAATTTGTGATGTTTTACTAATAGTTTTTTTTCGGATGTTTTGACATGTTTAACACCCTACTAAAAGTTAGAAATAACATTGAAAGGTTATTTATAGCAATCATGTAGAAGAAGGAATTTTTGACATAAAATCAGAAATAGAATTCAGCCAAATTCCCGAACATACTGGTGATTATAGGAGTTGAACTAGAGTCTGAGCTTTATATCGTTAGAATGGTCTATGAATCTAGTTTTAAATGCCGCTAACGGAGCTTGATTTTGATTTTTCAACATCGAGTTATAGCCATTCTTCCGAAACTGTTCCATTAGCCTATTCCTAGTCTGACACTTTTCTAGTGTCTCTGATTTTGGCCATTTCAACCCTGACCAAGTCTGATTTGAGGTTCGACCTCTTCATGAAAGTTGTAGGTCTATGTCTTAGCTTTGAAACACCATAAAATTTGCACCAATCCGATAAGCATAGCACCAGTTGCGATCAAAATGCTGAGAGGTGTCAAAACTGTTAAACCAAAGTGTCTTTTATTTGTTGTTATTTTCGATTCATCTACATTTGCGTGATTCTTCTACATTTGAGCCAGTTAAACCTAAATATCTCTTTTGTTTACAATTAGGCGGTGACGGTGGAAACGGAAGGAATTCCAAAGCGAATACCAAAATTTACTTTATTTAAATCGGTGAGTGTTCCAACTCCTTTTCAAATGAAAAATCTTGCTATTGTTTGCAAAGGAATGATTTGTTGAAATGATTTGTTTGTATTTATAAGGAAATGATTTACCACTATTTCCAAGTAAAATTGCTTTTACAAGTGGAATAATTTATAAAGGATTTATGAGTGTTCCTTGTTGCTAGTTGTGCTTAAATGTTTCCATGATTTGATTGGGTCTTTAATTGATTGATTGGGCATGTTTAAATATATACCAGTGTTTCTATGCAAAGTGAACTTTAACTATTAATTTTGATCGTTATAAGTGAGTATTTGGATTGATTTTTTACTTATGTTGATTTGAAAGTATTTTATTACTAAATGTGTTCTATTAAACTATTACGTTTTGTTTCAAATAAAACTTGTTCCTCATTTCTAACGAGGCTTGAGAAAGAGGCTGACCGTCAAGGGTCCCTCGCTCTTGAAGGAGGGTGTATATTTTATTGTACTCTCTTAAGACACTTGAAGGTTGAAATTGATTGTCAGTTGTCCCTCGCTTCCAAAAATGTTTGATAGATATTTATCAATGTTTGAATTACTTGCGCATGAATGTAGGCTATGTGTACTTTAACACATTGGCTGAACAAGGCCTTTCCCCCTTCGTTACCGGCCCATTCGAGCCAGAAGCGGACTCGGTCAGGTAGGTTGGTAACCTAGGGCACTGATTATGGTGTACTCGAGTATTTCCACTGGGTGTTATAAGGAGGAGGAGGGGGTTGAGTGACTGATAAAGACGGACTGCAACTGCTCCCGGAGGACACCGTATCCTTTCAATATTTGAACTAAGTATTTATTGAATTAATGTTCATTGAATTAGTGTTTACAGCATTATTGCTTGTTAAATTAAGTGTTTATGGAATGATTCTTTAAGGGATTACTATTTCTTGTATCCTTTTAAATGAAAGATTCTTAAATATTTTCAATGTGAACATGTGACCATGTTTTTGACTTACACGTTATTCTTTTAAAGACTCAAATGTTTTACAAAAGGTATTTAATTCAAATGTCCATGAATTTGATAAAATGTGAATCTTCTTGTTTTCACTGAACATTCACTGAGTTTCTAACTCACCCCAAAATGTTTTATTTTTCACCCCCACAGGTCTCGAGATGAAGGAAGACTAGTGTAGTGATCCTTCTTAGTGTGTCTGGCAGGATTATCTCTTGTACTATTTGTAATATTGGACTGTTGGAGTTTTAGTGTATTTGGACTAATTGGAAATGTAATTATTATTTGGAGATCTTTCATTGTAATTATTTGAGATCTGTAATATTATTGAGGATCTGTAGTGAGTCCCGACGAGAGTTGGGCAGGCGGTCCGCAGATCTCTTTGGTTCGCCTGTGGGGGAAGTGGGGCTGTCACAAAAATAAAATGCTACTGTTTCAACAAATGGTAAGAAAAACAAAAGAAAAAAAGAAACAATGAAAAGGAAAAATTATAAATTATAAAATCCATTCTACATTAACAAACACACTATGGCTTTTCGTCAAAACCAATTATCATTGACCACTCTATGATACCGATAGTGATAGTGATAGTGGAATTCGAACCAAACGGCTCCTAAGTTTGGAATATGGTTTGAAATTTATGTAATTATGTTGGCTTGAAATTTGAATTTGGAGAATCTAGTTTAGCAGTCTTGTGTTGTTGGTTTTTCTTTAGCTATCGAGTCCTGTTGAGAGTTGGGCAGGTAGTCTGCCGAACCCTTTGGTTCGCCTTAGGGGGAGGTAAAGCTGTCACAGTTGGTATCAGAGCCTAAGTTAGAAATTGCCTGGGTAGAATAGAAGTTTTGACCTAAGTTTATATAAGTTTTGATCTTAAGTCATTTAAGTTGAGAATTGTATTTGTCCTTATAGGTCATGGAAGGAGACGGTGAAGAGGATAGAAGTGAGTAGCCTCGGAGATGCCTTCCAACTGTTGACTATGAGGAGAAGTTAGGAGAATCGGTTCAATTTTGGAGCCCCGCTAGCCGGACTAGGCGATATGATCGTTGCCAGAACTACTCCTATCCTGATTATGTGATTCTAGTAGTTTTGGATGAGAGGCAGAGATTAACTAATGCGAGTTTTAGGGACCAAGATGAGGTAGAAAGGATGAGGGGAATTATGATGATACAAAGGGATAGGATCTAGGAACTTTAGCAGACTATCTTAGAGGAGTAGGAGCGTACCGATGCTATGCACCAATAGGTGCAAGTTGTGAACGAGTGCCTCAATAGAATTTTAAGGAAAGTAGGCGATCGAACTGAGGGCATCCTATTTGAGTGTCAGCCCTTACTTGGCAAGGTGGTGGATCAACTTGGAGGATATGAATCGTCGCAACAACATTCCTAGGAATGTTGTAGGCACCAAATTTTGACTATTTCAATTGTTTTCTTATATTTTTATCTATTAATTTTAGTTATTTATTTTTGAATATTCTAACACATCTTTCTTATTTTGTAGGTTTTTCAAAAAAAAAAAATGGTCAAAAACGTGAACCAGTTACGCGGATTGGTCCACGTAACTAGTCCGAACGATCGAAAAAAAAAATTACGCTGTTTTTCCAGCCTTTCCTTCCTCATTTCCAGCTGTATTTTTTATGTCTTTGGCATCAAGTAATCATTTTAGTTAATGCCCAAATCACTCTTGATCCTTAAGACACAAATAAAACGCATCTAATGATCAAGATTAACCCAAGAAAACCCTCAAAGTATCTAAGCCTTTGGTTGTAGGTTTTAATGCCTATAAATCACCCATGTTAGGGTTTTCTGAGGAAAAAGGCTGGAAGCTGAGAGAGAAAGAGAGAAGAGGGAGGCTGAGAGAGAGTAGAAAAAGAGAAAAACGATTGAGAATCAAAGAGAAAAAAGAAAAAGAGAGAAAAGATAAAAACTAGGGTTTCTTTTTTTTTTAGTGAAGATTTCTGGAATTTTGGTCATTCCTTTTCGTTCTTCTCAAGCCTCCTAATCAGGTAGTCTTCCTTTACTCTATCTATTATTTTTTCTGGTCGAAAATTGCTAGAAATCAGACCTTTTGGTGGAACCAAGGTCTTAAATGTGTTTTTTTAAGTTTTATGACATTTGATGATGATTATTGGTTGTTATGTGAGCATGTTGTTTTTATAAAGCCTTGGTAAGGCTCATATTCTTGTTCTGACATTTCAAATCAGACGTTTGATGCTTCTATGTTTGATCTTGTTGTGATTTCTGAAAAATTTCTGGAAAAATGTTCTTCACGTTTTGAAGATGTGAAGAAACGCGGACTACTTGCGCGGCTTACTTCGCGTAACGATCCGCGTTTCCTCTTGAATGTTTGAAGATGTGAAGAAACGCGGAGATCTTGCGCGGCTTGGTTCGCGTAACGCTCCGCGTTTCTGCTTGAATATTTGAAGATGTGAAGAAACGCGGGGTTGTTACGCAGGCTGGTCCGCGTAACTTCCCGCATTTCTAGCCTGACAGTTCTTCCCTTTCCCCTTTTTTTTTTGTCTATTTGATGTGTTGATGCTTAAGATTTGGCCTTTTTCGATTTTAGCTTGTTTTGACATGATCTGAATGATGATGTTTAATGCTTTAAATAGATCCCCTTGCCTCTGAGGATTTTGTTTATGTTATTGTCTGAAAAATTGGAAGCAATCTTCCTGATATTTTGAAGATGGGAAGAGACGCGGACAGTTACGCGGCTGAGTCCGCGTTTCCCCTCTGGACTTTACATTTTGCATGTAACGCGGATGTTGTTGCGCGGCTCTGTCCGCATTTCTACTCCGCGTAACCTCTCTGTTCCTCAATTTTGTTGCTATTTCTTACTCTTTTGTTCCAGAATCTTACTCTATTATTCATATTTCATAGTCTTATCCATGCTTCTTGCAGAATCTGTTTTGATACCTTTTCTTTGAATTTTTGATTGATTTTTCCTTTAAATTAGTACCTTGATCCCTTTTGTTAACATTGAGTCTTAGATAACCATTCCCCTCATTTAAGGATTCAATTAAGGCATCACATCAAGGAATGGTAACTTGTTTTCCCTATTATGTGCTCTTATGTGTTTTTGCATGATCTTGCATGTCTTAAATTAAATTTTCCTTTGCTTTTATTCATGGCTAGTCTTTATTTACGTCATTTAATTTTTGAGTAAATCATTTGAAGGCCTTGGATGCCAAGTTGTAATAGATAGGTTTGATTTTGCAAAAAGTGTATTTATTCTAGAAAATGTAATAGTTAGATTATTATTCCGAATTTTTTCCCTTAGAATGTATTTAGGTTCCCCCAATGTAATAATTAGGTTTTATATGCTTATTTTGCATGCTTGCATGTTTATGTGTTTACTTGCTTTCCTAGGGTCTTGCATCTAGATATTATGCCTATGTGTTATGTGTTTATGTGTTTTATATGTTTACTTGCTTTATTATCATGTCTACATGTTTATTGTGTAAATGTATTGACGTCACCACACTAGTCCAATGCTAGTTGTGGCCTTTCCTTTCGATTTCTCACTAATCCAATGTTAGTGAGAACTTTTAGATAAGAGCTAGTCCAATGCTAGACCCTTAATGCCATTCATGCATTAGATACAAATTTCACACACTTTTCACTTTTAGAGTTTCTTTTCCATTTTTGCATGTTACTATTTTCCCTCCCGTATGCGAAACATCTCATTTAGTTTTCTTTTTTGTCAAAAAATAGATTAGTGCATTTAAGGCATTACCCTTTGAATTAGGGAAGAGAGCGAGTATGGCTTCCTAGCCTTAGTACGCTTTTATTTCCTTCTATGAAAAGGAAGAATTAAAGTCACGAACTTAGTCCCCCGCACCCATTATGTTGCATTATCCCTCTTTAGGACATACATATGCATTATTTTGAATTCTATCAAGATCATTCTTTAAAAAGTCAAGTTTTCTTCTTCATGTTTTAGCAATTCAGAATCAAAATCCGTTTTCCTTAAAATTGCATCTTCTGGAAATTCAAGTTCCTCTTTGTACTTAAAATTGATCTTTTCAAAAATCCAATTTCTTTTCCCTTGAGATTTTATAAAATTGCATTTCTTTTGAAAACCCTATTTTCCTGTTTGTTCGAGTCTCATCATTTGCATTTTTCGTGACCTCCTCGAGGGATCAAATTTGGATGACACAACTAATGTGATCAATTCCAATCAAACCTCAAGGAGACATTTTGCCCCTTCCCGACCCCAACATTAGGTTTAGGTTTTTCATCCATATAGATAACATCCAAATGTGATAAATTTTAAAGTTAGAATTAGGAAATTTTTAACTAAATCTTGCAACTAGCTTTGGCTAGGTTAGAAGGGTGCTTTAGAGGCAGTAACATCAATCTTTGCCTTCCCTTCTTTCAATGTGACCCCGAACCTTTTCTCTAGTTTTCAAAGACACGAGTCGTCTAAAAAAGGGTTTTCTTAGTTTATTTTCATTAATTTAAATTTTTTGGTGACTTGGTACACCTAAACTCCATACCAAGTGGCGACTCCAAACATTTTCTAAAAACCCTTTTCTAGACTTTTGTTTTTGGGTCCAAATCGTCGCATTTTTGTAGTCCATGACCCCTTTCTTTTTTCAAAAAAAAATCAATTTTTAAAAAACCTTTTTCAACTAAAAACCCGAAACGACGAGGGTTCTCATCCCCTCTTCCCTTTTCCAAAAAAATGGGGCGCGACAAATGTGACGTCTGCTGACTCTGTTGGAAACTAAGATAGGACGCCGTGAGCAGCTACCTATGTTTTGACCCGTGAGAAGGGTAGTTAGGAAAATTTTAGCCAACTTTTGTGTACTTTTGGTATGGTTTTCCTAATGTTCTTTTGTTATAATTCCATTACTTTTCTAATGGGATTTCTTTTGTTTGTAAGCTATTTTGTTATATAATATATTTTGCTATGTGATATACATGACTAAATTATGTGAAAATATATGTGACATTCCCATTTGTTATAATTTTGTATTTACTTACATATTGTTACAATTTTCTTTTGAACATGCATTTTAATTTTTGTATGTGCATTACGACCCTAGACTTAGTAAAACCAAATGAAGAGTAGACGTTAGGGACGAGGCCATGGACGTGGACTCAGACAATCCCAAGATCAATGGGGTGACCATGAATCGGTCGCAGGAGATAATCATGAACCAAGGGCCGATACTAATGAATAAGTAACCACAACCATCCAACATATGACTGACTTGTTGGCACAAATGGCTGGTTAAAACCCTGGGAATCAACAAGGAAACCCTGGGAATCAAGTGGAAGGAGAACATAGGGCATTACAAAGATTTCAAAAATTTTCTTCACCAAAGTTTCTTGGAGGACTAGACCATGATATAGCTGAGAGGTGGAAAGAGAAAATGGGTGACACTTTTACCACTTTAAACTGTACGAAAGAGAGACGAGATACTTTTGCCATATTTCAGTTAGAAGGGGCAGATCGTGCTTGGTGGAATGTAATATGACTAAAGTGGGAAAGGGAGCAGGCCTTAAGAATTTGGCCTAATTTTATGAGAGAGTTTAATACTAAGTACTTTCTACCTCTGATTCAGGAAAGGAGAGAGAGAGTTTATTAAACTTCGTCAGGGTACTCAGAGTGTGATCAAGTACGAGACCCAATTCACTAGGTTTTCTAAATTTGTGCTTGAGCTAGAGGCAACTGAGCAGAAGCGGATAAGGCGTTTCATTCAAGGGTTAAACGTCAAGATTCAGAAGGACTTGGCAGTAACTCAAATCAATACTTTTGGTGAAACTTCTGAGAAACTCAACGAGTTGAGAGTGCCAAACTCCAAGTTAGGGCATTTTAGGCGAGAAAATGGGGTGCGCCAGGTGGTAATCAAGGACAAAGTGATAAATACCTCCTAAGTTTGGCCGAGGGGCAAGTGGAGTACAACTTCTGAGGACACCGAGAGGGGCCCCGTCGAGGGGAGCTCAAGGTGGGAGAGGATCACAGAGAGGTGCCTCACAAGGAGGTTCTACATCAGCTCCTCGTGTAAATTATGGGGCACTACGGGAAACCAAACCAAACCATACTGAGGATAATTGTTAGAGGAAAAGAGAAAATGCTTGCACTATGGGAGAACCAAGCATCAAAGTTTGTCATGCCCTAATATGCCTTGTGATGGGAGTGAAGCTCCACGGTCAGGTAGGCCAAACCTAAACCCTAACCAGTTAGCTGTAGGTAGGAATAGACCTCGAGTCTCTATCAGGGTTTATGCTCTGGATCAACACCCGATTCTTGAGTCATCTGAGGTGATTGAAGGTACGATCCCTATATTCCATCTTTTAGCTAAGATTTTGATCGATCCCGGTACAACTCATTCTTTTGCAAATCCTACTTTTATGTGTAATATTGATGTTAAATCTACTAGACTACCCTATGACCTGAAAGTTAGTACACCTACGGGTAATCAACATCTAGTCACAAACACAATCTTTAGAAATTGTGAGATTTGGATTGGGGAGTGAAAATTGATGATAGATTTGATAAGTTTGGACATCAAGATGTACGACATGATCATAGGAATGGATTACCATGCTAGGATAGATTGTAGATGAAAGTGGTGAAGTTTTGTATACCGGGAGAGACGACTTTAAAGTTAGATATGTGGGATAGACTAGCCTCATCTGCACTTATTTCTAGAATCCGGTTTAGGAAATTATTGAGTAAAGGGGTGCAAGGTTACCTAACTTTTCTAATTAATACTCCATGGGATAAGGTAAAATTAGAAGATGTACCAGTGGTCAATGAATTTTCGGAAGTATTCCCTAATGAGCTAGTGTCGTTACCGTTAGAAAGAGAAATAGAATTTAAGATTGACCTGGTACCTGGGACAGCACCTATATCAAAAACCCCATATCGGATAGCACCTACTGAACTCAAAGAATTAAAGTTGCAATTACAAGACTTGTTAGAATGAGGTTTATTCGAGAAAGTGAATCTCCGTGGGGAGCTCCAGTTTTATTTGTGAAAAAGAAAGATGGCAGTTTGAGATTATGTATTGATTATCATGGCTTGAATGATGTGACCGTGAAGAATAAGTATCCTTTGCCACACATAGATGAGTTATTTGACCAATTGCAAGGGGAAGTAGTATTTTCTAAGTTGGATCTTTGACAGGGGTATTATCAACTGCGAATCAAGAAGGAAGATATACCAAAAATTGTTTTTAACTCTAGATGCATTTTGAATTTGCAATGATGCCTTTTTGGTTTAACTAATGCCCCAACTGCATTTATAGATTTGATGCACTGAGTCTTTAAACCCTATTTGGACCAATTTGTGGTGGTGTTCATTAATGATATTTTGGTATATTCTAAGACTCGAGAGGAGTACAAGCGGCATCTAAAGATAGTTCTGCAGACCCTAAAGGACCATCAATTGTATGCCAAATTCAGCAAATGTGAGTTTTGGCTGGAGCAAGTATCTTTTCTAGGGCATGTGATTTCTAAGGAAGGAATCTCCGTAGATCCGGCAAAGGTGGAGGTTGTTACTAAATGGAAGCTGACGGAAGTTCGTAGTTTCCTAGGTTTGGTTGGGTATTACCATCGGTTCATTAAATATTTCTCAAAACTTGTAGGAACTTTAACTAATTTGACAAAGAAGCATGGCAACTTTGTTTGGAACAAGAAGTGTGAAGCTGGCTTCTGGGAATTGAAGAAGAGATTGACATCGGCACCAATTTTAGCTTTTTAACAAGGCTATGATCAATGATTTTGATACAGCTGGAATCAAAGCCAATTTCAATATAAGCAAAGTTATAGTCGATGAAGCCAACTTGAGTATGGCTGAAGTTGTTGGAGCAAATTCAAATAAGGTTGAAATTGATGAATCCAATGCAGAAGAAATTCTGGCAGGTGATCTTGATTTTAGAAGAATAATGAATAGATTATGGTAAATCTTTTTAACATGTAGACTATATTTGAAAACATATATTCCTTGAAATTTTACACATTTTATTTATTCATGTTTAGTTCACATTTATTTTGACTATCACATTAACAACACTTTTTTTGAGCTTTTTAAGTTTTGTTTCTAATATGATTTTTTATAAAATATGAATATTATTTTGGTTCAAAATTCTAACTTGCCATACCATGCCATGGATTAAGATTCTAGTTAAGTATAAGGTATTGACATATGTGATCTTTCATGAATGGAAAAAATAAAACAATTGAATGATCTTGAATGAGAAGAAAAAGAATAAATAAATAATGTATAAGGAAAGATGTGCAATTTTGGTTTGTCATTGCCACGATTTCTTAGTTTTTGTGAAAATATAAACAGACATAAGAAATGAAGGACACGGTCTACAAAGTTTCTGTCATGACATAGTTTTGTCAATTTCTAATACTGATCCTATTTTTTTATTTTGCTAAATCTTCTTGGTTTTTAACCCTATTTTTGGAGTTTATCAAGCCCTATGCTCTTAATAAATTTCTTTTGAAAACAAGAGCTTTTTTTTAATAAAATCTATAATAACCTCCCAAAAGCCATACAAAAAAAATCCCCAAAAAACACACATACAGTACATGTCACCTATTCTTCCTCTTTCTCTAACACCATTAGCACCAACCATCATCCTCTAAACCCAATTGAATTCATGATTTTATTTACACTTTCATATTTATAGACATGTGATCAGGGCACCTTCATCATTTTTTGATTGCACATATTGTTCTATAAAATAGAATTAATAAAGGTCATAGAATAATTATTGTATAGAAAAAAATCATAAAGAATTATTGATGATGAGATTCTTACTATACTCAAAATATTATTTTTAAACATCCCTAGCCATAGAATTAGCAATAGTATGCATTGCTTATTCAAATAAGAAAGTAATTGATCTCATCCACTATGGTATGGAGACATCTAATCTAGTATATGAATGATTGTAAGAGTGCAAGTATATTAGACTAACTTTCCTAGGAGGACCCCGTATAGATAACTATTTGAGTGTTAGTAAACATTCTCTCTGTAAGGGGTTGCGTAAATGATCCATAGACTTTATATTATCATAATGCCTTGAATATGGACTATTATACTTTGGCTTTAGTAGTTGTTACTCATAACTGAGTATCTTGTACAGTTGATATTAGAGATAACATGAAGTATGGAAGGATAATGAGTGATTAAGAAAAGATTCACCCATACAATAATATGAACATATATCTCTTATAGTTTTTTATAGATATAAACTCTGGAATCTCCACACAGATGGAAGTGTCTCAAATCTCTATATTAAGATAGTTCTACTTCGAGAATAAGAAAAATGATTAACTATTATGAAGTTGGCACTGATTATTTATCTCTATGCTGATTAGGATGTAGTGAGACAAAGGAATAATAATTACATGATAACTGGCATGGAAATGTGAAATCAAGCCACATGACTTTTTTAATCACTTGAGTGGTCATGATGTATTGTTAGATGTCAATCATGATCTATATGTATGAATTGATTAATTAATTAAATTAATGATAAATTAAAGAAATCTAATTTATCTAATCCTTTTAAAGGATTATAATTCATATTTATTGTTAACTTGGCATGAGAATCTAATGGATTAGCCACAGAAGGACAACATACCCAACAAATTAAAATACCATTTAAATGAATATTTAATGAGATATATGAGACACTTATTGCATAGTTTATACAGATAAATTAACTAAATGGTAACAACAAATTAAAGTTTTTAGAAGTTTTTCAGCCATCTTGATGATTGTGAACATAATTAATCACAATTGAATTTGAAGTCTTGGATTGTTCCAAAATCAAACTATATCACTGGTTCAAAACTCGAACTGATACTCCTCTTCCAAGCTTTACTAAATTAGTGGTCCAAGAACTTCTAACCTGCAATAGGTACAAACATCGCCAAACTCAATGACTCAAAGGTTAACCACATTAGAGTTTGAACCTTCAATAAATTCTGCATCATTTTTTGAAATATTTAAAGGCATGATATCTTGAGTTTTATCCTCCAACCTTAAATCTGACATGTCTGTATAAACAAGATGTGAAAAATAAAATGAGTATAAAAGACTAAAGAAACAAAGTAGATATCCGAAGATATTAATTTACTAATTTTACTTTATCCCCAAACAACCAGTCTTTAGTACATATTAAAGCTTAAATAATTTGTGGTGATAGTGAACTATGAAACTAATATAAGATTCTAACACCAAGGCTAAAAATAGATTTTGATACAATGGTTGATAAAGGAACACATAAGACATCCCTATCTAATTTAGCCAAATCTAGAAATTAAAATTGCTGAGCCTTCCAATAGTGAAGAACATAAATTTTAGATTTTCTTTTATTTCTTGGCTCATCTAGATACATTTCCACTTGAGTTTTTTGGTGGAACATTGAAAAACTCAAAACTAGCAAATTCGTCAGATTGTTGTAAGTATGGCATTGAAAAAGAGATACACTAGAAATGAAAGCAAGACATGTTTAAAACTACATAGGAGTTTATAAACCAATAAGTCAATAATAGTAACAAGTATCATTATCGTATCTTGAAAACATTTGCTGATTTTTCGCCTCCTAGTTTTGTAATTACATCAAAAGAAGGGATCTCATTGCTAACCCGAGAGCAAGAAAATGATCCTTTAGATGCCTTGGAAGTATTAACATATTCATTAAAGATATTAAAAAGTGTATTCCTGACCTTTCTTGTTTCTCTAGACCCAAACCATATAGTTTTTGATAGCTAAACTCAAAAAGTTGAAATCTATATTGAGGATCAAATATCACTACAATGGCTAATAAAATATTAAATTTATACCAATATTTGTTAACTTTAACAAACATCTATTCAGCAATTTTCTTCATAAAGCCATTTGAACTACTACACTTCTCAAACAACTTTAATTGAATCAGAAAAGCTTGAGGAAAGTACAAATTAGCAGTCGGGTATTTAGATCCTTAGAATGTAGGGGTTGCATCATAAGAAATTTCTAAAAAATGTATAACTTTTCAACTCCATCCTACTCTTCTAAAGATGGACAACGCTGGAAATTTGAATCACTTAACTGCAAGTGACAAATGGCAATACGGTAACAAAGAATACTTGTGAGCATGTTATAAGTGGAATTCCACCTAGTTGTGAACATCTGGACTAAGGCGTTTTTAGAATAAATGGATGTCTATGCTATAGATTGAGTAAATTTTATTTTTTTCCACTTGAGAGCCCTTAATATATTTGACACATTCTCTCATTCTATCCATCAAAACATTGATTTCTTTCAAACCATCCTACACGATCAGATTTAGAATACGAAAACAACATCTCACATGAAATAAAATGCCATCATGCACCAAAGCATCTTTTAGCCTACACTGATTCTTAAGTATTTGAATACAAGAATCATTTGTAGAAGCATTATCAAAAGAGATGGTGAAAAAAAAATTTCAATACCCCAATCACTAGATAAATTATAAATATTTTGTGCTAGAGCAATTCCACTATGAGGAGGCATATAAGTAAAGTTTAGAATTCTTTTTTACAACACCCAATTATTATCAATAAAGTATGTAATTAAACTCAAGCAATTATTGTAACTATAGAGTTCCATGCATCTGAAGTCAAAGAAATTTGACTAGAACATAATTGTAGTTCAGTATGAAACCTATCAACTTCTTTAGCATGTAATTTTTTGATATTTGCCTTAGCAATGTTCCAAGTAGCATGTTTAACTTGTTGTTCCAAATATCAACAAACATTTTGAATTCCCTCATAATTAACAAATGAAAATTGCAACACGTGTCTGATGATTGCATGTATCAATAAATCTCTAAACTTCTCTTGACTAAATAGTAAATTTCTTAGAGACAAAGCTTATCGATTAGCAGTAAGAAGATATTGACCAATGCTTTTTATTGTCATTTTTTAATATTTTTTTGTGTCAAAGGAGGCTACTTGTCCCATTTTTATTCTCCACACGATAGAGCACGCACTTACATTTCTTGCATTTGCACTTCAAATCCTCATTTGTTAGAGCCAAGATGGTGAATAAGCCCAAATTTCAAAAGTCAACTTTCTCTCTCTCTTTTTTTCCTCTAAGAACAAGGTCATGACATTGAATTGAATCATTTTCATTGTCTCTTCAATGCTGTTGTCAGTACCACTATCATTATCAAGGTCAACCGGACTTGGATTTGCATTACTTACATCCATCTATTAACATTAGATAGACATACAAGGTCAATTTTAATTAAAATTTATCTAAATACAAACACAAAGTTATATGGTTTTGCTTTTACAAGAGTTACAAACCCTGAACAGAGGACGTCAAGTGTATAGCACCTCCATTTCCTTTTACAGGAGAATAAAAATTATAAAATTATAGTGATTAAAATTATAAAAATTAGGTAGAGACAACAACTGAGCATCTAAGTTTGTATACTCCTATATTGCTGAAAGTTTTTAAAAAAAAGGGCAAAAACAAAAGCATATAGATGCATAATTACACAATTTATATTTGAATATTTATTCAATCTGTCATCTGGAGTTAATCTAGATTCTAGAGTCCTTCAAAGTTTCAGAGAGAGTAGAAGAGTCAAGGGGCCTACTGATACGAGCTTCGCCAAGGAGACGAAATTCATAGCCCAAGATCAAGGCCTCGACGA
The DNA here is from genome assembly GCA_013103745.1 of Gardenia jasminoides. NCBI lineage: Eukaryota > Viridiplantae > Streptophyta > Magnoliopsida > Gentianales > Rubiaceae > Gardenia > Gardenia jasminoides. Next base: position 20,356,425 of record CM023099.1, read on the forward strand.
CTAGGTATGGATGAGCGGAAGCAAACCTCTTAGACCACTCTAATCCCTGTGGTGCGAACAATCTTGATACGATCTCAACCCGCGACCAAACGAATTAGTAAACTTAGGTTTTGGTAGAAGGTGCCACAATCAAGTGCGTTTCGTGATTGATAAGCCAAACTCAAACACTCAAGAAAATATCTAAAGTCTTCAAGGGTGCTTTGAAACCAAGAGAAATCTCTCTCTCAAATGCAAAATTGCTAGAAAATTTTATGAATAATGAAGTGTCGTAAAACGTTGGCTTTAAGGCTTATTTATAGCCTTCACAACTCCTAATCCAATTTGGAAAATCCAAACTTAACCTACTAATACTAACGATACAAAAGTACTAATAATAAACTAAGAAATTTCCACGCGCCCGCGTCCAGATGAGGTGTAGTCTTCTGGTCGCAGTAAAATCCACGTGCCCAGATGACGTGCCCTCGTCCAGACGACAGGTAGTCTTCTGGTCGTAGGAAAGCTATGCGCACCAAAACTCCATTAACCATCTGATGCATCCAAGTCTTGATTAACTCGTAGTAAGGTAACACATGGATGCTCATCAACTTGAAGACTCTCAAACAACTTGGATTCACCACATGACGCATGAGCAGCCTACACCAAATCTTATAACGACTCTTGAAGCTTTTTAACACGTGCACGAGTGATTGGACCTTGAGGTACTTGAACTTGAGGGATGCAAGAATCTTGGACAGCTTGTACATTCGCATCAGTCCCCTCCTCTTGAAAAGGATTTGTCCTCAAATCATGTGCATCACCTACATCAAACGGACTCAAGTCAGCAACATTAAAGGTAGCACTAACACCATACTCACCTAGCAAATCAAGCTGGTAGGCATTGTCATTGATGCGCTACACCACCTGAAACGGCCCATCACCTCTTGGAAGAAATTTGTTGTGGCGTTGAACAGGAAAATGTTCCTTACGCATGTGTAACCACACCCAATCACCAGGCTCAAAGACGACCTTCTGATGACCTTTATTTGCCTATTGAACCATTTGGCTAGTGCGCTTCTCAATGTTGGCACGTACTTTCTCATGTAGCTGCTTAACAAATTCGGCTCGTTGCTTACCATCAAGATTAACACGCTCATGTGTAGGCAAATGTGCCAAATCCAGAGGTGTTAGCGGCTTAAAACCATAAACAATCTCAAATGGTAAGAAATGAGTAGTAGAATGAACAGTACGGTTATAAGCAAATTCTACATAAGGTAGGCATTCTTCCCATGTCTTAAGGTTTTGCTTTATAATGGCATGTAACAAAGTAGATAATGTACAATTAACCACCTCAGTTTGGCCGTCAGTTTGAGGATGGCTAGCTGTAGAAAACAACAATTTAGTACCTAATTTGGACCATAATGTCTTCCAAAAATAGCTAAGAAACTTAACATCACGATCAGAGACAATGGTCCTAGGAATGCCATGCAGTCTCACAACTTCTTTGAAAAATAGGTTAGCAACATGAGATGCATCATCAGTTTTATGGCATGCAATAAAGTATGCCATGTTAGAAAACCTATCAACCACAACATAGATAGAGTCATTACCTTTCTTTGATCTTGGTAATCCCAAAATGAAGTCCATAGAAAGGTCAATCCATGGTGCAGTAGGGATAGGTAGTGGTGTGTACAAACCATGCGGCCAGACCTTTGATTTTGCACGCTTGCATGTAATGCAACGTTCCACTATTTTCTCCATGTCACGGCGCATGTGTGGCCAATGGAAGTGCTCCTGCAATATAGCAAGAGTTTTAGAAACTCCAAAGTGTCCCATAAGGACACCCGAATGTGATTCCCGAACTAGTAGCTCTCAAATGGACCCTTGGGGAATACACAGGCGGTTAGCAAAGTATAAATATCCATTAACAAGGTAATACTTCCCATGGGTAGCATGTGTACAAAGCTCACAGATATGGCCAAAATCAGTATCAGAAGGATACAACTCTTTTATCAATTCAAAGTCTAAGAGCTCAGCATCTAAAGTTGAGATTAGAGTGTACCTGTGAGAGAGTGCATCGGCTACCACATTTGTCTTACCAGTTTTGTACTTGATAACATATGGAAAGGACTCGACAAATGCAATCCAGCGAGCATGCTTCTTACTCAGCTTGTGTTGAGCTTTGAGGTACTTCAATGATTCATGGTCCGTGTGAATCACGAACTCCTTTGGTCTCAAGTAATGCTGCCACGTTTCTAGGGCTCGAATGAGGGCATATAGTTCTTTGTCATAAGTGGAGTAATTCAAGGTAGCTCCACTAAGCATTTCACTAAAACATGCCACCGGTCGGCCCTCTTGCATGAGCACAGCTCCTATGCCAATACCTGAAGCATCACATTCAATTTCAAATGTCTTAGAAAAGTCAGGTAAGGAAAGTACAGGTGCATGTGTGAGCTTATGCTTAAGTAATTGAAATGCTTGTTCTTGGGCCTTCCCCCAACGAAATGTCTCATTCTTCTTGATAATTGCAGTCAATGGGGCGGCTAGAGAACTAAAATCCTTCACAAAGCGCCGGTAGAAGCTTGCCAAGCCATGGAAACTTCAAACCTCTCCAATTGAAGTAGGCGTTGGCCATTCTTGGATAGCTTTGATCTTGCTTTCATCTACTTGCAAACCTTGTGAAATAACTACAAAACCTAGAAACACAAGCTTTTCAGTGCAAAACGTGCACTTCTTGAGATTGGCATAAAGCTTTTCTCGTCGAAGCACGTCAAAAACAGCTTTCAAGCGTTCTAGATGTTCATTCAAATTTTTGCTATATATGAGAATATCATCAAAATAAACCACTACAAACTTTCCTAAGAATGGGCGTAGCACATGATTCATAAGACGCATGAAGGTGCTGGGGGCGTTGGTCAACCCAAATGGCATAACCAACCATTCATACAACCCATACTTAGTTTTGAAAGCGGTCTTCCATTCATCCCCCTCTTTAATTCGAATTTGATGATACCCGCTTTTAAGGTCAATTTTGGTAAATATAATGGCACCATACAACAAATCAAGCTTGTCATCCAATCTAGGTATAGGGTGTCGATACTTTACCGTGATGGCATTCACAACTCTACAATCTGTGCACATTCGCTACTCGCCATCCTTTTTGGCTACAAGAATCACCGACACGGCACATGGGCTCAATTTTTCACATGCCCAACCCTTGCTTAGTAAAGCATCAACTTGATGTTGCAGCTCTTTGGTCTCTTGAAGGTTGCTTTTGTAAGCTGGCCGGTTTGGTAATGAGGCTCCCGCTACAAAGTCGATTTGATGCTCTATGCCTCGTACAGGCGGTAGTCCACTTGGGATCTCCTCTGGAAAGATGTCATCATATTCCTGCAAAAGAGACATGACCATAGATGGTAAGGATGTATCAAGTTGATCAATAGTAAGCATCACCTCTTTGCTAAAGAGAACAAGTAGAGGGCGATGTTCACTAATAGCTCTCCTCACATCTTTGGCTTTTGCTACAAAATTCAATTTTTTTCCCACTCTTTCCTCACTAGCGAATTGATTATTGCCTTTTTACCCTCTTTCTTTTCGGCTTTCATCTCATTCTTTTTCCTCTCATTTTCTTGCTCAAATTCCTTTTGTAATCTCTCTTGATCTTGATGCACTTGTTTAGGGGTCAAGGGTACAAGAGTGATTTTTAATCCCGATGCATGAAAGAATAGTTATTGGTCTTCCCTTCAAAATTGACATTCTGTCATACTGCCATGGTCTACCCAAGATGATGTGACTTGCTTGCATTGGAACAACGTCACAAAGAACCTCGTCCTCATATCGACCAATCTTGAAGGCCACGAGTACTTGGTTGGATACACGAACTTCCCCACTGTTATTGAGCCATTGGAGCTTGTAAGGGCGTGGATGGTCCGTGGTAAGTAGTGACAATGTATTCACCATATGAGCACTTGCTACATTGGTGCAACTTCCTCCATCAATAATCAAACTACACAACTTGTTCTTGACTTGGCAGCGGGTGTAGAATATGTTCTCACGTTGAGCCTCGTCATCCTTAATTTGTGTAGTCAATGCTCGTCTTGCCACCAAGCTTACACCAATTTCCCCGTCCTGTGCCACTTCTTCCTCGGCCTCACTTTCTTCCAATGGAGGCATTCCTTCATATTCTTCCTCATCATCAGTGATAATGTCACCATTTGAATGTAAGAGCATAGTTCGTTGGTTAGGGCATTGGCTTGCAATATGCCTCCTGCTTTGGCATTTAAAACACCGAGTATCCTTTGGTCGTGCTTTGGCAGCTTCACTAAGCCCCTTTGAGGTCGACTTGTAGTCCCCCTTAGGCACTTCCCTTTGCGGCTTCGAAGAAGAAGACCCCGGATTGAATGATTTCTGATCCCCTTGAAACTGGTTCTGTCTTGGCTCGACTCTTGAGGAGTTGGACCTCGGGTTTGGTCCAGAGAACTGGTATGAATTCCGATTGCTACCCCTCCTCTTGATCCTTTCTTCAATTTTCACTGCTTTGTCCACCAAATCACTTATTTCCACATAATTTTGGAGTTCCACCTTTTCAGCTATCTCGGGGCGTAATCCACTCAAGAATCTTGCCATGATTGCCTCTCGATCCTCTTGGACATCTGCACGCATCATGGTGATCTCTATGTCCTTGAAGTAATCCTCGACACTTCTACTTCGTTGGGTGAGGGTTTGTAATTTCTGGTATAAGTCACGGTGGTAGTGACTTGGCACAAACCTCTTCCTCATAATTCTTCTCAAATGAGTCCAAGTAGTGATGTCTGGTTCACCACTCCGGCGTCTGCTGGTGCACAATTGATCCCACCAAACCATAGCATATTCTTTGCATTCCAAAATGGCAAGCTTCAGCTTTTGTTCATCCGAATATGTGTGACAGCCAAAGATCATGTCGATCTTTCGTTCCCACTCCATATATGCTTCAGGGTCGGATCTACCATAGAATTCTAGAATTTTAATTTTTATGCTCTGGAATGGATCAACATTTCTAGTTGGAAATCACCTTTCGCACCTTGGTCTTACTTCTTTCTCCTCTTCATAGTTGGAGCTTTCAGATTCTCTAGAGGATCTGCCTCTATTTTGCTTGGACTTGGTTGACAGTTCTAGCTGGTGCATCCTCTCATGGACAGCTTCTAGTGACTTATTTAGTTGTCGTTGGAAGTCTTTGAACATGGCTTCCCACTTTAACTAGTTCATGCCTTGTGGTTGTTGTTCACTATCAGTCACTTGTTGTTGTTCACCATTCAACATCTTATAGTACCTGCAAGTTAGTGGAAAAGAGCAACAAGGAGAAATAAATTTTCCTCACCACACTCCCTTGCGTGTATGCTCTCACACTCGTGTTTGCACTCAAGTGTTTTTACACTCTCTAATGCACTCACCAGCAATCTCTCAAGGCTCCAATTGCTTCCTTGAAAAATTTAGAATTCCCTCAAAAGTGTAGGAGCAGGTTACCAATTGAAATGCCTTTGATTATGCACGGGGGATGGGTTGAGACAAGATGGAAGATGACTTAAGAATGTGACTCAAAGCTGGGAAATTTTAAAACTAGAGACTTGACTGGACAAGCTATTCCAAACAGAATTTTTTTTTAAGTGCTAGAACGCAAGGTTAAATGACTTGGAAGGAAAGATTGAGACACAGCTGAAGTTTAGGAACTTAGAAGACTTCTAATGACCCGATTAGGAATCTGGAATTTTAAGAAACACAAGCGAGACTCGGCTGAAGCAGATTAGGAAGTGGTGGACAGATTTGGAATGCTGAAATTTGGAAGCTTGAGAATTTTGTAAACTCTGGATCAACTTCAGGTTCTTTCCTCCTCACTTTCGGATTATGTAATCTGTTATTTTTTCAGAAACCAATTTGGAAGGTGATTTTGGAGGCTAACTTCAAGGCGTAGCAGCTTTTGGATTCAACTAATTAGGATTTGGTCTCCCTTACCCACCTGCGGATCCGAAACAAATTTGGAAAAGAAGCTGGTCCGCTTTTATCTCAAGATTTAGGAAACAAATTGGCTTTCGGATTTGCACACTTTGGGGCAGTCCGAAGCAAGAAGCAAGAACAGATTTTTGGCCTTCAAATTTCCAGGTTTCAAGAACGTGCTTATTGCTCAAGAAACTTGAAAATTTTTCCCAGAATTTAATCTTAACTTGCTAGAATAGTTCAAGGCAGTAATGGAGTGCAATTTGTTAGGTAAATTCAGCCACAAGTAAATCAAGAAACCTGACAAGAAGGCTGGAAAATTGATGGGCAGTTTTCCAAGATTCAAGATCTATTAATTCTTGTTCAAGAGCTCAAGAAATTTCCAGATTTTTGTTTAAATGAAACAGCAACAACCACACACAAGAGACAACACAAGACACAAAACTAGATGAAACACACAGAAGAGACACAGCATGAGGTTTGGACAAACACAACAACTGACAAAACCCTAGCGACAGAACACAAAAGCCCTAGCAGCTGTTTTGTTTTTTTTTTTTTTTTGACTCACGACCTTGACACAAGACTAGAGGAAGCAAGAGATGAAGAGAAGAACAGAATTTCTAGGCGACACAACAACAAGAGAAAAAAGGATATAACCTGGATACCGACAACTAGCTCTGGTACCAACTGATACGAGCTTCGCCAAGGAGATGAAATTCGTAGCCCAAGATCAAGACCTCAACGACCAAGTTTGGATGAGCGGAAGTAAACCTCTTAGACCCCTCTAATCCCCGTAGTGCGAACAATCTTGATACGATCTCAACCCGTGACCAAACGAATTAGTGAACCTAGGTTTTGGTAGAAGGCGGCACAATCAAGTGCGTTTCTTGATTGATAAACCAAACTCAAACACTCAAGAAAATATCTAAAGTGTTCAAGGGTGCTTTAAAACCAAGAGAAATCCCTCTCTCAAATGTAAAATTGTTGGAAAATTTTATGAATAATGAAGTGTCGTAAAACGTTGGCTTTAAGGCTTATTTATAGCCTTCACAACTCCTAATGCAATTTGGAAAATGCAAACTTAACCTACTAATACTAACAATACAAAAGTACTAATAATAAAATAAGAAATTTCCACGCGCCCGCATCCAGATGAGGTGTAGTCTTCTGGTCGCAGTAAAATCCACGTGCCCAGATGACGTGCCCGCGTCCAGACGACAGGTAGTCTTCTGGTCGTAGGAAAGCTATGCACACCAAAACTCCATTAACCATCTGATGCATCCAAGTCTTGATCAACTCGTAGTAAGGTAACACATGGATGCTCATCAACTTGAAGACTCTCAAACAACTTGGATTCACCACATGACGCATGAGCAGCCTGCACCAAAGCTTGTAACGACTCTTGAAGCTTTTTAGCACTTGCACGAGTGATTGGACCTTGAGGTACTTGAACTTGAGGGATGCAAAAATCTTGGATAGCTTGTACATTCGCATCACCTACATAAACTTCAAAAGCTAAGGAATCAAATCTTTGACTGCCACTTTGTTTGGACCATGGAGAAGAAAGGAAGAAAAAACTAAAAGAGGGAGGTGGTCTTGTGAGTGATGATGGTGATGGTGAGGTTTAGGGCATTTTGTTATCTGAAAAATACAAATAGAATATTTTTAATTTTTTATATATATTAAATTAGTCTTAATTCATAAATGAGTTAACCAAGTCAACTTGTGATTGACTTGGATTCAACCTATTTTTTCAAGTCCATCGAGTCTAGCTCAATTTTGACCAAACTCATGAAGTCTCAACACAAGCCCATTAATTTCTTGTTATATTCGTATTGTGTTTTTAAATCATGTCCAAGATTGCCACCCCTAGGAGAGAGGAAAGTGATCTAGCTAGGTGAAGGGTTGGAGATGGTAGGTTGGAGAAGAGACGGTTTAGAAACATTCCTGAAAACAATTCAAGAAACACCTTGAAAATACTCTCGTTTTAATAATTTTTTAAAAGCTTTTTCTACTATAAAATTTAATAAAAACATCCAATTTAAGCCAATTCATACTTGTGTTAAATATTAACTTAACACATTATAGATGAATTTCTACCTGTATAATAATTTTTTAAAAACTATTTCTACAATAAAATTTAATAAAAAGATCCAATCCAATCCAACCCACATTTGTGTTAAAAATTAGTTTAACATATTAGAAATGAACTAGTATTTACTCTCAAAGTATAGTGCGATGGTTCCGAAGGGTACATGCTATATTATTATTTCACTGTATGGTTTACGGTGGTTTAAAATGCAAGAATATTTTCTGAGGTGGTCAAGATTTTCTGTGGAGTTGTAGTTTTTTTTTTGAGTTTTGTTATATCAAAGTGTACAAAAAATTACTAATTTATAAAGAAATCACAGAAAAATTGTGTCGATATATTCTATGAATAAAATTAGGCATTTTGTGAATGGAAGTAAACATTTATATTAAAAGAGCAGAATGGCTTTATGGTACAAGTAGTGACAGGTTTTTGTGTGCATGTTTTGCATACTTTATTTGAGGTGACTATTTGAAGTAGTATTTCTTTGCACGTGGGTGTCAGTTTGGACTGTTTTACATGCCACTTATTATAGCTTGATGTGTATGTGTAAGAAATGCAGTTGCTTATAAGTTAACTTACATGCAAGCCTTATTTTGTTATAAAAGGATCTTCAAATTTGGTTGCTAATTAAGCTATTTTAGTGCTGAAATAATACCTCTAAAGATATAAGTGATGTTGTAAATTTGTAATCAAACTCTACCTATTTGCATATTTTATATTTGATTACTATAAAGGAGCTTTTTTTTTTTTTTTGGCTGTTAATCAACTACATGATAATATGGGTAAATGGTATATTAGGATTGTAGTTATAGTTGTAGAGAAGAATTTTATTCAAAATAGTAATTTTGTTGGTCGGAGTATTGATGGTCTGTTTGTATCAATAGTTTGGTAAGAAACAACTTTTGGATTTAGTTGAATTTTGGCTCTTTTTTTATTGCATAATTTGAATGCTTTGTATTTTGTAGGGGGATTGACTTCAAACAGTTATTTATTTGAATGTTGTTCATGTTGTGGATGAGATTTTGTAGTTGTATTCAATGTACTATATTGGAAATAGAGTTATTCATTGTTTGATGAATAAATTGATAAAATTGCTTTGGTTCCTTTTGAACTAACACTTACATAGAATAATTTTATTTAGTTGGTTGATGAAGTATTGATTTTGCCGATTGATAATCTATATCATCTAACTCTATTTGAAACTATAGACTTATTGAGAAACTCCTATAATTCTTTCATAAGTATTGTAACTAATGAATGTATTTGTTGTTGTAACAAATTATTTCTGTTTTTATAGTATATATAAGTTTTTTAATTATGATTTTTTTCTTGTAACTATTTCTGAAGTTGTAATCTAGGTATTCCTGTTACAGTTCTTTATTTTGGAGGTAGATATGTATGAGTTCAAGAATTTCTTTTGATCAATCAATAATATGTAATTTTTTTATCAATATATTTAAATTTAAGATAATTAGTATTATGCAAGATTTAGAATTTGTAAGTGTTTTGATGGCTTTTCTTTTTTTCTTTAATAGAATGATACCAATTATGTTTGAATTTTGAGAAGATTTTATGGATATGGATAGATTGCATCTTGTTCAAATTGCACATGAACATCTGATTCTATGGATTTGTAAACCTAAAATGACTCAATTTCAAGATAATGAATTTGAAATAGAGATGCTAATTATCTGTGTTTTTCAATATTTTATGTTATAATTTTGTTTACCTTTTTATTGGTGTTTTGCAAGCTACCAACCAAATGACTATTATTATGTATAATGTGGGTATTCCTTAGACTCACGAATTAAGGTAGTGGTACCTGTCTCTAGGAAGGGATAAAGTAGATAATTGAGTCATTAAAGTATAGTATGGGTAATTAGTGTTTCATGGTTGTATTAAAATGTTATGGTCAGGCTAGTTGTTGGTTGTAATATATGTAATTTGTGTTTATTATTAGTCAAGATTTCTACTGATTTCTTTTTAGAAACATGCATTATAGTTTGTGTGACAGCCCCACCTCTCCCAAGGGCTAACCCAAGGGTATCAGCGGACTGTCTGCCTAGCTCTCGCCAGGACTCACTACAAACCCTCAATCGTATTACAGACTTCAAATAATCACACTTCAAGGTCTCTAAAATAATAATACATGCATTCGTTCTTAAAGCCTTAATTGAGGTCCAACAATAAATGATAGTTAACTTACAAAAGTAAATCCTCAATAATGTCTATTAAAACTCCAATAACATCAATTTCAGGGACAATAAATCTTTAACTTCGCAATTTAATATTAAACCTATACAAAATTATGAAAATCCTACCAAAGTAACTAGATCCTCGATCTACGTTCCCCACTTCAAGACCTGTTAAGAAAAACAAACTGGGGTGAGCTAACGCTCAGTGAGGCCAAGGAGAAACATGCAAGCACGTAATCAAGCAAGTAAGAAAGCCAGTAAATTCCGATATAAAAGCGTGTAAATCAAACATTCACTTGTACTATTACAATTTTCACCAGGAGATCGTATTCTCAAGGAATCACTACTCGAGGGCTCACATTAGACAGGAGTCTTGGAGTTGGGTTTGGAGAACCCTCTTGAGCCTCTCTATCTACATGAATATGCAAGCACCGTGAGCAGTTCATACGTGAAAAATACACGAATGATAAGGATACTGTGGCTCTGGAGCCAATTTCCACGGTTAAGCAGTTGAGTCCATTCCATCCCAAACGTTGACTCTCCGTCAACTTAGCAAAGGTAAAGTCCGTAGAATCTCCACTTGGTACAACCTCCATCCAACAGTTCACCCTCTCGGGCCCGAAACCAAACAGGTAAGTAAAAGGGCAAAACTACATCGAGCAATACCGAGCAAGACCTCTTCAATAGGTTAAGCTCAAATAACAGTACCTAAGGTTCACCAAACTTCCCGACCAAGCCCTTGCCGGCTCGGGTCCCAAGGATCCCCAAGAGGTTTGGGCATCCCCATTTATCACTTTTAAGTCGATGGATTATTCTAATCGACATTCAGTTCTAGTCAAGTCAAGTAACAGTCATGTACATGCAAGTCACGTAAAAGAGGACAAGCGCAATAAAGTACACTCTCGCCTCAACAGTTTACATTCAAATAAACATGTCAGGTAATTCAACAATTCATGCACTTGACACTCACCGAAATCCCGAGTCTAAGGCAAAAGCACGCAAGATCAATTGAGTTTTCTAGGATCTTCTTGATCACCTGAGACAAATACGAGTATTTTAATCCAAATCACTAAAGAAATATTTGATAGATGTCTTTAAAAATGTCTCAATGAGACTCAAGTCAAGTTCAATGAAATTCCATTTTGAGCTGAAATCTTTGAAAAATCGTAACTTGAGTTATACAAGTCCAAATTTTGCAAGCTTGGTACCATTGGAAACCTCTTTTAAAGTTATAAAACTTTGTAGAAGGCACCCAGTTAAAATTCTGGACATAATTAGCCCATATTTTAATTTAACGAACTACTACAGTAACAAAACAGGACATAGCAGGCTGTCCGACCAGACCACTTTGAAAATTTACCAAAAATTACAGAAAATGAATTGGCCTCTCAAATTTTCATGGTTTATAGACCTATGTAAGAAGTTTCAAACGCCACTGACAGAACTCAATTCCGATACTTGACCAAGAAATTAAAGCAGTTCAAACAGGGCAGGTTCACAAATCTGAAATTTCTGTTTTTCCAGTTTTGCAGGGCATACTTATAGGCTATATTTGAGTGACTAATTCTACTTCAAAAATCACCAAATTTGGTACACTAATACTTCCATATATCAACTAGATTCATACCAAAATTCAACTTAAAATTCGATTGGGAAGGTAGTTTTCTATGCATGCAAACTGGACTGGTTTGCGTTTGCTCCAACCTGCAAATTTTACTTCCTTTTCTTATCCTCATTTTTAACACATCTAAACCACTTCCGATTAGCCTCAAATTGGACCTAAACTAGCCTAATGATGATCAAAAATGGTACAAGTTTAGCTCAAAATTTAGCACTAAAATAGCTTCAAAAATCGGACAACATGCCCTCTTGATTTTCCAGTTTTTCCTTGTTTCAACTAACCACCATCTTTGCTTAACCTTTGAAGAGAATTGTGTGGGCCAAATTAACAACTTAACCCTCATATTTAAGCCTCCCAATTAACCTTTAAACTTGCCAAAATCACAGCCCACACATTAAAAGAAAAACAGAATTTTTCTCCCTCATTTTCTTCCTTTCCTCATCCGAATTTTCCTTAAGGTTTTCTTCCAACTTTTAGCAACCAAAATTAAGCATAATGCACTTATATAACATCATTTAACCATCTAGCAAACAATTGTACACATTTAGTGGGAATTCCAAGAGCCCACAAATTTTCCATAATCATCAAATTACACAATAATAAAGCTTAACACTTCAACCATCATAATCATCATCCATCAAGGTTCTATGAACCTATCAACCACCCAAACCTAACTTTTCATGCTTGGAATTTGAAGAAAATGGACAAGGGTGAAGTTGGTAGAATGTTACCTCTTCATAGGTTAGCAAAATACCAAGAAAAATGCAAGCTTGAGGCCACAAAATCCTCTTCCCCAAGCTCCTTGTCAAAGCCCCAAGATCAAGCTCTACTTAGAGCAAGATTAGTTGAGTTTTTAGGGAAGAAAATGGAAGAAATTTTTGAGGGAAAAATGAGAGAAAGAAGAAGAAGGAGTTCGGGTGAGAGGAAGGAAGAAATGAAGCAATTTTTGGTCAATTTTCTTTAAAGAGTAAATGGAAGAGAAAGACAAGACACAAGTCTTGTCTTATGCCCCCAAAGTCAAACCTTGTATAGTAACCTTAATTAGCTATTTGAAGGGAAAATAATTATTCCACTTAGCTAAGGATAAAAGGGTTAATCTTGATTAGGAGAGAGAAATGAAAAGGAATAAATTGAGAAGGAATTAGGGTGAATTAGGTGGAAGAAACAATGGCTAAACAAAATTCTAACTCGAGAGGGTTAAAACAACTTAAACTAAAATCACAAATCCCTAATTATAATCACTCTTTTTAATTCACCTCTAATCACTGAATAATATTTCTAACCTACGGGTGATCATCCTTACATTCCAGTACAACTTAACTCATGGCCCGAATTTCTACCTCGAAAAACGTGTTTTCTCATTTTCTGTATATTTGAGACAAAAAGGGCAAATTTTAAAATAAGATGAATGGAATGTTGAAATCTACCTGAAAAATTAATATAGAGCTAAATTAAGTTTTTCTCAAAATGAAATAATTAAACAAATAAATAAATAAATAAATAAATAAATTGAATTTTTATTTAAATTTTCTAAAAAATTTGTTTAAATGTAATTTTAAAATAATTGAATGAATTAATAACAATAATATCATTATTTAAAATAATAGATATTAACAATATTTAAAATAAATTTTGAGGCCCTCACAGTTTGTAGTAGAAATTATTTATAGTTTTTGTAGTTTTATAAGGAATGGTTTAGTTTTATGTAAGATATTATGAGGTGAGCTGGTAATGGTATTAAATAAAATGAGATTTTGATATTTGTATAAATTTAAATATGAAGTTCATGAGTGTCTATGCAGTCACACACATAATTTCTATCTTGGAATGAGTTTTTGCATATACATCCACATAATAATAGATAATTAGCAAATGATAGTCATGTTATATAAATAGAAAGAGTGATATAATATAAGGTTTGATATGTATATTTTCCTTTTCTATAAAGAAGTAGATGATAAAAGTTTAGTAGTCATCTATGCCTAATAATAGTTTTTAGTTCTTCTAGTTATTCACAGTCTCTTAATATATACTAGAGTTTTACAACAAAATGTGACTCTTCATATTCTATTTTGAGGCCAAGGAGATGGTAGACAAAAGTTTGGCATTGATGGGCATTTAATACCATTTTATGGCTGTGATCAATATTACACATTGACATTGATTGCCAAACTATGATTTTGATCGTTTGGAAATTACTTGGGATTTTGGACTTCCACTTCTTTTGATTTGTTTTTCTAGACTTCACTTTCTGCCTGTGGAGTTCTTTGACCTTAAAAAAGTGGGATGGGTGAAATGGTTGTAGTTTGAGTTACAAGAGATAGTTTGGATTCTTCTTTTGTCAAAGTGATTGGTAAATTCTCAGTAAATGATGATTGAGAAGTGTGACCAATGCTTGTTCGTGATATAGAGCTCTGAGATGCTGATGCAAAGAATGGTGTCTTAGTGTTGAGTAGTGGAAGCATGCAAGAACTATGCAAAGAGGTGGCTGTGTTTGTCTTGCTATGTTCCTGATTTGAAGGTATAGCCATTTATCTTAGAGGTTTCTATTAATAGAAGTAATGTCTAATTGCTGCCCCTATAAGTGATATATTTCATGGTTGTTATCATTTTTAATTCACTAAATATATAAACAAAATATTAGTATATAATGAGGGAAATCATGTTATTCATTACATGTGGAGAACAGTTTGTGGTGATATAGTAAAGGATTGTTTCAGCATGGAGATCATCTACTGATGCATTGAGGAAAACATTTCAATCAAAAAGCTGTATACCAAACCTAAGCCTATTCATGTACATCAAAAAGGATTTAAGTGTCATTGTTGTTTGTAAATTTATTTTTCTATTATTTCAATGGTAACCAAAATTAAATGTGTGCTCTTGGATAACTTAGCTATGATTGAGGGGCATCTTGTGGTAGTGGAGGCAAGTGAATTCCATATCTATTTGTGCACTAGTTGGTTAGGTAGGTTACTTTTAGTTAACAAAAGTAATATTTATGGATTGTTTCACTTACTACTTTAGGTCCTCTTATGATATTGATGATCTTTTGAACTTGAGCTCGAGGTGGAGGATGAAGTGTTTGATACGCCTGGTCATAAATTTTTTCTGCAATGACTTTGTCAATGTATGTTTGTTGCCATCCTACTGAATATAGGTTATTGTAGAGTTCTTAACTTAGAAATTGTAAACTTTTGTGAGTATTCTTACTAGTGTTCTAGTGCTTGAGTAGCTTGAGTGCCTATGGATAAAGCTATTGATGCACTTTTGTAATAGAATTGTAGTAAAGATCATATATAGCTTGTTATGGATGTAGAAGGGTGGATCTTACCATAAACTTAGGTAATTTTGGGCTCTTGCTACAAACATTATTAGTTGGTTTGCAAGGAGTTTGGATAAATATTCAACTTTAGTTTGAACAAAATTCATCCTGCATTGTAAATGTGATAGGGATTTTCCTGTGAAAGTGATAGAAATGGTCACATATTTGAATATATCATGAGTAATATGTAAATACAGGGAACTTAAATTACATACTATTTATTGAGGATTATGAACTCTTACATTGAAGCATGGTCATCTCCTGTGGAGACAGTTCGTTGAGAGAGAGCTTGAATCACAGCTAGACAAAAAGAGTACTAATATTATAATTCAATACATATTGTAATTTAGTAGAAATCTGTGATATGTATTTGTGAGAGTTATTTTCTTATGAGTCATTATAATAGGTGCATCAATGTATTTATGTAGCTCAAAGAATGGAGTGAATTGGTAGTACTACTGATAACTGAACAAAATGAATGAAAGTTTTTTGTCAAAGTGAGCTGGAATTGAGATGTATCAAGATAGAAATTGTTGCTATTATTTAGCATTGTCGACGTAAAGTGTAAAATATAGTTGGAAGAGTAGATCAAGGGTATGAAGATCCCTATATAAATAATTGCTTGTATTACATTGTTTTGTGAAATGATAGTGGTGTAAGTAGTGATGAATGATCATAAGCAGAATTCATTATAAGTTATTGAATGAAAAGATGGCAATATATGTATAGAGTGATTGAAAATAAGCAGGATATAATCATTTTGTTACTCATTATTAGCAAAGACGATCCTTTGGTATGGATTGTCTTCATGTTTTCCATAATGCACAAGAGTTTTCTCAACAATAATCAACTTTAAAATCCAATTTGTCATTCCATTGACCAAAGTAGGGATAGGTTACATCTTGCTTCCATTTCTGTAGTTCAGTCCAGGTTAGTATAATGGAGAAATTATGAATGGAATTTCTAAATTTTATTTGAAGCACATATAAAGGTTTGCAACTATGTTTTCAAATTCGAACCGGACCGACTTGTCCAACTGATTGAACTAGGAACCGGCCCGACATTCGGTCTAAGTTGCTTCATAAAACCACTTAATAAAAACTCGATTCTTGGTAAAACCGGCAAAAACCTGGTTTTTTCCCACCTTTTTCCTTTTGCTTTGCTCTTTTTTTTTTTTTGCCCCCCCTCAACAACTTCTTCTTCTTCAACTAGTTTTGAGTACCAACAAACAACTTGACCTCTGCAAAATCAACAATCATTCCATCAGTCGGTATTCAACCCATCAAAACTCATCCTTAATTGCATTTCTTGAACGATTGTAGAAATTATGAATATAACAGTTAGAAAAGTCAGCCTCTCTCTCTCTTCTATCTGCTAGGGTTTTTCGTATTCTTGCATCCGACATGGCTGCCTCCAATGCCCTCCAACCGGGGGCAGGGGGGCACCGCACTGTTTTTTCTTCTCCAACATTCCAAAGGAAAGCTTTTTCAGATTTATTTCAAAATTTGAATTCGCAGCAGGAGATTAGGGCGTCCGTGGCAACTCATAAGGGTGAGCCGGCGGTGATGTTTGCACATTCAGACTTGGCAGCCATAGCAGCGCCTTACCGATTTACGCTGATAGGTAAGTTCTCAAGGGGTAGGCCTTCTATGGAGGATATCCGAAAATTTTTCATGACCCTGGACTTGAAGGAATCGGCCAATGTGGACTTGCTTGATACTCGTCATATTCTAATACAATTATCAAATGAAGTGGCTTTCTTGCGTCTTTGGTAGCGTAGCTTATGGTATGCGCACGGTTTTCCTCTACGGATCTTCAAATGGACGACATCCTTCCATGTTGATAAGGAGTCGTCATTAGTTCCTGTATGGTTTCAACTCCCCAAGCTTCCGGTACATTTGTTTCACAAACAAGCGTTGCTCCAGATAGTTTCAATATTAGGGCAACCGCTCTTTGTCGACTCTGCTACATCTAACTTATCCCGCCCAAGTGTGGCTCGGGTATGCGTGGAGATGGATCTGTTGAAAGGACTTCCATCACTGGTTTGGATTGGGATATGGGAAAGCGACGGATTTTGGCAGCCGTTGCTCCCTGAAAATCTCCCAAAGTATTGTGGGTTCTGTTTTCATCAAAATCATTCACAGGAGGAGTGTTTTGTTAAGCATCCGGAGTTGTGGTAGGGGGGCAAAGAGGGACATTGCCCCAGGAGGACTGTGGAGAAGCGAGGGGGATGGGTCAAACGGGATGGTGATCCGTCTGGTGAGGCAGGGAAGGAGGGTCAGGCGCAGCTAGGGTTGGTTGAATCCCTCGTGGACAAAGAAGACTGCCCAGTATCGGCTGGGAAAATGCAGGTGGAGGGAGACAAGGATTTGGTGGCGGAAAATTCTACGGAGGAGGGTGGGGGTTGTTCAAGTCCGAATCAGTCTATAGCGGAGGAGGGTATGGCATTGGGGACATTGGTGGAGAAGGGTATTGCTGATGCTGCGGAGGGGCTGATAGAGGCTTTGGCGGACAAAGTGGTGATGGAGGGTTCATCACCTGTGTGTCTAAGTGACGATGGAGAGGATGTGTACGACCAGGTGGCAGAGCAGCGGATGGTGTGTATGGGTAATTTGAATCTTTCTCCACGAAAAATCGATCCAACAAGGGAGGCGTTGGAACGACTGAAACGCAAGCTCGATGGATTGAGACCCCACAATGATTCGGCACTTTCAAATTCAGAAACTTTGGCTCGAGGTAATTCATTTGCTTTCTTACGATTGTTGAATGATGATTAGTGCGGAATGCCAGAGGGTTGGCGAATAAACCCATGTTGTTACATTTAAGGAAATTAAAGCGTTTGCATTCTTTATCATTGATTGCCGTTTGTGAGCCTAAGGCTGATTCTGATAGATTTGAATCGGTTAGGCAGAAATTGAAATTCCCACAATTAGTTAAAAACGTTCATGGGTCTCTGTGGGTCTTTCTGTTGGATAAATTTACTGTACATGTTGAGGGGGAGGGTGATCAGTTTTTAGCTCTCCGTTTATCTCATGTGCAATTCAATAAATCATTTCTAGCCGTCGTTGTTCATGCATCTTGTGATGCTTTGATGAGGTAAGGATTATGGTCAAGATTGCTCAAATCCATGGGTTAGGGATTCCAACTATGATTATGGGGGATTTTAATGTTAGCTTATCGCCTGATGAGAAGAAAGGGGGCCGGCCTTTGGCTGTGGCGGAGGCTGTGGAGTTCTCGACATTCATTCAAGCTGCGGAACTTCTGGATCCGGGTTTTAGTGGCCTGGCATTCACATGGTGTAACAACCGGTCAGGGCGAGCAAGGATTTGGAAAAGGCTTGATCGACTCCTCATCAATTCTTTGTGGGAGGAGCTAAATTTGCGGTTTGCTGTCCAGCATCTTGGCAGAGTGTAATCAGACCATTCACCACTGCTTATAACGTGTAAGAATGGTTCTACAAGTTACCTGAAGGCTTTTCATTTCTTACATTGCTGGTGTTCACATCCTTCATTCCTGGAGGAGGTTCGAGCAACTTGGGAAGTGCATTGTGAGGGGCTGCCATGGCGGAAACTTATGTGCAAGCTTAGGGAGGTAAAGGCACGGTTATGAAAATGGAGCGTAGAGGTTTTTGGGAATTCTTCGGAGTTGCTTAAGCAGGCAGAGTTGTAGCTGCAACAGATGGAAGTCGCGGCTGAACGAGATCCTTCGGCTGAGAAACTTGCGGCTGTTAACGAAGCGCAAGCAAGGGTGAAGCTCTATCCTAGTCGAGGAGAGGAGTTGTGGCATCAAAAGTCCCGGTTTAAATGGCTAAAAGTAGATGATGAAAATACCCATTTTTTCCATGCATCTGTTCGGCAGCAACGTGCTAAGTTGTATATTCATCGCATTCGAGATCCAGATAGCAATTGGCTGAAGGACCCGGCACAAATACGGGCGGCGGCGGCGGAGGATTATTTTAAGAACATTTTCGCGACTGAGCAAGAGATACCGCCTACTGCCATGTTAGATGTAATTCCTAACATGGTCTCTTCGGAGGAGAACGCAAGTTTACAAAGGGTGCCAGAAGTCAAGGAGGTGAAGAGGGTGATCTTCGGAATGGACGAAGAATCTGCTGCGGGTCCAGATAGGTTTTCAGGCAGATTTTTCAAGGTCGCTTGGGAGATCATAGGTGCTGATATAGTGGCCGCAATTCAGGAATTTTTCCTGGGAGGTGAATTGCCTCAGGGGGTGACGTCGACACTTTTGGCATTGATTCCAAAGGTTGCAGCGCCGTCATTTTTTTCTCAACTCCGTCCAATAAGTTTATGTAATTTTCTTAATAAAGTGGTGTCAAAGATCCTTGTCTGCCGGCTAGAAGGGATTCTGGAATGGATAATTTCGCCTCAGCAAAGTGCGTTTGTCAAAGGTAGGGCAATTGCAGATAACATTCTGCTGGCACAGGAGATGGTTCGGAGCTTAGGCAAGAAGGTGAGAGGTTCCAGCCTCCTGGTTAAATTGGACATGGCGAAAGCCTATGATCGGTTAATTGGGTTTTTTTGATCCGTGTGCTTCGGGCGTTCGATTTTGGGGGTGTTTTATTGACATGGTTTGGAGACTTATCTCAAATTGCTATTTCTCTGTGTTGGTAAATGGGCAGCCATGTGGGTATTTTAAGGCGGTTGTGGGATTCGGCAGGGTGATCCTTTGTCACCAGCTTTATTTATTATTCAAGCGGAGGTGCTCTCTCGTGGGTTAAATGGGTTACTGACCAATCCGAGGTTCTCCCATTATCATGTCTCGAAGAAGGCAATGAGAGTTACGCACTTAGCTTATGCGGATGATGTGATTGTGTTTCTCTGTGGGGATGTGAAATCGATCAAATGTGTGATGGAGGTGTTACATAGGTATCAGGAATGCTCGGGCCAATTAGTCAATGTTGCAAAGTGTTGCTTCGAGGTGGGGGAGAGGGCGGACATGCGCCTGCGGAATAAGGTTTCCCAGTTAACGGGTTTTTCAAATGTGCCACTTCCAATTAGGTATCTTGGATGCCCTTTATTTTGTGGTCGTATTAAGGGTGTGTATTTTAAGCCAATGGTGCAGGCTGTTGTTGCTCAAATCCAGGCTTAGAGCTCAAAATGGTTGTCGTATGGGGGCCGGTTAACGTTGTTAAAAACGGTCTTGATGTCCATGCCGATGCATTTGCTGACACTGCTGCACCCTCCTCGGAGGGTTTTTGAACAATTGCGTAGGTTATTCTCCCAATTTTTGTGGGGGGTAACCGAGCATGGTGCTCGGTGTCATTGGGTGGCGTGGTCAATGGTTTGTCGGTCGGTGGAGGAGGGGGGTTTGGGAATACGGGACTTAGAGCTGTCGCTACGTGCGTTGGAGTGTAAACTTTGGTGGCGTTTTCGCCAACAGAAATGTCTATGGGCGCATTTTATGAGCTCTCAATATTGTGTGGAGTTGCACCCGAATGAAGCTGTAATCCGGCCCGCTGATTCTTCAGTTTGGAAACATATGTTACAGGTACGGGCTCTAGTTGAATTGAATAGTTATTGGGATGTGGTTGGAGGTGATGCATCCTTTTGGTGGGACAACTAGTTGGAGGTTGGTCCATTGGCTTGGCTGTTTCTCTTAATGCCTCCTCAGAGCGGGTATCTGAATTTTGGAGCCAGGCTGAATGGAAGGTTCAAAAGTTGTTGCAAGTTCTCCCTTCAGCGACTGTCAGCCGGATCTTAGCGTATGAATTACAGGTGCAGGAGTCGGGTAGGGATCAGATGTACTGGAGAGGTTCTGGTGCGGGTGTATTTCATGTGAAGTAGGTGACGAGATTGTTAACTCAGAATCATGGGAGGTCATGGTCATTTAAGAATATTTGGGTCAAGGGAGTGCTGTTGAAAATATCTTTTCACCTTTGGCGAGTAATGCTGGATAGAGTTCCGGGTTTGGAGACGTTGACGAAATTTAACGTGCATGGCCCTTCATGGTGTTATTGTTGCGATTGTAAGGAGTCTGAGACCTTGCAGCATGTGTTTGCGTTTGGGGTTTTCCTGTGTCAAATTTGGGAGTTCTTTGAAAGGTTCTTTGGATTCTCATCTGCTGGGAGATCAATCCGTGAGAAGTGTGTGATGTGGTGGTTGCAGACGGATGCATCCCCGATCATTGCATGGTTGTTAAAAGTCTTGCCGCATCTAATTATTTGGCATCTTTGGAAGGCTCGGAATAAATTTATGTATGAAGGTGCACGGCCTAATTTGTTAAGGACGGTGGATGTGATTTGTATGGAGGCGTGGGATTTGACTGGAATCTGGTTTCCTGCTTTGGCTCGACCGGTTAGTGGACTGAAGTGGCAGGAGTTTCTTGATTGGATTGGGGGAGCGAAATGGAGATTAAAGGGTACGCCTGTCAACTGGAGGAAGCCTCCTATAGCCTCGTTCAAGTTGAATACTGATGGCTCATATCTTACGAATGGACGGGGTGGTAGGGGCGGCATTCTGCGGGGTAGTGATGGTCAGATGATGTTTGCTTTTTCTGAGACATACTTGGAAGCATCGGTGCTGTACGCCGAGTTCCATGCAGTGGTTTCGGGTTTGGAATTGTGTGGCGAGAGAGGTTGTTTCCCGATTTATGTGGAATCTGATTCTAAGGTTCTGGTACAAATTCTGACGGGAAAGATGGCGGTTCCTTTTAATTTATGTTACCTGTTCAAACGGTTCTTGCGGATCAAGGATTATGTCGCGTCAGTTCAACATTGTTTCCGACAAGGGAATGCTGTTGCTGATGCTTTGGCAACTTGTGGGAGTGAAGGAAGCTTAGTTGTATATAATTCTTATGGTCAATTACCTGCACGGGTTCGAGGGCTATGTTTTTTGGATAGGATGCAGATACCTACTTTTAGGTTCACAAAGGTTTTGATGTTATCGTGAGGTCGTGGGCCCCCTCAATGTGATTGCAATGGTCTTCTTTGGGTTAAAAAAAAAGGGGGGGTGACTAGCCCGTCAAAGTATGTAAGGGAGTAGTACTCCTTATTTATAGCTTTCCTAATGTAAAGGGGATTGCCCTTCATGAAATTGTGACTTTTTGAAATTAATAAAATTTAGGGCTGGCATCCCTCCCCCATGTATGGGGTTTGCCAAAAAAAAAATTGCATTTCTTGAACAAGATAAAATATAGATCTGAGATTAAAAAAGGTAAAAAGTCAAAAAGAAAAATAGAGATGAAGAAGGGAGAAGTGTAAAAAAACAAGGATAAAAGTTTCAGATTTTATGACATTGAGAAGGAGAAAAACAATAAAGATAAAACTGAAAAAAAAAAAAAGAAGAAGAAGAAGAAGAAGGATTGATATGGATGGTAGAGAAACTGGATGAGTCTATGAGAAAGCCTGTGTAATGATGTTTGGTTCGAAAAGGAATTTTGACGTGGGTCTTTATGCTACTAGTGTCATGTTTTCTGAAAACAAATTGTTCTGTTTGCTATTTCCTGGTAGTAAGAAACTAGGAAAACATAAGATTTAGAGGAACCATGCAGCAGTAAGTAACGAGAGTAAATGGAGGAGAAAACCTGGGAAAAGTTATCAATTTTATGGTTTGACCCTTAAAGACCTAATAAATGATTAATACCGCCAGAAACATTTTATAATTTATAACCACAGTTCAAAATTCTAGTATTACTTTTCAAACAATCCCTTCAATTTTTGAATATGCATTAAATTTGTTTAAGTTGCTACTTGATTATATTATTTTATTTGTATTTTCTTGTAAAATATCTTAGAATCATCAAACATACATGAACATACCTTTCTTGATATTAATATATTTTTAAAAATTTTAAATTTTATATAGTATATCAAATTAAATATATTTATGACATCACCTAGTTCTTGGATGGGTTCAACCCGGATCGAATCCATTAATCCTTGACCCATGACCATGGCCAAATCATTGTCTGGTCCGAGTTTCAAAACATAGCTTTTTATAACATCAAAGGATATAAGTGTAATTTTTCAGACATTAAAGGAGGTGACTGCAATTGTTAGAAACCTCCATTGAATTTTCTAAAATTATCCCAAAGAACAAAACAGAGAGGCTATGGACGAGAGACAAGCAGATGTGTAGCAACAATCGGTGGTGCGATTTGTGGGAATGACACATATCGCTCCAACTTGATGAATGCTTATTTAATTGCTACCAACACAGCACTAGCCAAAGACCAAAACACCATCAAGTCAGTCAAAAGAACAAAATATCCCTCAAATTCACTCAAATAATATTATAATCAAACCATGCACTATTCATCATTGTTCATACCCCATTGACACTTTTATATTAGTAAAGAAGATAAGATTAGTTATCCTTCGATCAAATTTTTAACATAAATGAATAGTATTTCTCTTCATTTTAGTCATTGTGTACTGAAGGTAAGATTTATGTCCCCTTTTATTTTTTTCATGACTTTATTAATGAAATTTAGAGACAACATCTCTCCCCATATACGCAATTTTGTTAAAAAAAAAATGTGACCCTAGGAAAATTACCGGGGTCTTTATTGTACCCCTTTTTACTGTTTTCCTTGTTTTATAGGACTTGATTAACTCAGTGTACTGCCTCACTTTGGGCTCATGTGCAAGAAAGTTACCTCAGTAGATCTGGTTCCTTCAAATAGCTACAAACGAAACAAAATTGCGTTTACCAAACCACAAAATGCTTGTGCAATGAGTTTTAAAACTTTTATCAAAGTTTTTAGGGAAGATTGTCCAAAACATTCGTTACATTTTGTCAAATGAATCTTTTTATCCTTTACTTTTAAAATGTTAATTTTGTATCCCTTATAAATTTAAATTAGTAAAATTTGTACTCAACCTAATTTTCTAATCACTTTTTAACCTGATATCACTACATTACCTACATGCAATTATTTTTAATATACAAAAAAGTCAGATCCTTTTTAGTACCAAAAATGAATATAAATTGGGTCAAATCTCATTTTTTTTAGAGAAAAAATGGATATGGTATGAATTAGATCTTACTTTTTTAAGGGCAGAAATGAATATGGATCAAGTTATTTGTTTCACTATAAATTGAATCTAACTTTTTTGCCCTTAAAAAATGATAATATATAAGTCATGTGATGGATTCAGAGTAAAAAATAATTGAAAACTTGGCTTGTTTGGCAGGTGAGTTTTTTAAGAGTAGGTGTAAAACTCTACTGTATCTTACTGTAAAAGTTGTAGAAAATTTTTTTGAATGTGTAAAAACTTTTTGATAGAATTTTTTTCTCTTTCTTTTCCTTTTCCTTTTCTTTTTTCTTTTCCTTTTCTTTTCCTTTTCCTTTCCTTTCTTTCTTTCTTCTTCCCTCCCCAACCCATGCCCACTTTTTTTTTCCTTTCTTCCTTCCCTCCCTCTCTCTCTCCCTCCTCCCAACCTCTTCTTCCTTTTTTTTTCTCCCCTCCTCCCATCCAAATCGATCACGACTAGATTGGGGAGAGAGGAGGGGGAGGGGAGAAAGAAGAAGAAGAAGAAAAAAAAAAAGAAGAAGAAGAAGAGTCGCCGGCACCGGAGGTGATGGCCAGTGCCGAGGGTAATGGCCGGTGCCGATGGTGAGTGTTTTTGGTATGTATTTTTTGTGTAAGAAAAAGGAAAGGAATGAAGGAGTTTTTTGTGTAGTTTTTTGAGTGTGTATGTTAAAAATTTTGGAGATTTTTTGAGGTTCCTGTAGCTAAAGTAGGGAAAAAACGGGTATTATACAAACTCGCAAAAAACTTGCGGTGCCAAATAGGCCCTTTTAGATTAGGACTAAATTTTATTGACTTTATTTTTTAAGGAACATAAAATTATTAATTTAAAAGTGAAAGATGAAAAGATTTATTTTATAAAATTGAGAAATATTTTAAATGATTTTTCCAAGTTTTTAATATGAACTGGCAAAGTGCACAATACAACTACCGAACCCGTCATCTATACAAGAAAAGCTACTAGGAAATTTGCCAAATTAGTCTCTCACATTTTCAGAAAATACTTTTTTAGTCCCTCACATTTAAAATCAATCAGAATAGTCCTTCGCATATAGAATATATGTTTGTTTGATCCTAATGCTCATTTTTGCTCATTTCTTTGGCCAAAAGCAAGTTTCTTTTTCCTTTATTTTTCCCCCCTTTCCGTCATGTCTTAGCCACCAAACTTAACTGCTTGACATTAAAACCAAATGCAAGAATATCACCTATTGAGACCAAATTTTCACCTTCACACCGGAAACCAAACTGAAATATTTGAAAGCTTATGCCATAATTTGGGCAGCCGTAGAATCCCCTGGCTATCATCGTAACTTCTTGGAAACTTGCAAATCTAAGGAGGAGCCAAGATCTCACAATAAGTGGGGTCAAATTTTAGCACAGTAAAACTTATTTTTAAAAAAACCTACTAGCATTACATATAAATTATAATTGTATCCTTTGAGTACTCATTTTCTTAAAAAGTTACAAAATCAATTTATTATTAATTTTATTAAATAATTTTTTTCCAATGTACGTAATTGAAACTCTTGATTTGTTTTAAAATAATATGTGAACTACCATCAATTTGATTTTCTATGGGTTTGTTTTAAGAAATTTATCTTTAATGTATTATATGTAACTTAATTTTGTATTATAAATAAAAAAAATTTAGCATCCATTTGAAAATTTTTTGTTTTTCAAAACTTTGAAGTTTGGAAAAATTGGTTTTCTCACTCCACCCAAGAAAGCTCATCCCTTGTTTTTAAAAACTATGAAAGAATTTATTCTTGAAGGAACTTCTATAAATAACTTGAAATAAATTCAAAATTCATGTAATAGTAAGAATTACAAATTTTCAATTGTTTGGAGTCAATGTATGTAGAAAAGAAATTTAATAAAACCTGTGGAGCCAAATATGATGCAACTTTAAAATTTTCTAAACCTAAAAACTAATTTTTCAAAATTAAGTGGGGTCAATTGACCCCACTTGTCTACCTGTGGCTTCACCACTGACGACAGTTTTTGCTTTACCACTGACGACAGTTTTTCTACCACAATAACATAGTTTATTGTTTGGATCTATGGAAATCTTCATTAGGTCAGCCTCTTGTACTCATTTTCTTACTATTCTCTCTTATTTACAAGTCATCCAGTTGAGTTGTCCTCCTTCGATTTTGGTTTTAGTGTTAAGGAATTAGGGTTTGGTGGTTAAAATATGAAGAAAATGGGGAAAACTAGCGGAAAAAGAAGCGTTTTTCTGGATTTACCCTTAAAATTATGCTCATATGAGAGATGTGTGTAATTTTGACTAGAGACATGAGTAAAAACAAGCATTAGAACCAAACAGGCATATATTCTATATGTGAGGGACTATTTTGTCTAATTTTGAATATGAGGGATTAAAAAAGTTTTTTCTAAAAATGTGAGGGACTGATTTAACAAATTTCGCAAAGATATCTCCAACTGAGAAATCGATTCTCTCCTCGAGAACAGGCAAGGCAACTTAATTCAGACCGATAATTGCTAGACCTACTTGCCCTAACTCCATTTGATCCCAATCAAAATCGGCCAACCCATATGAAAATGGTGCTTAAGATGTCCCCTTTTCAAGTTTCCACATTGGAGTTACTGTGAAAAGGGCCGCAGAAGAAAATAGACCATAATAAGAACAAAAAGCAATCTGTGTGGCTAACGGTTGCCCACATCGAATAGTCCAATTTATTACAAAGTGAGGTCCATCTACACGGTAGTGTAGGTCCCTAGAGAAACAATTGCCTTTCCCTTCCGTTGCCCAAAACTTATCGGTGTCCTGGGAAGAAGGAAATATGCCGTCAGAAGACATCTTCTTCCAACGCATGTTTTGCATTATAAAAGCATTATCATCGGTGTAAACCATCGGATTGATTTCTCCAACATACACTATGTTGAAGAGCGTTTTTGAATCGGGTGAGTATTTTATATCGAGAATGCACTTTCATCCCCTTGAGAATTTTTTTCTTTTAAATTGGGATATTTTAGAAAACCTCTCTAGAGAGGTTTTCTAAAATATCATTTAGCTCTCTGATGTTTTGTAAAAATGTCACTTAACTCTTTTCGAATTAATATCTTGTTAACAGTATTGGTGCTTCTGAACAACAGTAATATTAGAAATTGCACGTTAGGGGAAAAAGAGTATCTTAGTGTGCCCTTAATATCCTTATGTTGTCCAAAAAAATAATCATTTCAGATACCAATGAGAAAAATGTATATAATTGAAAATATTTTGAAAGTAAAGGAGTGAAAGATAAAGAGAAAATTTTGCAGCAATAAGCAACTAGGAATGTCAATAATTTGGTAATTCTTTGGATCTATATTGGGATTTCTAACTTTGTTCCCATGTAATGGACTACAAATTATGTACAATAATTATGCACATCCTACATGTCAATCAGTTTCCAAGAAAAGTTCCAATCAACTATTACACGTATGCCACATGTATAAATTATTCATCAGCACAACAGAAGGGTTATAATAATGCATCACACTTTTACTTCATTATAATCATAATTCTTCATCCGTCCATTCATTCCCTGAACTGA
This sequence comes from Gardenia jasminoides, assembly GCA_013103745.1. NCBI lineage: Eukaryota > Viridiplantae > Streptophyta > Magnoliopsida > Gentianales > Rubiaceae > Gardenia > Gardenia jasminoides. The sequence continues at coordinate 20,384,150 of CM023099.1, forward strand.
CACATTGTAAGTCCATGCATATCAAGTTCAAAGTAAAACTCAATTTACAATATAAAACTTTCTCCACAGCCTTCATAAAGGAAGAACACTAGCCTTGTGATTCTAGCTAAATCCTTTATCAACTACAAACCTACTCTATACTTATATATTGTAGATTTTCGTATGACTAAACGGTCGTTGAATTGTTGACATACATAATACAATCATCAAGCATCTATCATCAAATCATACAGATTATTTAGTATCCAACATCAGAAACAATTGACTAAAACATTGGCTAGACTGTAAAATTATTTATCAAGTCCAACAAACAACAAAAAGAAAAGAAAAACATGGCCATTATGGCCTGATCATCTAGAATTTCTCATATATTGCATCTTTCTATTAGCTTTATGTTACTATTTTTTACTATGAAACCCAAATCATCTCCTATTACTTATTACATGATCATTTAAAGCACCAAGTTTTGATTTTTACTTGTTTACAATAAAGTTCTCAAAATTACACCTTTACTCCAAATCTTAAGGGATCCTTTTTATTGTTCTCTATAGAAAAGAGGAAAAAAGAATGGTTCTACCACATAGAAACAATAGTCTTTTTATAAGTAGTATTTCTTCTAACAAAGAAGTTCGCACCTTAGGTACTCTATAAGGTAATTTCACGCCTTTACAACATGTAGGGTGCAAGAATGACACCAATCTCATTCCCGGCCTATTCTATTATGTGCCAACATTTTTTTCCCTTTTTTTTTTGGGGGGGGGGGTTTAGCAACTAAACAATTGCTAGAGAAATGAGGGTATTTTAGACAATTAATCCCTGTTATAGTGATATATAGTTTCACCATTACTTTAGAGGAGCTAATGAAAATTTGAAAATATCAGAGGAGTTAAGCAATATTCTGTGAGAACTCAAGGGAAGTTTTTAAAATTATTGTTTTAAAATTTTATCAGGGAATAATGGAATTTAAGAAGTAGATGAAAGAAAAGGGATTTGAACAAAGAATCTCAAGATATTGGGATTTCAACCTTAATCATGAGGTCAATGTCCCCTTGACCACTTGAAACTTATATGTATGAGCACATGATAGACGAGTTTAAAGAATATCGTTATAATTATGCAAGCTTAAACATATTAATTTCATCATAATCATCACGGAAAACAGACGAGTTTTTTTTTATTATTATTATTGATTCATATTGTAAAGGCATGTTTGTTTTATCTGACAATCCAATAAACCAACAAAAAGTTTACAAGGGCAAGACAATGCCAAACTAGGTCTAATTTGCAAATTACACAAATTAGTTCTAGAGTGAGCTTTTGCAAATTTTGTTTTTCTCTTTCTTTTGTTTTTTCCCCTTTTATCATGAAAAAAAAAAAGAAAGAAAACATGTGAATGTGATGATATCAATGACATGGAAGTCACTGAAATCTCTATGGCCCACAAACAAAATGTCAGTTGGATTTAGCTAGCTTGGCCCCTTTTATCGGCCACCAGCAGAGGTCGGGTGTCCTCCACAAAGGTACACACTTGCTTTTGCAAATTTAATTGATTACAACCTTTTATTACAAATTACAAATGTTTTTTCAACACAGAGAAAATGCTAAACCAACTAATAGAATCTGTTCAGAAAATTAAACTTATTCATGTTGGTAAGTTAATTCCTTTTTAGGTTGAGCCTCCAAAAATTAAATATTCTAAAAATTAGAATCTAATCCATCTGCCCCTTCCTCACTTCTTAACTCCTACTTCTCCCCTCTTATTTAAAAGAAAAAAAAAAGACTTAATATGAGAGCAATTACGAGCCTTATCAAGCTGCTCCATAAAGATGATGTTCAGCCTCTTCATAAATGCACATTTTTAATCCATTTTTGGACACTTGCTTTGTAATTTATTTAATGATAGAAACAACTCTTGAACATTGATTTATCACATTTCCCATCCTCACCATCACTCCTCAAATTTGCATCTAATCAGTCTGATTTTGTCTATGTCAGACATGTAAAGTTTATAGTTCTCGTTAATGGATCTTTTTTTGGGATGTGGGAAGGTAAAAAAAAACAAAAAGAAAGAAAAGAAAAGAAAAAAAAATCTCTGTAAGACCATCTGGTGGTAAACATAGTACTCATGTTACGCATTATATCTAAAACAATTATGCGGCACTAGAATTCAAAGGCCAATGGTAAAGATTGATAATATTCAAAAAGGGGTAATTTCACAAATCTAACCAGAAGTTTTTGACAATTGCAGTGAGTTCTCCTTAGGTTTAAAAAATTACATCTACCTCTCATGCTTTCACCGTTTATGTGATGATGTAGATCCAAGGTAGATTTTCTTTTAAAAATCCAGCATTAGCCTTTTATATAAAAATTGAAAGAAAACATAATATACTCAATCACCTTCTTCCACACTTTGCACAAACCGCCCATCCTCAACTGTAACAACCACCTAAATATAAACTCTAGTTCCACATCCAACCAACCCCGAAAAAATACCGAATTACCTAAAGAGCATCAATGCTTGCCACAAAAAGCAACACTTCATTGATAACCAATTTCACACCCCAAAATTATTTCTCAATGCTCAACTCACATTTCCAATACAAGTTAATCTACCATAGAACCACCGTTGCAACACTCTCGCATCCTCAAGAATATTAACATTTCAGAAGTAGAAAATTAAAATTTACCTCCATAGCAAAACCATGACCAACTTTGCTAATGTAATGAAAGAAATCCTTATGCAATTATTAATGGTTATACAACCATTTTTCTTGATAATAGACAAAATAAGGCAATTCTTCACTTTTGTTCCTTCTTCTTGGTTTAATCATCAATTTCATTATTTATTTCTCTATCACAACGAGCCTCTTTATCTCCTTCTAATTTGACATCCCTTTATTGAACTATTGATTTTACAATTTCAATGTGCTAATACCTATATAAATGAAAAAAAGATAGACATAACAATATAATAAATAAGAAACAGAGGAATGGAAATAGACAAGAGATAGAGAAATAGGATATTTTTTGTTTTGGGTTGTGGAAATCTATTGTGCTTTGTATTGTGAATGGCCTACCAAAGTAGATGGCACTGTAGGTACTTTACTGTGCCATAAGATGTAAATATAATTATTTGAACTTGAGGGGAGCTGAGTGAAATTATTAGAAATCTCAAGGGAGTTTTCTAAAATTACCCCTATAAAAGGGGCAAATTAAACTTCTGACACATATCATAATTACTGTAAATAAAAATTTAGACATGGTTAGACCAGCTACAATTGCTATAGATTCTTCAGAAAGTTTGTAGGACAAGCGTCTTAGAAAAAGTACCCGTACAATTACTCACCGCAGGAATTTCCAAGAAAGTACAATTGTACAGTGCATGGCAGGAAATGACCACCATTTCCAGAAAGTGAAACTGAATCAGATCAACAAGGATACACTCGAGATGGATACGACAGTCCTTTTCAAGAACTAATAAAAATATGTTGATTAGATAAGTTAACCAAGCAAAAGTACAAGCCAAAAGTTCTCATAAAATATTCTATGTACATTTAGCTCTGATACAATCAAAGCTTCTTTTCCATGTTACCAGAACACAAATGATCCTTCTTTTCTACCCTTTTTTTTCTTTGGGGTGAATTCTTCTCTTCTATTTAAATCCAGAACAGAATCTAACCTTTTGCTTTTCCAACGTCCATCACCATCTACTTATCAATTTTCCTTTCAAGTGCAGAAAAGAAGCATGTCCTACCTTGTGTCCTCTGATCCACAACTTTTTTGGTTCAAGCATGTACACTTTGCACGATTATCTGATAGTGCCTACTCAGTCCCCAAAAAATAAATAAATAAATAAATAAAAGGTCATTTTCATTTCACTTAAAAATAGACTTAAATTAATATAGGACTTGTACTACTGAATGATAACAGCCTTAGGAGGTACCTGGACTTGCTTTTGAAGATCTTTAATGTAGTCAACAGCTAGATCCAACATATCTGCTGTGTTTGTTTGCTACAAAAAAAAAAAAAAAAGTTGCAGAAAGGAAAGGAAAAGCTTAGTAATTGCATAGATCAAATGTTATCAGGATAAATATTGAGGCAGCATTCTACCTTGTCCATATTGGGAACAAGCTCTTGCAGCTTTCTCATCCGTTCACTTATTTTGGTTCTTCTTACCTGAAATGAATTGTATTTAGATCAAATACTCAACATATATATATATATATACATACATATACATAAATATATATATATATATATGTTGTATGGAATTGTATTTATATCCGCGCAATAGTGGTCGGGCATTGTATGGCAGCTGTTAAGCTGGCCAATGTGATCTACTAGTCCAACCTTGGCACGTCTTGAACAAATTTACAAGCTTAAGCATAATAAGTACTGATTGAAAACACGGATTGTATTAAAAAAAAAGGAAAGAAAAGAAGAAAATAAGAAGAAGAAAATCAGATTCTGAAATTGATTAGAGGTCCTACCCTTTCAGCAATGCTCCGTGGATGAGTTGCACAACCCCTCTTTGCTCGGAGTTTGCAAAGTACAGAATCTTGCATTATCGTCTCTATAGCAGACAATTCGTCAGGAGTCTTCGGCAAACTCAAGTGATGAGACAATAGAGTGGAAGGACGATTTGGACCTTCATTATTCTGATCGGTAAAATGATATGCAATTAGATTGAGATTAAAGGTAACAGACAACAGCATTAGAGCATAAAACTGTACCTGGTTTTCTGATGCAACTACATTGGACAGTGTCTTGCTATCATCATCATCATCGTCTCTAAGGCCTTTCAAGAAACTATCAGAAAACAAAGCTGAATCATCCCAAGAAGTAACTGGAAATCCTGTTATGTAACCAGAACCATTTCTTTGACCTTCCCCAATTTTTTTGTCTCCAGGATTGTTCTCTCCCATGCCTGTACTCTCAGTTTCGGATATGGGAGACATAAGGCCAGAAGAAGTTGCTTGAGCTGATGAAAAATCCATTTGACCCTTGAACCTGCTTGCAGAAGAAAATGATGCTTCTGCATTAGCATTATTACCAGCTCCGAAATTCTCCATGCCCCTCATTGCACCATACTCTGTGATTTGCTAAAAAAATTTCAGCAGCATTCCAGTTGTGAAGTTGTAATGAAAATATCTCCAAGGCCCTAATATACAAAGTCAGGTGCCTAAGCTAATGCTATGAACAAAATCCATTTCCAGTCTCCTAATAGATCTTCAAGCAAATTTCTCATCTCTAGAGCATAAAATTAGACTTCTATACCCCTGGTCTCACCTTTTACATTTGTCTATTTGCTTATTTGTTTGATGTTCTTTAAGGCACTTGAGTTTGTAACATCTAACACATCCTTAACAAATTAGCCTACAACAGCACAAACAGAAGCGATCCTTGAGCCATGCAAACAATACGAATTACTTCACCAAATTTCCAACAGAAAGATATGGAAGAAAGATCAAAAGCCATGTTCTTTATCTATTTTCAAATCCAAAGATCAAAAACCATATTCTTTATCTATTTTCAAATCCATTATGATGCAAACCTTGACTTCAAGCACCAAGAGAGAGAAAAAAAATAAGAAAAAATAACTTAACAAAAATCAACAGAAAAAAGATTTGTCCCAACAACCATTTGAAGCATAATAAGCAAAAGGATGGACTGGGAGCTAGAAAAGATACCATTTTCTATGTTAATATTGGCAAATAATCCAGCAGGTGAACTATTGTAACGAATTAGATTTGAATTACCACCACCACTTCCCATCTTCGCTGGCGCCAATCGATTTGAATTTACAGAGCTCAGTAATCTGTACGAGTTATCCCCAGCAGATGCATTCGATACCTGGGAATTATTAGTATTCTGTTGTGCTTCAGCCTGGCTTTGATACATCATCTGCTGCGAAACCTGAGCATAATCATTCTGATTTCTCTGCTGCAGCTGCTGCAGTTGCTCTGACTGCTGCATAACCTCTGCTTCTTGTTTCATTGATGCCAGAAAATGAGATTGGGACTGCTGCATATTCATGCTATTAGCAAAATTGTTATTGGAACTTAAGTCCTGTGCCTGAGCATTAACCCGATTACTAGGCATAAATCGATTAAGAAAGTGATCAAGATCATCTCCTCCAAAGCCGCCGCCACCACCACTGCTAGGAATGATATCAGCAGCAGCATCTAAAAAGCTAGAAAAGTACGAACAAGGTGCTGAGCGATATCGAGTCAAACCACCACTCATCTGTTGCTGCTGATTGCTGCGCTGAAAATCCATTAATTCTGGACTAACAAATATAGGCACAGAGTAAATTCTGGACTAACAAATAGGCACGAAGTAGGACAGGAAGGAAATTTTTGTGACTTTCTCTAATTATACAAAAAGTTAACAAAATCCCATCTCAAATTCTGCACGAGAAAGAAGAATTTGAGGGCCCATAATCAGATCTCACACAACCCCAGAAGAGAATATGCCTTTATCCAGCCAGTCATGCATATGTGTGAAAATCACTAGCAATCTTCAAATATAAGAAACGTAAAGAGCATGAAAAGACTCTGCCTATTTCAACTAAGTACAATCACTGAACTCAAGAATAAAGGATAATGATTGCAAAGAAAGAGGATTAAGGACAAAAACAGAAGAACGCGAGAAACAGAAAAGCAGCAAAGTTCAGACACTGAATGAAGGATTTCTGTACTTTCTGACTTTCTTTCGAGAAATGAAGCGTTTGGTATAGGTGGAACCATAAAAGGTATAGGTGGAACAAGGTTGCTGGTGATGGAAAAGGTTATAAAGGGAGGGGGGGGGGGGGGGGGGGGGTGGGGGTGGGGGAGAAGAAGAGAGGATTAGAAGCGAATGTTCGGAACGGCAAAAACTTAGGCAGACCTGGTCTATGGGTCCACCACTAGACCAAGTGGTCTACATTATGCCACACCATCAACTAGGGGTGGGCAAAAAAACCCGCCGGCCCGAAAACCCGTCCGATCCGAAATTTAGGATACCCGATCCGATTTTTCTCATCGGATCATATTAGGTCAGTGCATAAATATCGAATGCAGTGCAGTCGGAAAATCAAAATCATGCAGGCCCCCGTAGGTATATTGTATAAATATTAAAAAATTAGGGTCAATATATTATTTAATATGTTTTAAGTTTTAACCCTAATTGAACACCCAAACAGTAGTAGTACATTCGATTCTTATCTTCACTCCACCTCCAACTCCAAACCTCCACATTTTTCTCTCCAAAATATCAACCAATGACCATCGTTGAAATTCTAGTAAAAGTTCAACATATTATCCTCCTATTTCTTCAACTTTTCTATCAAGTGTACCAAGAAAATGTTGCTTAAGATAATTCAACTTTTCTATCAAGTGTAATAAGAAAATGTTGCTTAAGGTAATTTATCCTCTACTATTCTCTACTTGGGGGTTAGCTCATAATTTTGTTATTGCTATTTGTTTGGGGACATTTTTATTTTTTAAATTATCATATTAGCAATTCATTTTATAGACTAGTAGTAGTGGTAGTATACTAGGTTGGTGTGGTTGTTTGACTTTTTCTCTGTAATTAAGCACCTACAATCAAAACTTTTCACTTAAATTGTATTAAAAATGTAATGAAACTTTATTTTGTCTATTAGATATTGTAACTTTAATTTGTATTGGATACTTGAGAATTGAGAGGTTTGATTGTTGGATGAAATGTGTGATAGAATATTGATGTGTTGATTTTGAATTGTTAAATCTTTGATTAAATGTGTTGGATCTTGGATTTTGAAATGAATTGGTTTTAGACATTAAATCTTTAATAAAATGTGGTCATTTATCAATAGTAAATTGAAAGTTAGGGTAAAAAATTAAAAAAAATAAAAAAATTTGAAAAGTTAGGGTGTACCCTTTTTTCCAGAAAAAAAAAAGGGTTAAGTCGGAAATTTTGTCACTGATAGGTTAGGGTCGGTCCGTTAGGCTGCACCCCTACCATCAACTATAGTTTCCAATTCTAAATGCACATATGGAAAATACTCAAGTAATAGTTATAGTAACGAAACAAAATTTACCTGATATTAAAGGTAAAAATACTTTTAGTGATCATTTGGTTTCGTGTTAGACCAGTCACTTAAATAAGATAATGTCTAAAAATTCAGCTAAAAATTTGGAAGTGTTATGAAATAATCATTGCATTATGGATGTCTATCACTTTATCAGTATCTCCTTAATAAGGACGGAACTGACACATTCTACGAGATGATAAAGTTATCACTTCATGAGAAGATATCATCTCCATCATTATCACCAACCTTATCTCTATCATTATCTTTTATCTTTATCTCTTCATAGAGTATACAAATGTAAATTGAACTATTCATATCTTCTCCTACAAATAGGGGTTCACCCCATTGTAAATTTCACAAGGAATGTATAGAAATTCTCTACTTCTCTCTCTACTTCTATCTCTACTCTCTACTTCTCTCTACTTGATATTAGTATTAGTTTTATAACACGTTCTCAGCACGAGACTCTACCAAAACTCTGCCGGCATTAAATCAAGCATCGGGCATTTTTCTTTTGGACAATTTCTACCGAATGTTTGGAGGTAATATTTCTCATCTTTAACTTATTTCACTTTTATTATGGCTAATCTCACAAAACAAGAGTTTGTACCTCTTGATATTTTTGGAAAGAACTACTTATCATGGGTAATGGATGTTGAAATGCATCTCAAATCTATGGGCCTTGGCAAAACTATTGTTAGAAATAATGATGCAACTAGCCAAGATCGAGCCAAAGCCATATATTCCTCCGTCATCATCTGGATGAAGAACTGAAAATGGAATATCTTACGGTCAAGAATCCGCTTGATCTTTGGCATAGTTTGAAAGAAAGATATGACCACCTGAAGTTGGTCGTTCTTCCAAAAGCCAGGTATAATTGGTTTCACCTGCGAATACAAGATTTTAAATCTATTGGTGAATATAATTCAGCCATGTTCAGAATTACCTCTCAGTTAAAATTATGTGGTGAAAATGTAACTGATGAGGATATATTGGAAAAAACCTTTTCCACTTTTCATGTCACGAATGTGCTCCTGCAGCAGCAATATCGAGAGAAGGGTTTTAGAAAATATTCTGAACTGAATGCATGTCTTTTACTGGCTAAGCAAAATAATGAATTATTATTGAAAAATCATGAGTCTCGACCAACTGGAGCTAGCCCATTCTCTGAAGTGAATATGGCTCAATCTTCAAACTCTGTACGAGGTCGTGGTCGTGGCCGTGGTCGTGGATGCGGTCGTAGTAGATTCATGCCATACTACAATGATCATCACCGTGGCAAGAAGCAAAATGATCCCTGGAAGAGGGACAATGATAAGAAATGTGTATTAGAAAAGTTGCCTTCTCTCTCTTCTGGTTTATATTATACAAAAATAAATGCAGCTGAAATTAATCACCTAGAAGACCAGAAGTCTTCTAATCCCAATGATTTCATGATTTGGCATGATCGTCTTGGACATCCCGGTTGCATAATGATGAGGCGAATCATTGAGAATTCACATGGCCATCCATTGAAATGTCAAAAGGTACTAAATTCAAATGAATTCTCCTGTGTTGCTTGCTCCCAAGGGAAATTAATTGTTAGACCATCTCCAACTAAAGTAGGAACCGAATCTCCTACATTTCTAGAATGAATTCAGGGTGATATATGTGGGCCTGTAGATCCACCATGTGGACCATTCAGATATTTTATGATGCTAATCGATGCATCAACAAGATGGTCATATGTATATTTATTATCCACTGGCAACCTGGCGTTTGCAAGATTGCTCGCTTAAATAATAAAATTACGAGTACAATTCCCTGATATCCAATTAAGAAAATTCGTCTAGATAATGCTGGTGAATATTCATCACATGCATTTGATGACTATTGCATGTCCGTTGGAATAACGGTTGAACATCCTGTAGCTCATGTTCATACACAAAATGGTCTAGCCGAATCATTTATTAAACGATTGCAATTAATTTCTCGACCCTTATTAATGAGGTCTAAACTCCTATTATCTGCTTGGGACATGTTGTCCTACATGCAGCAGCACTTGTGAGAATTCGACGGACAATTATCATACTTATTCTCCTCTACAATTGACCTTTGGTCATGAGCCCAATATCTCTCATTTGAGAATTTTTGGATGTGCGATTTATGTTCCCATTGCACCGTCCCAACGTACTAAAATGGGCCCCTAAAGAAAATTGGAAATCTATGTCGGGTATGAATCACCTTCTATAATTAAATATCTTGAACCATTAACAGGTGATCTATTTACTGCAAGATTTGCAGATTGTCATTTTGATGAATCATATTTCCTGACATTAGGGGGAGGCAAGGATCAACCGAAAAAGGAAATCACTTGGAAAATATCACTGGATTTTCTTGATCCTCGTACAAAACAATGTGAACTGGAAGTTCAATGAATTATTCATTTGCAACAGATTGCAAATCAATTACCGGATGCATTCAATGACTCCAGAAGAGTTACAAAATCATATATTCCTGCAGAAAATGCACCGGTTAAAATTGATATCCCTGAAGTACGAATTTCAAGTGCTAAAGAGTCTAGACCTCGCCTGAAGCGTGGTAGACCATTGGATTCCAAAGATAAAAATTTTGAAAGAAAAGGGATTTGGATGATGAGAATAAGATCGAGAACTTAAGAACTGATCTAGAATCTCAAAATCCTAATAGTGACAAAATTCAACCTCCGGAAGAGGTTGCTCCAAAAGAGCACACTCTTAAAGAGTTTACTCCGGAGGAGAGTGAAACTATTGAAACTTCAATAAATTTTGTCACTACAAGAAAAAGTTGGAACCGAAAAGAAGTAATTATTGATAATGCTTTTGCATATATGTTGCACTTGATATTATGGAAGAAGACTAGGATCATGAATCTAGATCGGTTGATGAATGTCAGAGAAGAAATGACTGGTTGAAATGGAAAGATGCAATCCAATCTAAATTGGATTCGCTGGCTAAAAGAAAATATTTGGACCTGTAGTCCAAACATCAGAAGATGTTAAACCAGTTGGTTATAAATGGGTATTTGTGAGGAAAAGAAATGAGAAGAATGAAATAATAAGATATAAAGCAAGGCTAGTAGCCCAAGACTTTTCACAAAGACCTGGAGTTGATTATGATGAGACATATTCTCCAGTAATAGATGGAATTACATTCAAATATCTTATGAGTCTAGCAGTGCATGAAAAACTTGATATGCATCTGATGGAAGTGGTCACTGCTTATCTGTATGGAACATTGGATAATGATATATACATGAAAATTCCTGAAGATTTAGCATGCTTGAAGCATATAAATCAAGTTCTAGAGAAACTTATTCCATCAAATTGCAAAGATCTTTATATGGTCTCAAGCAATTTGGACGTATATAGTATAATCGTCTTAGTGAGTGTTTACTCAAGGAAGGTTATACTAATGACTCAATATGTCCATGCATTTTCATAAAGAAAGATGGGTCCAATTTTGTAATCATTGCTGTATATGTTGATGATCTCAATTTGATTGAAACTCCTGAAAGCTCTAAAAAGCAGTTGAATATCTGAAACGAGAATTTGAAATCAAAGATTTTGGAAAACCAAATTTTGCCTTGGTTTACAAATTGAACATCTGAAAAATGGAATGTTTGTTCATTAAACTACTTATATCCAAAAGGTATTAAAGTGGTTTTATATGGACAAAGCACATCCGTTAAGTACCCCAATGGTCGTCCGATCACTTGACCCTATTAAGGATCCCTTTAGACCAAAAGAGAAAGATGAAGAAATACTTGGTCCTGAAGTACCATATCTTAGTGCTATTGGTGTACTAATGTATCTAGCTAATTGTACAAGACCAGATATATCATTTGCTGTGAATCTATTAGCAAGATTTAGCTCATCTCCTGCAAAACGACATTGGAATGTTATTAAACATATTTTTCGCTATTTCCAATGAACAGTTGATTTTGGCCTATTTTATTCCAATAAATCTCGATATGAATTGCTTGGTTATGCTAATGCTGGGTATCTATCTGACCCGCATAAAGCAAGATCTCAAACTGAATATATATTCACATGTGATGGTACAGCCATTTCCTAGAGATCTACAAAGCAGTCGATGACGGCCACTTCTTCAAATCATACTGAAGTGATAGAAATTCACAAGGTTAGTCGAGAATGTGTTTGGTTAAAATCAATGGTCCATTATATCTGGAAGAATTGTGGGTTATCATCTGAAAAGGAAAATCCTCCAATTACATTATATGAAGATAATGCAACTTGTATAGCTCAATTGAAAGGGGGATATATGAAAGGAGATAGGACAAAACATATTTCACCAAAATTCTTCATTACTCATGATTTGCAAAAGAATGGCGAAATTGATGTGCAACAAATTTGATCAGATAATAATTTGGCAGATTTGTTTACCAAAGCATTGCCGACCGCAGCATTTGAAAAATTGGTGAAAAATATTGGAATGCATCGATTGAAAGATCTCAAATGACGTTTTGGATCAGGGGGAGAAATAAATACACAAGAATAATGTACTCTTTTTCCTTCACTAGGATTTTTTCCCACAGGGTTTTTTCCTAGTAAGGTTTTAACGAGGCATATTTTCTATGTAATAGACATCAAAGGAGGAGTGTTATGAAATAATCATTGTATTATGGATGTCTATCACTTTATCAGTATCTCCATAATAAGGACGGAGCTGACACGTTCTATGAGATGATAAAGTTATCACTTCACGAGAAGATATCATCTCCATCATTATCACCAACCTTATCTCTATCATTATCTTTTATCTTTATCTCTTTATAGAGTATACAAATGTAAATTGAACTCTTCATATCTTCTCCTATAAATAGGGGTTCACCCCTTTACAAATTTCACAAGGAATGTATAGAAATTCTCTACTTCTCTCTCTACTCTCTACTCTCTACTTCTATCGCTACTCTCTACATCTCTCTACTTGATATTAGTATTAGTTTTATAACAGGAAGTAAGTTTTGCATCAAAAAGAGTAAGTTAATTTAATAAATTAGTAACTTTCATGTCTCAAAAGGTAAATTGAAAATAATATGAAATTTACCTTTTCTTAAAAATAAATTATTATTTTATATCTCAAATTTACTTTTAATAAGAAGTAAGTTTTGTATCTAAAAGAGTAAGTTAGCTGAATAAATTAGTAACTTTTATGTCTCAAAAGGTAAATCGGATGAAACTTACCTTTTCTTGAAAATAATTACTATTTTATATCTCAAACTTACTTTTAAAGATAAGTAGGTTTTGCATCTAAAATAGTGAGTTAACTTAATAAATTAGTAATTTTTATGTCTCAAAAGGTAAATCGAAAATAATATTAATCTTACATTTTCTTGAAAATAAATTACCATTTTATATCTCAAATTTATGTTTAAAGATAAGTAAGTTTTGCATCTAAAATGGTCAATTAAATTAATAAATTAGTAACTTTATGTCTGAAAAGGCAAATCAGAATTTATATGAAACTTACATTTTAAAAAAAAATAAATTACTATTTTACATCTCAAACTTACTTTTTAAGAGTAGTAAGTTTTGCAAGTAAAAGAGTAAGTTAACTTGATAAATTAGTAACTTTTATGTCTGAAAAGGTAAATAAAAAATAATATGAAACTGACCTTTTTTTGAAAATAAATCACTATTTTACATCTCAAACTTACTTTTAAAGAGTAAAGTTTAGTTGAAGTAATAGTAAATTTTTATACAATATTAGTTAATTTTATGATAACATAGTAAATTTGATTACCGATCAAAATTTACTTGTTTGTGGTATAAATTTACTATTTTACTTTAAAAACGTATAAGAGTAAGTTTAGTTCAAATAATAGTGGATTTTATGATAACATAGTAAATTTGATTAATGATCAAAATTTACTAGTTTGTGGTAAAAATTTACGATTTTACTTAAAAAACTTATATGAAACTACTATTAGGCAAATTTCTTACTTGAGATAGTGCTAAAATTTTTTTTTATTAATGATTGAGATTTAACTTAATAAATTAGTAACTTTTATGTCTAAAATATGAAATCAAAATAAATATGAAAGTTACTTTTTTTCTTGGAATGAATGAATTAGAACTTTATATCCCAAAGTTAGTTTTTAGAGAGTAAGTTTAATTCAACTAATAATAAATTTTTATAGAATCGTACTAAATCTTATGATAACATAGTAAATTTGACTAGTGATCCAAACTTACTACTTTGTGGCATAAATTTACTAATTTACTTTTAAAAGTTATATGAAACTAGCATTGGGAATTTAAAGTGAAATAAATGCCAAAAATACTATAAAAACTATTTTTACTATTCACATGACCTTATAAAATATGTAATAAAATTTGTCTGATTATAAATTTTGAATTATTTTTCAATTTTTGAAAAGATTGAAAATTTGGTTTACAATAATAACAAATCATCTCGAGTCAAGTTATATATATAATGGTAGTTGTTGTGACAGCCCCACTTCTCCCTAGGGCGAACCCTAGGGTGTCTGTGGACTGCCTGCCCAGCTCTCGCTAGGACTCGGTAACCAAATATAAACCAACAACTCCAAACTTACAAAAACAAATTCTCCCAAATTCAAAAGTCAACCAACATAGTTACATAAGTTTCACACCACCATTCAAATTTAAAATTCAATAGGGGATTAAGGGTACAAAATCAAAAGCTAATCTTATCCATGATAGGGTTTCACAGTACATTATCCCTGAAGCAAAAGTAACACAAAACTTGTACTACTCACACGTACTCTCAACCCCAAACTCAAGCAAATCCTCCTGCTAAGGAAAACAAAAGGGGAAATAGGGTGAGTTAATAGCTCAATGAGGTTCCAAAAGCATGTAGTCGCATTAATACATAGGAGAACTCCAGTAGTCAAATATCGCATTTAAAATGTGAAATAAGGGACAAATATCACAACCAAGTACAAAATACATCGAGCCTCTCGACTAGGAAATGGTGTTCATGAGGAGAACACTGCTCGAGTCTCTCAACTAGGAGATGGTGGTAAAGAACACTACTCGGGCCTCTCGACTAGGAGATGGTATTCGTGAGGAGAACACTGCTCGAGTTAGCAAGAAGTCATAAGACAAATATAATAACAAATATATTTAAAAGGATACGGGTGGCTTCCAAAAGCCAATTCCACTAGAGCTTGATCATAAGATAGCCCGTTGACTCTCCGTCAACTTTTAAGTCAAGAACCAAAGTCCGTAGATCACCACTTTACTCCACAACCGTCCACCGTTCACCCCCTTACCAGGCCCGAACACCTCAACAAATCAAATGTGGGTAATACTCAAGTATACCATGTTCCAAAGAACCAAATCGAATAACCTACGGTTCATCGATCTTCTTGACCAAGCCCACGCTGGCTCGATACAAACGGCTCACCAATAGGGTTTTGGGGTTTCCGGAACCACAAACGAATCAAATTAGTCGACGGGATTTCGCCCAAACGACCTTTCATATCAAAGTATACAAATTCACAATCGAATCAAATTAGTCGACGGGATATCACCCGAACAACCTTTCACAAATCAAATATAGGCCAAAGGCCAATTCACACGGATTCAAATGTCAAAGTATGAAATTTTCAAGCAGAAGAGATCGAGTGTGATAAAGTATGCACTCGTCTCGGTCACATTAGTTGGCTCACAAATCACAAAAGAATAAATCATCACATAATTCAGATAATCCAGCATTTCAACTATCAAATTGGTTAAGTAACAAGCATGAAACACTCACCGAGTCGAGTAAAGTATCTTCAAGTATTCGCACCCAAGTCCTCTCTATTTCCTCATTCCAAGTCTATTAACAAATAAAATGGAACATATTTAAGCTCGGCTACCCAACCAAGAGAAACCAAATGCATATGCTCGATGTTTTTTCTTTTCACTTGATAAAAGTCATACTTGGATGCATAAATCACGAAATGACCAATCCAATTTATAAGGGTGAGCAAATAAGAGTCTTAACAACATCTTAGAACCATGCATGAGTGGGTCGGGACACGGCAAGAAGGCAGAATCAAAAGAAATAAAAGAAGCAATTGCGGAAGTGAAACCAACAATGGACAGGTTTGTTGAGTTTCGATAATTTGATCATAACTGTGAGTACACTTATCGGATTGGGGTGTACTTTATGGAGTTTCTAAGCTAATACATAGCACTACAACTTTCATGAAGAGGTCAAATATCAAATCATGCTTAATCATGGTTGAAATAGCTAATCTCAGAGACAAAGAAAACTGTCGGCTGTGATCAGGCTGGTCAAACAGCCTTGGGAAAATGGCCATAACTCAACGTAGGAAAATTGAAATCAAGCTCCGTCAGTGGCGTTTAAAACTAGGTTCATAGAGCTTTCTAACGGTATAAGGCTTGGGCCCTAATTCATTTTCTGTAGTCAACAGTAACCTCGGGAAGCTCACTATTTTCATTCCTCATTTCCTGCAAAATTTCTAGCTTTGGTGCAACTTCATCTATTAATTCTTTAAAGTTAATTTCATCACTTAACAAGGTGTTTAACATGCTAAAACAGCAATTAATTCCATCATCCAAGCATCACAAATCAACAAACATTTCATCAAACACTTGGTAGCCTACAATGAAAACCTAAGTTCTAGTTATCAAACACAAGAAACCCTTCCATGATTTTCCTCTCCAAACACCCAAAAGCTCTTTAATCACACCTAACTAACTTCCTCTTTGAATTTAAGATTCATTAAAGCATAAATAAGTGAAAATTTACCTTGCTAGAAGAGTGAGAAAATCCACCCAAGAACTTCACTCCTTGCAACTAAGCTTGAGATTTAAGAAATAATCTAACCTAGGGTTTCACTCAAAGTTATTTTTCTTCACTAGAATGACTAATTTCTAGCTTAGGGTTTTGTTGTTCTTCATGGTGGAGTGGCCGGCCAAGAGAGAGAGAAAAGGAGGGAAAATTAGCTCAAATTTTTTGAAGACAAGGAATTATATAGAAGGCTTAAGTCAAGGGGGTTATGGGATGGTTGACATGTGGCATGATCTTGGCCAAGATTTGGGTAATATCTTTGCAAATTGCCTTCCAATCCCTTAATTGAAATGTGACCCACATAAAACCACATAAGTGTCATGCATTTGTCCATATAAAATATGAAAAATGAAGCCCTAAATTAAACCATGCAATACATTCGAAATTGAGTACTTTAGGAAAAATAATGCACTAAATGATTATATGGTACACTTAATTGAAATTCTTTTTTTTTTCTAGGGTTCTCACAGTTGTCTATTCATCACAATTTCTATAAGTTAATCCATATGAATACAATAAAATGATAAAATTTTAATAAATTGATTGTCAAGATCGTAAGTATAAAAGTTCAAGTTATATTAAGTAGCATAATCTTTAAAAATTATAGTAAATTCATCCATATATGTTAAGTTACGTAACTTTCAGATATATTTTGCATCATTTATATTTTGGATTTGTCTGCAGTTTTTATCAAACTCATCTTTTTATCTTAATCTTTTAATAATATATAATATTAGCGTGAATTAAATTTTATATCATATGTGTCTAGAATTTTAGTAACTATGGTTATTACTTTATAATAGAAACTACCCCAAATTATCTTGTGAAGCTTATATATAGCAAGAATCAGTTAAATTTATAAGCATGATCTTAAGTTTTTATAGGCAAATGATGTGTGGAATATTATGATATGGCATTTTTATAATAATAATATTTTTTTAAGGTGAATGGTATGGAAATTGGTAAAATTGTCATTTCGCAAATGACTTAAACTTACTGCTTTGTAGCATATATTAGGATAATTTACCTAAAAATTATAGCAATCATGTGTAAGATTTTTGTTATTTTGAAATTTTCACCACTATCAATGTTTATATTGTTATTGGTAGAAGTACTTGTTATCAAATAAAAATAAAGTCAAATTCTTTTTTTCCATTTTGATGTAGTAGCTATGTTTGCTAGAAAGTTGTTAAACCATTTATACAATGCATAGTTTCTCCTAAAAATAGTAGCATTTTATAATTCAATTTGAGTAATTTGTAAAAGATTTTATGCTTTTTTTTCAACAATATAATCCAAAGAATTTTTCACCATTAAAAAAATAGGAATCAATGATAATGAAATGAGTATAAAGATGCACAAATACAGTACACATCATGTATTGCATTTTTGTTTAATTTGTTTAAGTAATTAGTAATTTAATCCGTAATTGATATTAAATGCATATAAATTTTGGACAAATGGAAATGTAATTTAACATATACTAGTTATCCATTAATAGAATTTGTAGCATGAACACATACAATTGAGCATATGTTTTCCTTCTTTGTTTAGCTATCATTTATTTTGTTACTTCAGTTAATTATTTTAATTTGGATAGAGTAATGCTAATTGAACTTCAATTATTAGCAATGACATTAATATTATGTTGTTAAAATTTGGTGACGACAATGAAGTGTCAATGACAACAATTGTTAAAATATAGCTTTTGTTCCTCCAACTCTTTCAGATGAGTGATTAGAATAGGCGATGATTGGTTTGTGATACATTCTTCCTTGTGCTCATTTTGTTTAAGTTTCGATAAGAATAACTCAAATCTTTTAGCAAACGGGTCAAGTAATATTTTGCTTTGAAGATACTTGTGCGCAGAAGCATTCAATTGCTCTAATCTTTGTGTTGTGCTCATTCCAGCAAAAAAGTGTCCCCTCAAAAATGCAGCTGCCTATTTTTCACATTTTTTGTACAAATCCTGCACCCATTGGTTATCCTTCAAATTGTGTTTCTCAACCAGCAAATGCCACCTTTTATCGAACTCCTCATGGCTACAAATCATGTCCATAGCCACCGTAAAATCATGCACGAACTCCTTCTTTGTATTTGTAACCACATTTCTTTTTAAATGCCAAGTACATAACCGGTAACGTGCATAAGGAATGACAGCTTTTATTGCATTTCTCATTGCACCATCTCTATCAGTGACAACTGAGATAGGCGTCTTTTTTTCCATGGCCTCTAAAAATGTTTCCAATACCCATTTATATGTGTCCTCCGTCTCATCAGCAATCAATGCACAACCAAAAATTGTTGTAGTGTAGTGATGACTTACACCAGCCAAAATTACTAGTGGCTTCCTATAAGCATTAGTGCGATACGTAGAACAAAAAACAAGAACATCACCAAAGCACTGGTAATCCAAGCGAGATTGTGAATCTGTCAAAAGAGTCGTATCAATCGCTTCTCCGGGTCAACAGCATGCTTGTAGAAGAAATTCGACTCACCTTTTGCTCGACCATCCAAATACGCCAATACCTGAGAAGCATCACCAACTTCAAGTGCATTCCTATGCAATCGGTCAACAGCATTTCGTAGATCCTTTTCTGTGTAGCCTATCTTGTTGTGGCCCCCAGATTGGTAAGCTTGAAGGTCCAATATTTGAGGAATTCGAATACCAACTCCATGCATCAACACAGCATGATCCAAGTCTGCCTTCTTGACATTTCTATGTGATCGAAGAAATTGTATGAATTCTTGATTTGCCAATTTGTAATTGTGAGCCATCTCAAATCAGTTAATTGTAAACTTCTGAATACCTTTGTTCCACTGCACAATTATAGTTACCAAACAACCGACCCTTGCAAGATGTTTTGCCTCCATCTTACGGTTCACTAGATTGAACCATTTTTTGATTCTATAGCCCTCTTTATTACATACCCAGCATTTTTATGTCACTATACCATTCTTATCTTTCTTCTCGTCGCGTTCCCTAATACCAAAATCGACCATTTTGCTATGAAATAAGTAAAATTCTCGGGCATCTTCAATGGAATCAAACCTTAGTAGCCGAATTTCATCAGAAGACAAGTTGTTAAGTCGATCGACAATAGTTCTCTAATTTATACCATCATCATGAGTAGGCGACTTATTACATGGTTGTACTACCTCATCTACATCAGCTTTCATTTCTTCCTTTCTCAAGATGAAGGTGGACATGTGATTGACAATTTAACACCGATTAAAACCAAGTACATTATAATCAATGGAGCTACTGTTAAATAACAAATAAGATACATAAAAACTTATAAACTTTTTTAAAAAGTATTTGTGTACAGTTTTAGTTCTTATTTCAAGTGGGATTTTTTAAATTTAGTTTGAAAATATTTTTTTGAGTACTGTAAAATTTAAATAAAAGGAAGGAAATGTATCTAGATTCAGTAATCCTATGATAAACAATCACACACACCATTGAGACAATTTCAAACAAATGTTTAACATAATTAATAAAAAGCAAAAGAACTTACTTATGTCTAGAATAATAAACTCTGAAAATCCACCAGAGGTAGCTTGTAGCCCAACCAACCACCAACAATTGAACTATAAAAATCAAACTAAAGTTGCATTAGGCAAGATAAACACTTTCCAAACTAATCAATCTTCCACTACTACTTTAATGCCTTCAAATGTAATTTGAGAATTTCCATGATAGCCAAAATAACAAAAGACATACATGCACAAGCGGATTGAAATCGCGAATCAATGTGTGATATAACAGGTTTAACTTGCATGGCAACTGACACATCTAAGTTTAGGAGAAAAGGTACGCATGTAAGTAAAGAAGATATACACGCACATGCCAAAACACCAAGCAAAAGAGGTTAAAAAGGGTTTTGATAAATAGTTGATATACCATGTACCCATTCAAAAAATGATAAACCGCTGGACTTTTTTTTTTTTTCAACAGACGGTAAATTATAAACCGCTGGACTTGAGGAACAGAATATCCCAGACATCATGGTGTCACTTTATGCATAACAATTTCACGCACTGTTTCCTTGGCATAATTACCTCCTTGTTTGCATAGTATAACCAATTTTTGTGCAAAGTCTAAAGGTTCATATTTGAGTGCTTAAAAGGACATATTCCCCAATAATAGAAACCAATATAAATATATTTTACAATAAGCAAGCTTAAAAGCTACACGACATAGAACAACCAGAAAAAAATTCCATATAGTTGTCGTCTCCTTAACATATTAAAAAATGCATTATCGTGTTGGATACCTTTTTCACAACACTCTCATTCACTTCTACTCAAAAGTCGGAACCACTCTTCAACCTATATGCCAACATGCTAAATATTTTCAGTGGTCCACATGTGTTTTGCAAATGAACAGAACCGCAGGCTCCCACTGGTACCTCCTTCTATGGCCTATCTCCATAGCAATTTTGATCCTTATTATCATCTAAATCAAGGTTTTAACTGATGTGATCCTGTTTTAACTTTACATCACAAATTTCTCTCCGACATTTCACCAAACATCTTATATCCATTCCCAAGATAACTGCGTCTATTACACACTATGTTTTAGTGAAAGGATCAAGCCATTTTATAGAAGTCTCTAGTGGAACTTATGTTTACAGCACAAATTTCATGCAATTTTTACAGCACTATGTTGATTTCCAAACTATAATCATTAAATTAATGTAAATAGTCAACAAATTTCAGATTTTATTTCAAAAAACCATTGAAGAAATAACCCACAACTCAATCTGCTCTTCAACATGTACCCTTTAAAAAAAATGTACAACAAGAGTCAGAAAATTAATCCTAACGGAACCACACAAATTGATAATCATGAATGGACAAAACGAAACATATGATAAATACATCAGTCATACATGTTGAAGACCAATAACGAAGACATAAAATCACACCCCCAATACAAAGCAAGGAAGACAAAAAAAACCCAAACCTCGAATTCGAAAAATCAATAAAACACAATCCCACAAGCACCAAGAAAATTTTCCATCACGGGCTTTCTCAATTTTTTGTTATATATCTAATAAAATCCTTTTTGTTCTAAGAAAGTATAAGAACAGAGAGAAAGAAGAAAAGGGTACCCGGTGAATGCTGAATTTTTTATGAAGGCTGCAGTGATGAGAAAGGATAACAGGAGATGAGGATAGGAGATGGTTCCGTACGTTACATAGAAAAAAAAAAGCAAGAAAAGTCAAGAAAAGTCAGTTCGCTTTTGAGGTTTCGATATGGTCTAGGTTCTAGTGACTGACAGCAGAGGAGGATAACAGAGGCATTTATACAAGAAAATATTAAGACAAAAATTATATTATTTAATTTCATTTTATTTCAAAAAACCATTGAAGGAAAAGGATGAAAAATTAAAAAAACTTCAATGGAAAAGTGAATTGCCGTAAAACATTTGAAGTGAACTAAATGAAAAGCTATACACCTTATTTCTCTGCAACGATAGAAGACGTCGATTGGAAAAAATACTGGACGTTCATATCTTGTATGCATACCCCAATCTCCATCTCCAAGTACGGAAAGCAATTGATAATAGTACATTCTTTTTTTTTAATGTCTTTGAGGGAATTCTCTCAATGGCACCCCATTAGGAGATCATGTATTAATTCCACTTTAGAGTGGTGAAACAATTATACAAATAGGTTGAGAGGGAAATTGTATTTAAGTCTGAACTCAAGAATTAGCAATCTGCCATTCGAGATGGATTTATTGACGTTGAGATCGGTACTTACAGTAAAAGTCCCAAATGATCAAGAATTTAAGAAATATGCAAAATTTACCTTTTTACATAGTCTGTTAACTAGTAAGTTGAATTCAAAAAATGGTAAATTTTATTAAAAAAGTAAGTAAATTTGTTTATTGAAAACGTAAATTTTCATTAATGGCTGTAGCTTACTACTTTATGTTATATACTTACTAAATTTGTTAGTAAACTTATTAGTAAGTTGAATTTAAAAAAAGGTATATTTTATTAAAAAAAAGTAAAATTGTTTATTGAAAATCTAAATTTTCATTAATGGTTTTATGAGATATACTTACTAAATTTCTTAGTAAACTTACTGGTAAGTTGAATTAAAAAAAAGGTAAATTTTACTAAAAAATAAGTAAATTTATTTATTGAAAAAGTAAATTTTCATTGATGACTATAACTTACTATTTTAAGAGATATACTTATTAAATTTCTTAGTAAACTTGCTAGTAACTTAAATTAAAAAAAAAGGTAAATTTTATTAAAAAGGTAAGTAAGTTTGTTTATTGAAAACGTAAATTTTCATTGATCACTATAATTTAGTGTTTTAAGAGATATACTTACTAAATTTCTTAGTAAACTTACCATTACAATATTAGAAAAGTCTGCTAAAAATCGAATTTGTCACTAAAGACGGTAACAACCTACTATTGCAGGTTATCTCCCTAGCGTTACCATAACTCGCGTTACTATAGCATAGTCCTACAGATATTTAGGTTAAGCACAAGAAGTCTCCCTAAGATTTGGGTTAGTCTCCCTAAGTTAATTACATTTACCTCCTTTGACGTTTAATCAAACTACAAATCAACCTCTCAAGTTTGGACAAACTACAAAAATGTCCGTCAAACGGTTTAATGCATAACAAGTACACCCTTATAGTTAAATTGCTAATGTTCAGTAATACAAAATTAATAACGTCAGCCTGAAATTTTCATGAAAGTCCAGAATTAACCCCAAAATCCTACTCTCTCTTCTTCTTCCTTCTTTCTCTATACTAGTCTGAGTTTTCAACTACTAGCAACCAACAATTCCATGTCCATCACTTGAATTTTTTTTTTTTGGGTTCAAGTACCTTTATATCTTCAACGTAGTAACTATTAGGTTTTGGGGTAGCAAACATAGCGGAAAAACAAAAATTTTAAACCCCCAAAAACCCACCAGGAATCATCCTAGACTTATGTATGACTTGAAGCGGGGAATGACAAGGATTACCTTAACCTGTGTGCAGTTTCTCTGACTCGTTAGAGAAGAAGAAGACTCCCTTAAGCAGTCCAAACGTCCTACCTCTACTGTAATCCATGAGAGAGTGATGTTTGGATCGTCTCTACGATCTGTGTGTGAGGGTAAAGAAGGTGCTAGCCAATCTCTCACTCTCTTTTTTGGTTTTTCTTTCTACGTAAGTTTTTCTAGAAAAACTTAGCCTCTTCTATTCTGTCTATCAGTTCTAAAACAGACATATCGTATAGTCTATTTTATTGATAGGATAGAGAGAGAGAAGAAGAGATAGGGTCATGTTGTTTGCTTCAAAAATCAAAAAACGTAACATATGACCCTCTCTCTATCTTCCTGTTATCTGACAGATAAGAGATAACTATTTTATCCTATCTATC
The DNA here is from genome assembly GCA_013103745.1 of Gardenia jasminoides. Lineage (NCBI taxonomy): Eukaryota > Viridiplantae > Streptophyta > Magnoliopsida > Gentianales > Rubiaceae > Gardenia > Gardenia jasminoides. Next base: position 20,408,432 of record CM023099.1, read on the forward strand.
AGATAAACCCCCGGGATTTATTTTCTTTGTAATTAAACCCCAAAAGATTTTATTTCCAAGTCTCTACTTGGGCACACAATTTTAATCTAGAATTCAGTCTCTAAGTGTGTGATCCAATAGGTTCCAAATACACTGGTAATAATTATGAATTATAATTCCCAATGAGAATTAGATAAAATAAACAACTTTATTTTATCATTAATTAAAAATATTAATTCATTCATAATTATAGATTGTGAGCGGTGTCTAACAACACATCACAAGCACCCAAGTACTCGAAATTAGTAAAGGGAATTTTGACCTAACCTTTCCATGGAAAATTACCATGTAATTATTATCCTTTCACCATCGACATCCTATTAGTCAGGGAATAAGGAACAAGTGCCAATTCCCTAATGACTAATTAATTTGCTCGTTCCTAGAATTAACCCTAGATTAGGTTAACTTGAAGACATTCTTCAATTAACCTAATGTAGTCGACTATTAAGGTTAATTTCCCACTAGTGGCCTTTCTGGATATCAACTCCTACTATCGGAGTGGTGAATCCTTTCTTGATCACTTACTATCTTTCCATGCTTCACACTATCCCCAATTTCTATTCTTTAAGTCACTCTTGGTGAGTAACAAGCAATAGAGTCAAAAGGCAGTGATTCACACTCAAGACACTATGGTGATCTCAAGTCTAGGATCATTTACACAATTTCCTATAAGAGATTCAACCATTGGTACTAAATAGATATCCTAATGGGATCTCTGAATGGATTGCTCCAATGTACTTGTACTTTACAAGTCATCTACACATTAGCCTAGGTATCCCTATACCATGGTTGATGAGAACAACCACTACTTACACTAAGTAGAGGTTAACTGTGTACTAGTTTTTTTGTATTAATGATGTCCTGTCTCATTAGTACTATGACTAGGAAAATTTAAGAATATTACTATAAATGTGATTGATATCTCATAGTCATCAACTCTTGTGACTACCATCACATTAATAAATATTCTAAGGACTTTATTAGTTATATCTAACATTTAACAGATAAAGAAGAAGTTATTAAAGTACAAAACATAATAAGGAATAGATTTAAACAAAATGATTGTTTTCGAGCATACATTCCAACAGTAACTCCCACCAAAATTACAATCAATGTTTGATTCGTATGAATTTTCACCTTTGTACATAAAAAAAAAGTACCCATAATAAAGATGAAGAAATAAAAAAGGTAAAAAAGAAAATCTCGATAAAACATAATAAAAAATGTGTAGTTTACAGCCTTACAACCACCAACAAAGCCAATCAATAACTGAAAGCATAAAATTATTGCCTTACGGCCTCAAATTGATCTAGGTCTTGTTATGCCAACACCAAGATAAAATCCATAAGCAGCAATTACTTTCTCCTATTTTGGCCTTTCCAATCCATTTAATCTCTAACTAAATACTAGTGGAATACAATCTTTTTCTCACAAAAGATGTGTTTGAGAGTGTAGATTTGCAATCTCTTGGTGTGCATGTGTGGTAGCAGAGAAAATGAAGAAGGAGTTGTCAATTGAGGTAAAGTGATTGGAGACAAATTGTGTTGGGAGTTGGTGAAGAGAGATGGTAAGGCAAAAAAAGATCGATTCCTTGTCTGCTTCAGTATCTTTCCCAATTATCTTTCTTCTTTTTAGTTTAATAACCAATCACTAATTTATTTATATCTTGCTTCCTTAATTTTCCAGAGTCTTTGTGGATTTTTTATTCTTCGTCTGTTTGATATCTCTTAACATGTAATTTTCTTCATTTTCTTAATTTTTTTTGCAGTAAATTTTTTACTCTATTCCTCTCTTTAGTTTTGTTTACTATGATACTACTTCGTTTCTCCTTTAGACATTTTCCTATGCTTAAATATTATGTTCTCTTATAAGATTGTTGTTTTTGTTTTGAAGGGCAATTTTTCATCTTGAGACATTAGTTAACAAAGTTTAGGAACCGTAAGTGACGAGGGGGTAAAGATTATTTGGGCAAATTAGGGGGTTTGTTTGGTAATATGGACAAAGCTCGAGGGAAGTACTTTCAATTCTAAATATATATATTTGGGTTAATCACAAGATGTCTCCCTAAGATTTGGTATATTCTGCAGTTTACACCCTAAAGCTCTACTTTCTCACTTTATCCCCCTATCAATCCACTTAATAAATGGATTTTAAAAAATTGTAGTTAAAGAAAATGCTCCCATTTTAATCTTTAAAATTTCTGATGAAAATGGCACTTTTCATGTTCCATAAAGAAATGACCCTCATTAGTTTTTTTATTATGTTTTGAAAATTCATCTTATCAAAAAAATTTCTCTCATTCATTCGTAACATTTGCAACTAAAAATAAAAAAAAAAGTCTCAAGTTTATTCAAATTCATTTCCTTGCTCTTGCCCTAGTTCTTGCTTATGACACCATATGGAGGAAACGATCTAAGAAACCTGTGGATGTGATAAAATAGCACAATTGAGAAGATCTTGGACATTGAAAAATCTTGGAAGGAAATTTCTTCGATATTCAAATTATAGGTTTGACTTTTATGATAAGATTAATTATTTTTCTACTTTTTAGAAAAATAATTTGAATTATGAAAATTTTTCATTTAGAACATCATGCATGTGATCACTTCAAATGAATTGCACAAAGGAAGAGAAATATGTAATATATCCGACCCGAACCTATGAGCATTTATGTCTGTTCATTAATATTTTAGAGATAGCATTATCTTTTTGACGTCAATTGCCAACGCTATCACTAAGTATTTGTTTTGATTACTAGTCAATGGGATAAACTGAGAAAAATAAAATATAAAATGTTAGGGAATAAACTATAAAACATACCAAACCTTAGGCGGACTTCTTGTGATTGATGCTATGTATGTCTATGTTATAAAAGTTAGGGTTAATTGCAATTAATCCCCTTAAAGTATACCCCATTTCTCATTTTACCCCCTAATCTTTAATGTTATCATTTAACCTCCAATTGGACAGAATTACCCTTTTATTATTTCAACTTTTCATTTATCTTTTTTCCATTCTCCTTTTTCCCCTCTTTTTTTTTTTGTTTTCTTTCTTCCATATACTCTTCCATCCTTTCCAATAGAAAACTTCATTTCGATAAAAAATTTTATTTTGAATTTGTAATTGCATTTTTAGATGAAGTTTTAAAAGGCATCAAAAGCTAATTTCTAATGATTTTATGTGCCATAAATTGTAGTCAATGATTATTAATCAGGTGTCAAATTCATCTTGTGATATTTTCTTGAGAATAAAATAAGAAACTGAAATGTAAAGGGGAACAAGCAAAAGAATTGAAAGGTTAAAAAGTGATATTTTGGAGAACTAGTTTGAATATTTTTGCAATCAATTGGATAGAAAACAGATCTTTGCAATTCCTTTTTTTTAGCTTCAATTACTAAGGTGAGGTTTCTTGTAGGGAAAAGAAAGAATTAAAGAAATAAGAAAGACAAAGAAAATAAACGAGGAAAGAAGGGGAAAAGAAAAAAAAAGAGAAAGAGAAACAATAAGAGTTTAAAATAATAGGGGGCAATTTTGTCCAATAGGGGATAAAGTGAAACAAAAAAAAAGATTAGGGGGTAAAATGAAAAATGGAGTATACTTAAAGGCGATTAATTGAGATTAACCCTAAAAGCTAATTATGGTTAAACTTAAAACTAGGGTTAATTACAATTAATCCCCATAAGATATACCTCATTTCTCACTTTGCTCCCTAACATTTAATTTTTATCACTTAATCACCTATAAGATAAAATTACCCCTCTATTATTTTAACTTTTTATTTATCTTTTTTCTTTTCTCCTTTTCCCTCTCTTTTGTCTCTTTTTCTTTTTTTCTTTATTCTTTCTTCCATCCTTTTCAACAAATACTCCATTTCAATGAAAAATTTTATCTTAAGTTTGTAATTGTATTTCTAGATAAAGATTTAAAAGGCATCAAAAAATTATTTCTAATGATTTCATTTGTCGCAAAATCACAGTTAATGATTACTAATCAAGTCGCAAATTCATCTTGTGATATTTTCTTTGAGAATAAAATGAGAAACTGAAAAAGATAGGGGAAAAAGCAAAAGAATTGAAAGGTTAAATAAATGGTGTTTTGGGGAGAGGGATGGGTTGGGCGGTTTGGGGGGAAGGAGTGTAAGTGAGAGGTCCCGGGTTCGAGACCTCCCACTCACACTAAAAAAAAAAAACAATTATTTGATTTGTAAAATAAATGGTGTTTTGAGGAAGTGGTCTGAATATTTTTGTAATCATTTGAGGAGAAGATAAATATTTACATTTTTTCATTTTTAACCACTAAGGTCAAGTTTCTTATAAGAAAAAGGAAGAATTAAAGAAAGAAAAAAGAGTAACAAAAAATAAACGAGGAAAATTGGGGGGGGGGGGGAGAGAGGGAGGAGTTGAGAATAATAGAGGGGTGATTTTGTCCATTGGGAGATAAAATGAGACAAAAGGAAGGTTAGGGGATAAAGTGAGAAATGAAATATACTTTAAGGGGATTAATTGTGATTAACCCTTAAAAATATCCTGTCTCCCAAAGTGTTTAACTATCAGTGTAGGTGTATAACACCTCCATTACCTTCCAGAACGAAGTCCACACGCACTTCCAATTTTGACCAAAGTTAGATGTTAAGTTTAGGATCCAGGACGAGTTTTGATAAAAGCTTTCTTTCTTCTTTTTTTCCCACCTTTTGAGGTCATGGAAGCATTTTTTCTTTTCCTCTTGAATGGCTCGGCCAGCATTAGCATTCAGGAAATTAACGGTGTGTTACTAAATTCCAAAACAATCCGTTTCAATTTTGCCAGACGATCAGGTATGAAAATTACCATGTAAAAATAACAAATTTTACCAAGATCAGCTCCAATAAATAAATATTTACCGGGTAAGATCCAATGACAAAATCAATTAAAGATGGTATCTTGTAAATAAATACAAAATTTCCCAAACTAAGTAATTTACCCAAAAACCAAAAAAACTAGTATACAATTTGACGTCAAAATGGGACACAGAGCATGTGTTTTTGTTGAAATCTGGGAAGAAAGGAGAGATAAAATTGTTTTGCCAAACATGAAAAATGGATCTGGGGAAACCAATGGATTTAGTTGTGTTTGGGCAAAAAGGTGAGGCAGGGGACTTGCTGTTAGAAAGGGTAGACGAGAGACAGAGGAGGCAGTTAAGTCACAACTGCGTAAAAGGGAATGCTTTTCACAATGGTCGGATTTTGGGATGAAGGAAGATACTCATGGAATCACATAGTAGGAATCAAGATGTGGCTTAATCTTAGACCACAGAGTCTATATGTAGGTCGTAGACCAGGTCTACTTAAGCTTTTGCGCTGAAAGATGTCCAGCCAATGAGAACTAAGGTCACCCAGAGATCTGGGCTTTGTGGGCACTTCAGTGCAAAGTATTGAAGGACGTTAGTTCCCTTTCTTCTATTACAGCTATGGTTATGACTTATGACTGTATACCTCAACCAATTTTTTATGTGTTACAAAATCATTTAAGGGATTATCCTGTACTTTTATACATGAAAAATTAGGTGTCCATCTTTCACACACTGCTTCTAGCATTACTTTGGGAGGGACAAAAGTATCTAAAAAGTAGGGATTGAGAGATACGATATAATAGATTTAAAAAAATTAGTGGGCAAAAGTTGCCTATAACATCACTGTCATATTTCACTTTGTTCAATGATTTTGTCATTCTACATTAATCTTTGGCACTCTACTCCCCCTTTTCATTGAAACACTCCCATAACTTTTTTATTTTAAAAGACTCCCCTGACATTCCAGTTTGCATCCCACTACATATTTAAATACTGCTACGAACCTTCATTAATTTCTTATATGGTTCTCAATGTTCATTTTATGATTTAACATTCAATGCACTACTTTCAAGCAACAAGGTCTTTTATCAGGATCTAGAGATCCTGTTTTAAATACCCCCTTCCTCCTAATTTCTTAATTCACACCTCTCTTCTGGTGAAAAGAAAAATTAAAAAAAGCTCTTTTCTCAAGTACAAGATATCAAAGCAATATATGAATAATTCTCTAGCTTTAATAAGAAATTTCTGTTAGGTAAATGCATTTTCATTCATTTTTTATTTACAGATTAACGTTACATTGCCACCAAAATTTTCGCTACATGGAGTGAAATATAAAAACCACTATTTGTACTAAATCCCCTAATGGAGAAAAATATAAAGACCACTATTTGTACTAAATCCCCTAGACTTATGCCTAAGTTGCATTTGTCTCCTCAAATGAATTTCCTTTGGTAGATTACCCTTTGACCCAGGGTCCAATATCCATGCTCTAGTTAAATGTATATATTTGACAAATCTTTCTTTAGAGAAATTGAATTTCTTCTTGTCATTCTTGCTCAAGGATGAAAAAGATGTATTGAAAATTTTGAGCTCACATGGATTGCTATTTTCTGAAATTTTTGTATAAAAATGTATTATAGTAATTTGATGCACATGAGATAAAAAAGTAATTAAAAATATATTCATAGAAAATATAAAACATTTTAGAGAAAAATGGTAATCCAAACAGCACCAAATTCTTGTTTCATTTTTTCTAAGGTTGAACTGCCTAGGGCCACAGGTGTGACAGCCCCACCACCTCCTAAGGCGAACCAAAGGGTTCGGCAGATCGCCTGCTCAACTCTCGCCGGGACTCACGACAGATCCTTAATCATATTATAGATCTCAAATAATTACAATGCAAGATCTTCAAATAATAATTACATTTCCAACTAGTCCAAATACATCAAAAGTCCAATGGTCCAAGAATACAATTAGTACAAGAGATAATCCAAGCAGTCACGCTAAGAAAGATCACTACATATGCTTTCCTTCGTCTCGAGCCCTGTGGAGGGAAAAATAAAATATTTCAGGGTGAGTTAGAAGCTTAGTGGGTATCCAGTGAAAACAAGTTAGCAAATAAGTAATTCAGTAATTCAGTTTATCGAAAAGTGATTAGGTATCAAATGAATAGATTTTATTTGCTCTGGTGAGCCAGTGGAGTCAATGCACTTAAACACCCAACGCTCAAACAAGTCACTGAACAGTAGAACACTAATCATTAATAGTAGAGCCGTTGGCTCAAACGAGTCATTGCACTGGAAATCAAGTGGAGCCGTTGGTGTCAAGTACAAGACCACCACATACTTACTGAGCCAAATCATGTGCACACAAACATACACATGTCATCATGAAGTGATGCAATTAACAGTAGAAACTTTCAATTTGAAACAATTTTATGAACACTCATCAACCACAGCTTGCTTCACTTGTCCGTAACAGATATCTCCATTTCAAGCCAAGTCCTAGAATCATAAGTTTCATACCAAACATTTCATCAAACACTTGATGTGCATAACCACTAGTTTTACACAACATTTTATCAAACACTTGGTAGGCATTAAACTATCAAGTTTCTATCATCTCTTGGTGTTTTGATCATAACTAGAGTTATACTCATCGGATTGAGACGAATCTTATACCGTTTTGAAGCTAAGACATAGAGCTACAGCTTTCATAGGAGGTCAAACCTCAAATCAGGCTTAATCAGGGTTGAAATTGGTAAAATCAGAGGCACAGGAAAACTATCGGGTCAATGATAGGGTAGCTGAACAGTCTCAGAAGAAAGGCCATAACTTGGTGTAGAAAAATCGAAATCGATCTCTGCCAGCGGCGTTTAAAACTAGATTCATAGATCTTTCCAACAGTATAAAGTTTAGACTCTAGTTCAATTCCTCTAATCACCAGAAAGTTTGTGAATTTGACTGAATATGAAAACTGTTAGCTGAAATAGGGTAATGGGACAGTCAGGGGTATTTTGGTCATTTCACATGCTACAGTGTTCCGATTGCTCTGAAATTTTTTGGGTGAAAAGCTAACTCAAATCAATACAACTTTTATGTTTTGTGCAAAAGCTAGTTTGGCCTTTATCAAGGACGAATTTGCAGGTCAATTTGACACAAAAATGGGACAATACATCAAGGAAAACCATCAAACTCTTAACACTTTCCATCTCCAAGCATCAAAAGCACTCTAATACATCCTAAAATTCATCTAGCATCAAGAATCCATAAGTTTAACTCCATCAAAGAGAAGTCAAGGGGTAGTTTTACCTTATGCCAAGCAAGAGAAATCCACCAAAAGCTTCACCTCCTCCAATTAAACTTGGTAGCCAAGTGATTGCCTAGCCTAGATTTTCTTCTCAAGTGATTTTCTCAACTAAAAGGCAAGAAGATTTTGAACTAGGGTTTTGGTGTTTCTTGCTCCTATAATTTCGGCCAAGAGAGAGAAAATGGGAGGGAATTTTGGTTTGAATTTTTGAAGACAAGAGATTAAATAAGAAGCTTAAGTCAAGATGTTAGTAGATGGTTGACAAGTGTCCCAATTGATAAAAATCTATGCAATTGTCTTCTAATCCCTCAATTTAATATATAACACCATTTAATGCCATATAAGTTTATGCATTTGGCTACATGAAACATGTAAAATGCAATTCCAAATTAATGTCATACAAAATAGAGTACTTAAAGGAAAATAATGCACTTAATGAAAATTTTATGCTACCAATGTTTAAAGAAAATGATTTGCACTTAAATAAATACAATGACAAATAATTCATGAAAAATTTAGGGTTCCCGCAAGAAATATAAGCAAATAATTCAAGAAATTTCTGGTCCTCACAACAGGCAAGTCTAGAAAAGTCAAAGCTTGGTGGTGCTACTGAATATGTGGTGGATATCTGGTGCTCTACCGATTCCGTGGTGAATCAACAAAGTTTATTCTTTAGTTTGCTACCAAGGAGGGTGACAACAGTCCCTCCTTCTACCCTTTTGATACGGGAGGTCAAGTTTCAAGTATTTATCAAGTCTAGAGCATTGTTTGGATTGCCATTTTCTAGATTTTTTATAGGAAAATATATTGTAACGATTTGATGTATGTGAAATAGAAGGTGTTTGAAAAATGTGATAAAAAAGTGAGATAAAAAAGTGTTTGAAAAATGTGATTATGGACAATCTATTTTTTTTTTTTTTTTGTGAAAAATCTCAATCCAAACAAAGCTCTTAGGTTTCCTTGGATCCGGTCACTAGAGCTCACGCTAAGAGGTTTAAAAAGTTGTTCCATGCATTGGTGCGAGCTATCTAAGAGCAAATTGGCATGCATAAATCTATAGAAGGAGTTGGTCTAGCAAGAGAATACCTCTGCACACTCATTTAGGCTGAGGAAACTGAGGAAAATAGCCATGTGACAGTAACGCGATCATGATACGCAACCGATCCACGTTTCCTTGTGTCGCGTTTCCAGTCCATTTGTTGGTCAAGCTTCTGGACTAAATCCAACCCAGAATTCAGCCTAGAATCTGACCATGGATTCAATCTGGCTCAGAAATCGTGGATTCTGATAATCAATTTCTAGGGTTTTATTCCTGTTTTGTCTGTTTTGTTTAGTTTTGTTTGATTTTTGTTTAGATGCTTACTTAGTAACTATTATAAATAAAAATGGCCAGCTATATGAGTTATTTGGATCATTAGAATACTTAGTGAAATAATTGACTAAATTTAATTCCAAATTGAATCAGTCTAGATGGGCTTATTTTGCCTACAAATAGCCATTCCTTTTACTTGTAAGCACTAAGTCGAATTTCCAACAATAAAATTGAGAGAGTTTCTCTTGATTTCATTGTAAAATTTCTTAAATATCTTAGAGTTGTTTCTCAGGTGTTCATTCTAACTTATTAATCGAGAACTGCACTTGATTGTGGTATCCTATACCAACCTAGATTTGCAACTCGTTAAAGTAATGGATTAAGATTTCTGGTGCTCGAACTTTGATACCGATTCTAGATCCTTGAGCATGTCTTGCTACGAGTTGCATAACAAGTTGGACACAATTTGTATCACCCTCCCTCTAGTGTAGGACTAGTTGTAAAAATGTTATACTTAAAGAAAAAAGTTCGTACCATTGCTACTAATATTGGGTATGGCTATCGGGTAATGTACTGACAGGATGAAAACCAGCATTGTCATCCGATAGAGAGAGCATCAAACTTCAAAAGGGTTGTAAAAACTAGACGACCGTGAAGGATAATTGTGTGAGAACTTGTGATAAATGAGAACAATAAATAACATGACCTGGTCGGTTGCTGTGGCCACGTAAATGCAATAAATGGTATTATATATTTTAAGAAGATCTTACCAAAACGAAATAAAAGAGAATTCGTGTAAATCATCACATTTGGTCCTCAAAATGATTCTAGAAATGTATTTGACTCCAAAAATCCTTTTGTTAATTTTAACAACTCCAAAAGTGTTCTTATCATTACTAATTGCGGGTATGTCTCTGAATTGAGGATATAGTTGTTTTATTTGACTTTTAATTGGTAAAATCAGGATTAAATACACTAAATGATCGTTAATTTTACCCCTATTTGCACTTTAATCCCCTAGACTTTTTCATAGACTTTTGATCCTTTATGTTTTCGGACAAAAGTGTCCCTTGCATATTAATTGTATTTCTCTAAATTTGTCTAATGTTTCTTTTTTCTTTTCACTTTCATGTTATGCTTGTCCATTTCTCTTCACATTTTTCTTCTTTTTTTCTCCCTTCTCTCATTGCTACTAGGTACATTCTTCTCTTCGCTATTATTATTTGTATATTTAGGTGAAATTTTTAATCAACTAGAATTATTTTTTTATGTTCATATATTTTATTTATTCATTTTTAGTTGTAATAATAATTACACACTCCACGTAATAACAAAATATATGTCCTCTATGTTCAAAGCATGTTTCTTAATGTTTAAATTATTTAAATATATATAAACAAATTAGACCTTCGAATTAATCAATAACCAATAGTAAAGATAACAAATGGATAAGAGCTTTTTTTTTTTTGTTACCTACAATTCTATATTGTTGCAATTTTGTAGGACTTTTACCAAATGCAAAAATCCTTGAAATTTTGCCAATTTTTCTTATCAATCTATTCACTCCTCTAGGTTGGCATATTCAGTACGACACATCCTTTTTTCTTTTTTTTTTTTATTACTTGCATACAAGGCAAGAACGAACTATTGGAAATGCCATGAAATCAGAATGGAAATCCAAGCGAACACTCCCAGGGAATTGAGAAGCCGAAATAAAAATATGATCCGACTGAAGACGCAATCCGGCAAGCTTATCAGCTGCCCCATTTGCTTCCCTATAAACATGAGCCACCACCGTAGGCAACTCCAACAAGATAGCTTGAATTTGTCTAATGGAATTACAAAGAGGCCATCTAGCGATAGAAGCCGAATGTACCAATCTAACTAAGGTCTCCGAGTCAACTTCGACCAACAACTGAGAAACTTGTCGATCCTTGCACAGCAGTAAACCACACAATAAGGACCAACTCTCAGTTGTCAAAACATCAACCTCCCTATACTCTTTATAGAAGGCAAAAACCATTCGACCTTCATGATCCCTCAAAAGACCACCACTTGCCACCCCCCATCAACTACACTAGTATCGGTATTAAGTTTAACAAAATTTAAGAAAGGCTTACCCACACCACAGCAATATGTCGCCACACCTTTGGCAAGTGACGCACAAATTTAAACCATTCTTGATCCTTGTCACTCGGAAATTAAACAACTTAAACACCCCTGCTCTACCAAGCTGCCCAACATAATTCTCAATCATAAAGATAACAGTCGAGACATCAAATCTTTGTCCTTGAAAACGTGCCTGATTACGAGCCTTTCAAATAAACCACAGCACAAGCATAGGCACCATGACCCTAATGTGGTCTAGTGAAGCTGCTGCATTGGAAAGAAACCACGACATCAATACAGCTGAAATGAATGAAACCATGCACTCCAACAGCCTAAACTTCCTCAAAAAATAGTTCCAAACCCATGAGGTGACAGGGCCATGAAGAAAAAGATGCGTCAAGGATTCTTCAGCATTTAGACAGCAATGACACCTAAAGACCAAAACCACACCACACTGCCTGATATTGAAATCCAAAGGGATCAAATTATGCACCACCCTCCAAGTGAAAAAAGAAATCTTCAATGGCAAACTGGACTGCCAAATCAACTTATCTACCATTGAAACATTTCCCTGAGCATGCCAAGCCTCCCAAGCCGATTTAACCGTAAACTGCCTAGTAAAGGATCGAAGCCAGATCATTTGATCATCTAAATTCGAGAAAAGCGGCAATTGTAAAGTCAGCTCCACCAAATGAAATGGCAAACACTCCTTGAGTTTACTAACAATCCATCCATCGGCTGAATAGAACTCGGCCTGTGACATCCCACATTGGAAACAACATAAAGAAAGAAGAGGTTTATTAGCTTGAACCAAAAGCCTACCAAGCAACTTGGGCTAGCCATTTTGGGCCAGGTGATTTTGGCCTAAAAGTTGCTTGGGCCAGGCCTTGAGTTTGAGCTATTACAAGTGGTATCAGAGCGAACCTCGCGTGGTCTCTGCGCGGGGTGAGCTTGGGCCAGTGCGTTATGGTTTCGACTATGCAAGGAAGTGCAATGAACTAAGTGCCACGTTCGACGGGGGCCACCTCTAGAGTCCAAGCATGACCAAGTGGATAGTTTGGATTGTGACTGTATCTGTAACGGGTTTTGTGAGGACGCAAAGTCCTAAAGGAGGGGAGAATGTGACATTCCACATCAGAAATAGCATGAAGAAAGAAGAGGTTTATAAGCTTGAACCAAAAGCCTACCAAGCAACTTGGGCTAGCCATTTTGGACCAAGTGATTTCGGCCTAAAAAGTTGCTTGGGCCAGGCCTTGACTTTGGACTGTTACACGGCCAACAACATATGCGGGGGATCAGGTTGTTGAAGCAATACTGCCAAAGGAACCTCAGTCAGCCACCGATCCCACCAAAAATCCACAAAGCCCATCCCTAAAGACCATCTAATATGTTCTTCAACAAAATCCTTGACTTGTAATTACCCCCTCCAAGTTAAAGGAGCTCGACTAACCAAAACACAACTAGGATGAATCCCTTGGATATACTTGGCATGCATAAACTTTGCCCACATTGAATTATTTTGCCGCAATCTCCACCACATCACACATATCCTTATAAGAACAGAAACCTAATCCTCCCTCCTCCTCCGGAAAACAAATCCTCTCCCAAGAAAGCCAATGAATCCGCCTTTCATCACAAGCTCTATCCCACAAGAAAGCATTGCAAATCTTTCCCAACTTAACCAGAACAGCCTTGGGAGGCTGTAGCACTTGCAGCAAGTACATCAGCATAGAACACAACACATGCCGTAACAAAATTATTTTTCCCCCTGTTGTGAGAAACCGAGAGCTCCAATTATTCAAACAAGCACGCATCTTAGCTAACACTCCATCAAATAGCAAGCAACGAGATCGTCCCCTAGCAATAGGAGCTCCCAAAATTTAAGAGGGAACAACTGCCGATGGAAATTCAACTTCGAAGTAACTAAAGCAAGCTAATCATCTGTTACCCTATTAGGAAGGAAAAAAGAGCTTTTATGCACATTTATCCTCTGATCAGAATATGCCTGATAAGTAGAAAAAAAAAAGAAGATAAAGCACTCAGACAATCCTCCGAAACCTGTGCAAAAATTAAAATGTCATCAGCAAAAGCAAGGTACAGAACCTTAACACCGACCGACACATAGAACCTACTCTCAACTTGTTGAAACAAGTGTTGCAATCCACGCCCCATGAACTCAGCCACCAACAAAAAAAGAGTTGGAGAAAGAGGTCTCCCCGACGTACCCCTCTAGAAGACTTAAAAAACCTGCAGGAACGCCATTCACCAACACAGAAAACGAATTATTACACAAAATATGGAATACCAGATCCACACAGTCTTCCTGAAATCTGAATCCACGCAACATAAAAATCAAAAAGTCCCATTCCACACGATCATAGGCATTCTCCATGTCTAACTTGAGAATAAGATTCGGATGAGCAAGTTTCCTATCCAGATCATAAGTCAGCTCTTAGGCAAGCAGAATATTGTCAACAATTGAGCGTCTCGGCACAAAACCCGTCTGCCACGGGGAAATGAATCTAGGGAGCAAAGAATTCAATCGCTTGGCAAGAAGTTTGGAAATAATTTTGGAGCTAAAATTGCACAAGTTAATTGGCCGATAGTCTTTCCACTGAGCAGCCGCTACCATTTTTGGAATCAAAACGATGGAAGTACTAGTGAATCCCCTGGGCTGATGACCACCCTTAAAAAAATCATGCACCGCGACTAATAAATCATGCTGGATTATAGACCAGCAACTCTTGTAAAAGCCACCTCCAAAACCATCAGGACCAAGAGTACTGATATCTGATAAAGAGTCAACCACCTCTTTCAGACAGCAAACCCATCAATATAACATTATTAGCCTAAGTAAGCTGGGGAAGAGTAAATAGGAGCTGAGGAGTCACTCTTCCATCCCTTTCTGAAGAGAACAAATTAGAATACAATAGCGAAGCCTACTCATGAATACATCCATCCTCCTTAATCCAATTCCCTAAAATATCTTGAATGTGAGAAATAAAATTTTTACTCCGTCGTTGCTTCACCTGAGAATAAAAGAACTTAGTGTTTGTATCACCAGCTTTAATCCACTTAAGCACAGACTTTTGATGCCAAAATTCACACTCAATTGCAAGAGCTCATGCATGCAAAGCCCAAGATTCATGCAACCTTTGTTTCGAATCCTCATCCCGAGAGCGATCATACTCCAACTGTCGTTGGGCAAACAACTCTTCAGCTTCTACCACAGAGCGGAAGATATCCCCAAAAACATGCTTATTCCACTCACGAAGCTTAACCTTCACATTAGACAATTTTCGGAAGAACAACTCCATCCCTACAGCATTAACCGGACACTCCCAAGCCTACTTAACCATCTCAAGAAATTCCAGATGTCTAATCCAGACATTCAGAAATCGAAAGGTAGCATGACAAACCATAGAATTAGCACATTTGACCAACAGTGGAGCATGATCAGACCTCCCCCTTAGTAAATGTGACACCTTAGTGTTAGAAAAAAATCCAACCAAGAAGAATTAATCAAAACCCTATCAAGCTGCTGCCAAACATCACCATTAGTCCAAGTAAAAGGTGAACCATCAAAATCAACAGAAGACAACCCGCTATTAAAAATAGCATCATTAGATTCATCCATATTTCTTTTGTTAGCCAGAGCCCCTCCAAAACACTCACTAGCCGAAGAAATGACATTAAAGTCACCTGTGACCATCCAAGGGCCATTTTGCTGCTCACTAATTGACTCCATCACACTCCACAAACCCCTTCTCCCCACCATTGTACAACAAGCATACACAGCAGAGACAGCTAGTGAGTAACCCGAAAAACTAATATTCATATGAACCATTTGCTCCTCCAATTCACGAAAAGAAATCAGGAATTCAATATACCAGAAAACCCAAATCTTTCCTTGCAAGAAGGACTGTGCCTTATCAAACCACAACATACGACAAACAGAAGACAAAATATCCAAACCGGACATAGGTTCTATTAAACCAAGCAAACGAACCTTATTTTGAGCACACAAATTAGAAAGTAAACATTGAGAGTCCCTACGAGACACTCCCCTAATATTCCACACCAACAAATTAATTGGACTTATCATTAACAACCAAGGAAGACTTAACTTGAGAATGAAAAGTGGAAAACTTCTTGGTGTAATTAACTGGATGGCCTGACCTCTTAGCAAGATTATTTAGCAACTCAGCATCCTTCATATCAATCACCGCACCTTGAGGCAAGCATGATTCCGTTAGGTCAGAGTTTTCCAAGCGCACATCCAGTTGATCACAAAATTCACAGAGCTGCTCCATTGAAACAATTTTAGTAGCTAAATGGTTAGCAGATTTTCATCTTCTTAAAGGAACAGCAGCACTTGGAGAAGCAGGAGAGGACGACCAACCCGCTGAATGAGTACCCAATTTTCGAACAACTAAAGCATCAATATCCAAGTCCTCTGCAGAATCTCCCAATTCAACAAACGAATTAGAAATCTCAAGGCCACCTAGTTCGAATCAGGTTCAGTGAACGCACCATCTTCCATCTCCTTGTCACCATTAACATCCTTATTCGGCTGCACCACGATATCTATATTTTGCTGCTTTGCCGAACCTGCTGAAATTCTACAACCTGCTTAGAGTTTGGCCAGCCTCCAAAAACCCACCAGCAGAGGAAACCTTCACTAACTTTGGCTAATCATGATTATCACTCAAAATCACAGCCCTCCTCACATCTGCAGCACCAGAATCAAGACATGGCTGCTCAACGCCTTCTTGGTTTTGCTTTTGCTTCCCCGTATGCTCCTTAGCCATATACACCTGGACAACAGCTTTAGGCTAGGAATCCACTGATTTTGAGGGTTTAAGCGAAGGGTTTTTCTTAAAACATTCATCTTCAACATGCCTAATTCGCTCACAAAACTTGTAATAAGAAGGCCAATCCTCGTACTCAATTTTCTGCCAACTGCCTGCATTGTCATCACCTATCCATATACGCCTCACCGAAGGCTTAGAAACATCCAATTCTACTAATAGCCACACTACTGAAGGACACTTCAAGAACGCCGTTGTAGAATCAAGCTGCAGTGGTCACCCCAAGAAGAAACCAATCTTGAACAGATATTTCTTGTCAAAAAAAGGCAAAGGCAACCCGAGAAGGTTCACCCACAATGGTGCAAAAGATGCCTCTTGATTCACCTTAAAATCCATTGTCCATTTAAAAATTGTCATAGGAGAATTTTCCACAAACCATGTCCTGTGTACAAAAAGCCGAGAGTAATCTTCTTCGAAAGCTGGTCTGATAAGTACATGATTAGTGTCTAGTAATCCAATAGAACAAGAACCCTTGAGCCCCAATGAAACAAAAAAAATTTCGGATAATGTCCATTGGAGGTCTGCTAAAAGGAAATCTCCCAACCAAAATGTTTTGAAAAGACTCGGCTAACGTTAACAAATCCTGTTGTGAAAGCACCAATGCTGGTTCCCCTCTATGAGGACCTAAAGAGCCAAGGTCCGGAACCGATGAAGAAGAGCCCCCCCCAACAAAATCAGCAAAGCTTTTAGCAAGCAGTGGAGGATTACCACGAGAGAGATCTAACAGCCTCCAGGCCACTATCCCAAGAGAAAACCCTAGTTCCCAATAAGTTGAATACTACTCTCCGGAAACCCTAGTTTAACAAAGCAGATACTTACAGTCTTTGATAAGAGCTTAACAAAACTAATATTTAGTCAAATAGTTTTTTTGTTTATATGGTATTTCTTTTAAATTTCGAGTAGTCGTAAGTTCTAGTTTGTTTATATCTGCTTAAGTAGCTAAGTTGCAGATTGTATATACTTGTTACTGTGAGAAGCATATGGCATTTCCCATGGCATGTCGCTTGTATTGAATTACTAATAGTGAGAATAACTACAACAATTATAAATAGGTGAAAATTAAAATATCATAAGCATACAATCAATAATATTTACAAGAAAGGTAAGGAAATTGTGGCCTGAGAGAAGGGGAAAAAAAAAGAGAGGAAAAGAAAGTAGTAGAAAAGAAACAAAAAAGGAATGGGAAAAGCAGCATTACATAATAAGGGCACTTTTGTTAAAAAAAAAGAAATCAAAGTGCAGGATTTAACCCAAAAAAGGAGTTATAAGTATGTTGAAATAGTTTGCAAATCATTGCTTGATCGGATTCTCAAGAAAGATTTATTTAATGCTCATATGTATGATTTTGCATCAAGGGTGATTTTCCAAAACCAATCAAAAATTACCAAATACTAGTGATGTGGTGAACCACCAAGTAATAACAGTTGGGTGACTTTCCATTGGCTTTAGATAGAATGGTCGAGGGAAATTGATGTCTTTTATAGCAGGTTTAGTCTTGAGTTGCACTACTCCATGAGAGGGTTTGTTATAAAACTTATCTCTATGAGGAGGTTTTCTTACATGCCAAGAAAATAATTGAATTTATACAACAAGTCTAGCGAATCGCTAACTCCATGACACTTGTTTGCAAATATATTTACCTGTGCCCTTTTCATATTAAGCTCTAAACCACTTTTTCTTCAATTGCTAAACAAGTTTTAGATGCACTTTGCATATGAAATCTTGCCCACTTAGATGGGTTTGATGTTTGCAGTTTAGATGCCACGTATGGCTGCTCAAATAAGGTGAAGATATATGAATTTTGTTGGAACGATGTAGATGATGAATATGAAACGGGAAGGTGACCGGAGTTTTCTTGAGTGTTTGAACTTAAGATTGGATTTGAGTGCCCCAGGGAATGGGATTTTTTTCTTAGAAGCTTGGATAGTTTGGAATATGGGAGGGTCTAACATAGCCTGGCCTGAAAAACTGTCGGATGTTGTGAGAAAAAAATCTTCTTTCGAGAAGAAATGCTGAATAGCATCTCCAATGTTGCGTCTGAACACAAGTGCCATTTGATTTTGCATTCCAAGAAAGTGTTCTTGTTGGCATTTTCAGAAAGCATGCCAAACTTTTCTATGGTAGACAAATTGCAGAGCAAAGACATATGCTCTTGTTTGGAGAAAACAAGGGATATCATCAATATACATAGTTATGAAGAATAGGTTCAAACTATTCCGAATTATAGCCTTTTGAAAAGAGAGAAGGTGCAGTTTTTAAACCAAAGGCATCTGCTTCATTAGTGACATTAGTTCTACCGTGTCTGACGGTTTGTACCTATCTTCAAGACAAATTCAAGTTGCCAAGCGATTTGCAATCAAATTTTTGAAAACCATCTTACTTCTACAAATTAAAAGGAAACGAAAGAATGTCTATATGGAATAGGCTGTCATTGGCCAATATATATACTTGATTTAGGTAAATTGTTGTTAATAGGCATTCCCACAGAACTTATTGGTCGCTTTAATCCTGGTGACCTTGCCATTGGATTCAAGGTACAGTAAGATCAAATTCAAAGGGAGTTCTGAACGCATTCCTTTTCAGCAAGCTTGGAATGATGGGGTTCATTCTGGCTAACTTTTAATAGAGATTGGTTTCTTCATAAGAAAAGGAAGTTTAATGAAGTTTAGGTTTTTTCTGGATGGTCACATTTTCTTCCCGATTCATGATATCGACCTGGTGTTTAACAATATAAATTCCTGACTTTTTCTTAGATTCGTTTCAAAGCGGTGTGGAATCATCTATGAAAGGTTTTGAATTCGATGGGGTTTAAGAATTTCTTTGGTGAGTGCTTTCTTTCTTACAAATCCTTTTCATAAATATCCATCAATAATCAATCTTTTTCTGGCATTCTTCCACCAATAATATGGGTCTTTAATTCACAATGCGGAGAAATCTAATGATGGTGTTTGGATACTTGGTCTGCTTTCTCCACTAGCATTTTGAAAGAATTATGAGTTTCCATACTTCCAACATTCTTCAGGATGTCGATTGACATTTACTTTTGATCAAAAATCAATTGGGGTGGTTTTGTCATACTTGGATTTCAGGACATGAAGTGCTTGCTTGTGAGCACGTTTTGCTGCTTCCATGTGAAGTGATTCTTTTGGTTTAGACACATAAAGCAAATAGTTTACTCGGTTCCTCTCTTTCAGAAAAAGACTGAGGGGATTTTTTGAGGCATCACGGACTTTTTTGAATGAGATTCAGAGACCTTTTTCTTAAGGGGACACTTTGAGCATAATGTGTCCTTTGTCCACAAATGGAAACATCTATCCCAAAGGAAGATGTATCAATTCTTTTTTCTTTCCTAAGACTCCATCTTACGCCTCCGCATTTTCCTGCTGTCTTGATCTTTGAATTTCTTCTGCAGAGAACTTGGAAGAATTTTTTTCTTCTTCTTCTTCTTGGTGAGAACTAATTTGCATCTACTCTTGTGATTAATTCGGGCTTCTTGCATGCTTGATCACATACAAGCATTTCCTTTCATGTATTCTCTTATCACTTTTCTCTTGTTTGCAAATTCAGAATTGAGAAGAATGCTGGCTTGGCCAGGAGCCTATGGTGGGGATTCAAATAGAATAACCAGATATAAATTTCCATGCTTGCTGGACAAAATGTCTCGAAGGGATGTCAAAAGCTTATTTCAAATTAATGTACTGAGGATATATAGAAGTGTTGCGTCATTCTTTTAAAATATCATCTTTGCAGCTCATAAGATTGACATTTCATTTGGAATTCTTACCTACTTAAGTTCGCCTTATTTTCAATAGGTTCACCACAAGAATAGTAATTTATTCAAGGGCTGGTAAGCTGATCAAAATGCAGGTAGAAAAGTATTTTATACTTGATCTTGCAAAGAGCTTGCAGTGCTTTCTTCACGATTTGCGTTTGTGGATTGGGGCGAAATCACAGTTGATCAGAAGCCTTCTGGGGAAAGATATCCCCTCGCTATCTCACTTCACATCAAGGACTTATTGTCCCTCTATATCAATGCGTGTAAAGGATTCCAGGTATGCGAAGAAACCCACATTCCCAATCTGGAAACTTCAGCAACCCTTTGAATTCTCAAGCCTTCTACGAGAGAGATAACCTCTTGGTAGTGAGTTTGGTCGATATGGGGACAAAATGGCCATTAAAGCTATCATTTGTTCCATTTTTTTGTCGTTTTTTATTTGATTTTTCTTGATTTAATTGAAGTGGTAAGCGATCCTTTTGAGGTATTTTATTACATTTACGTTACTTGAGAATTGTCCTTCGGGTGTCAAGTTTAATATTTTATTTTGCTGATTGTTGATTTGAAGATTCAATTGCCAGTTTAAATGGCCATTAAATTCACTTAGAATATCAAATCTTTGGGAAACCAAGCTGACCAAGATTTCTGGGTCATCCATGCATGAAATTCTTGGAGTCACTTTTATTGAGAGGAAGGGAATATCATCGATGGTGAAGATTAAATACTCCCCTTGTGTGTGTGTTTTCTTAGGCTGCTGCCTTCTTGGTTCTAAATCAGGGGTGTCTTCTTCCATGAGGAAGGGAAATGAACTTCTCCTTGATTTTGGTTCTCGGCCATAAAACATGAGAAATCTTCGATGGATTCTAGATAGTCAGAACAAAAGTTTCCTCACGAGTTTTTTGAGAATTTAGAAATTCAAGTTAGAGGAGTTAGAAATTATTCTTCAGAGGTATCCTCCGATGTAGACTACGTCGGAGGTAACCTCGCGTGATTGACTCTGCGGCGATGATCTTTGGAAGGCAGACTCAACTTGTTCCTGAAAATGAAGAAATAGGATTATTTCAGAGAAAATATAAAACATCTTTTATGTCCCTACGTCTTTTCTTCGAGGTTTACCTTTTCTTTCCCCTTTTTCCTTTTCTTTTGCTCTTGTCTTTCCTCTCTTTTCTTCTTGCTCAGCTTTTCTTAGACTCCTTTTGAACAGACCATTTTGGATAATTTACGGATGAAGGCGGTAATTTGTTCTTTGGGCATTGCAGGAAAATATGATGGAATAGCACTGGAAAATGGGAAGCCATTTCTCTTACAATGGCTTTCAGCAAATGAGACATGTAATCATCTATTTGGTGAATTGGAACTAGCCCAAGAGACAGACCGGTTGAAAAGTTTACGGTGATTTCCTGTAAACTCTGAATCTATCTTTTAAGATAATCAATATCTTTCTTTTTTGTTCTGAGAAGTGAAACAAAAGGTTTACCAATCTCGAATTAAATATACTTCATCCAAGTCTTTTTTTGAAAAAAGCTTGTTGATGCGTCTTTTGAGCACGAATTACGGGTTTTGGTTCATCTCACGAGAGTCAATCTTAGTATTAGAAGACTTGGGTGGAATTTTTCATGAATCTATAGAAGAAACTTTGTTTTGACATTAAAACAGATTGCCAATTTAGAGCTTCGTTCCAGGTTTATTATGTGTCAAGACTTGTTGATTTGTCAGAGGGCAGCACTGAGGAAGGAGACGGTTATGCATGCATTTTCAAAGCTACGGGATATGGTTAGAATTATTTACATGAAGGAAGGTTCCGCAGGAGGAAAATCTTCAAGTTTAAATATATATGCAGATGAGAATCTGGCGGAGGAGTGGCTAAAGACTCACGGTGGCTTAATTCTTAAACATTCATGGTCAGAATTTTCAAACATTTTTGATAGTATGGAGAAAGCTTTAGGCTTGGGTTTTAGCTTTTCAACCGATCGGAGGAGGGGAATAGAATGACCATCAAAATATGAGCAGAATGATAAGAGTAAAAAGGTGGCTCTTTTTCCCTTTGTATCGGATCCTTCTTGTCGGGTTACAACAACTATAGATGCAAACACCTACGGACATTTTTAACTTTTATGCATTTTCTGCAATAACAAATATCAAAATAAGTATGTCGAAAAGGGATCTTTAAAAAAATATACAAGTTTCAGCTTCTTGATCAAAATGAGAAATGAGATCTATATAAGGGATTCTCTTGGTTTCCTCATGCGAGGCAGGTTTTATCCTTATGGGGATTTCAGCGGCCTTGCGTGGACATAATTGGGGAACATCTTTGACACCCTCTTAGATGAGAATGATCAAAAAGGAAATAAACGAAACAAATGGTCTTGATGAAATTTTTGAACTTGTGTAGATTCCACAGACGGTTTTGAAGGCGATTCCAAATTCTCATAATGGAGTGATCTAGGAATTGGGTAAAGTTTGATCAACTTTCTCTGAGGGATCTGAGAATGTTGGGTACATTTGTATATGCAGATTATTTTTGCTCGTGTCTTCTATACCCTTATGGTAGAGCATCTTCTCCTCAGGAAGAGTAAGATCAAGAGCAATTCTAGATACCCGCGTGAAAGCATTTGAAATTTGTGGACTGGCCCAGACCGGGACTTTATTATGGCACTGTTATCCGTGACCTGAATCTTAAGAGCACTCCCGACAAATATGGATCATCAAGAGACATATTGAGTGTTGAAACAAAGTGACAAAACAAATTACCAATTCAAAGAAAGTTGTCTCCACTATCCCTATACAAGCATGCGTCGATATTTGACAAATCTACTATCTAATAAAAGCAAGGCGGGCATGGGCGAAAGACCTTTTTTTGCCATGAAAGAAGATAGAGAAAATTGGATTGCACCAAATGGATAGGTATAACCTTGTTGTTTCACCAAATTGAAGATCCAGAAATCAGAAATATCTTGAGGTTATAAATTGCTCTTCCCTGATGCACGGTCTTGTGTCTTGGTGCCGGTCTAACTTGGAAGGCCAACATATTCTTCTTAACCTTTAGGAGTGCGATGTTTGATCAGGACTTAATAGGCCTAAAGGAGAAATGTTCTTGCAACAAAAGATACAACAAGGTAGATCAGTGAAGTGACTTGCTCTGCAGTTCAATTGAAACTTCATACAAGTAATCCCCAGCTTTTAGACGGATGATGTTCTTGCTATACTCATCTTCTACTGTAAATTTAGTGCTGGAGGGCGGTATTGTGAGCGTGCAATGGGTTTGCCATTACTTTCACCCTATGCCACAGTATGCTTTTTTCGATATACCAAAATTCATAGATCACCTCAAAAGGCAGAATGGTAAAATCCTGCCACAGAGGGTCAATATAGATCGACACTTGCAAGATCGGACCAGCTGATCAAAAACCTCTATCAATAATAGCGAAACACAATAAGATTGTAGCACTTAAAAATATAATTATATGCTTCTTTAAACATATCTAGATGCTGAAAAAATCACACAAGGTGGGTAACGTGCGATGTCCTGGATGAAAAGGACAAGCGATGTCCGAGAGCGACAAATATTATCTAATTGAGACTTATAATAAAATGAAGGTAAAGGGAGCGGTGTCACGAGAATCGGGGTTCTTTGAACTAATGACCATTAGGATGAAGATGGCGGAGGATCAAAATCACCGTAACTACAACCATGACAATTACAGTAAGAATCAGATGACATAATTTTAGACAAGTCACAATTACCTCTTCCCTAAGAAGATATCAGCATGGCTCTGATACCAACTTGGGTTCCTTCTAGATTTTCACGATAATTGGTGTCATCAGAGTTTAAACTTTACCAGAAGTTTAAAATCTCCACTTCTTTTAAGCCTCCCCGCCTTTTGCTTTTTTTTGACTACTTTTGAGGTTAGCTTTAATCTCCGAAGAACAACCGAAGAGTGTTTTAATCGCCAAAATTTTTCTTGATAACTTTCCCAAGGCGTTTGGGGACAAGGAAAATGATAGTGGGTTGTCGAAAAAAGAAACTTAGAATATCATTGAGACGAAACAACTTTTTAGATCTAAAATTTTATTGCCAAACCTCGATGATCCCAAAAGATCAGTTCCCCTTTATAGGGATTACAAACAGCATACAGTGAAAAAAGTTCAAAATAGTAGACCGTGACTTGGTCAATACAAGACAAACTATCTTTACACAAGTGGTGCAAAGACTTATAAGTCATCGAGGATGACTTTAGGCGATAGAACATAAGAGAAACAATATAGGACTTTTCAGCCACAAAGGTTGGGTAAAGTCTACAAACAAATAGGGACCAAAGACTTAAAGTAAAGATGCTACGACATTTGAGGCAAAAAGGCTGGCCACAAAGTCCAAAAGCAAATAGTACAATTGTTGACTTTCCTACACACAACTAGACATGACTCATAATGCATGCAAAAAGACAAAATAGCAAGGTTGCAACAAAGTCATAAAAGCTGGACAAAAAGTCTAAAAGCATGACTCAAAAGTTTTCAAAGACAAACAAGACAATTGACTTTAAAGCAGATGGCAATCAGACTGCATGATCTAGAGGGACGTTCGAAGGAGTATCCGACGGGGTTGAATCAAGATCTGTGATGTTCATTTCTTCAATAAATGCTTGGTGTCGGAGATGATTTCTTCTTTTGTTGAGCTGTCGACATCTTTCACTTCTGGATTTTCACTTGGGCTTGGGCTGTGAGGTGCTGGGCTCATCTGGTGTCTGGGAATCTTGCATCATAGAATCTTTCATCATTTCTTAATTCTCTTGTTGGGCTTTCCGAATGGCTGTAAAATGAGGATGACTTCTTTGATAATTCAATGGTCCATGAAAACCTAGCCAAATAACCTCTGGAATGACTCTATTGACTTGAAAAATGTATCTCTTGGACTTCATCATAAATAGCATCATCTTCTTGGATAGAAAAATTCAAAACTTTATAGATCAATACAAAAGGGAGTGCTGTAAGAACATTTTCTTGGATGTTGACAGGCCTATGAAAATGTAAAATCACATAATCTCTATGGGTTTTAAAAAGATTAAATCACCATTTTTTTGGTTTAAACCATTTAAGGAAAATCTGGTGGTATGGGGTTAAGGAATTAAAATCTTCAAAGGATATGGAATAAAATTCCATGAGGATATGATAGGAATGACAAAGGTACCATAAAACCCAAAGTAATGGTTCAGGGAAAATCATGGTTTGGGCAATGAAGATATGTGAAAAAGGATATTCAGGATTGATACCAAAAGGGTTGAGGATGGATTCTCCATAATTGGAAAACAGTGAGATTTCATGGTTTCTTCTGGCATTTTTCAGGGCTTCTTTTTCCCATGGTTGAGGCAAAGACAGAATTTCGAGTGGATTTGGGAGAGAAGGGATGATACTGGAATACATCCGAATTGAAGGCAGAGAATCTTTTGGAGGATTTCTGGAGAAGAAATCATCAACAATGTTTGATTGTCCTTTGATATGAGTGACTTTGAATGAGAACTGGAAAAACCAATTTGACCATCTAAGCAATTGGGTATTAGGAATTTTCCTGTTTTTGAAGGAAATCATTTGAGGAAAACTTCCCATATCCATTTCAATTGTGAAAAAATATGGTCTCAGATAAAATTTAAAATTTTCAATTGCATGTTTCACTGCAAGAATTTCTTTGTAAGAAGAGTGATAGTGTAGCTGACTTTCTTTGAAACCCCCACTGACAAATCCACAACATTTTCTTTCTTTTTCACATTGTTCTAAAAGGGTGGCTCCCCAATGATAATCACTGGTATTTGTTTGTAGAATGAGATTTTCAGAGGATGGAATATGAAGAATAGGTAGGTTATTCAGGATTTTCTTCAGTGTTTGAACAGATTGGGTTTGTTTAGTGCCCCAAGGAATGGGATTTTTCTTGGGAAGCTTGGTTAATGGTTGGGTATACTGGGAAACATTAGGAATGAAGTCCCTAACATAATTTACAATACCCAAAAACTGTCGGATCTATTTAACAGAAAATCTTGCTCAGGAAAATGCTGAATAGCATCTCCAATGCGTGTCTTCAGAACACAAGTACCATTTGAGATTTGCATTCCAAGAAAATTGATTTCTTGTTGGCACAAAATCATTTTTTTTTCAGAAAGCATAATGCCAAACTTTTCAACAATTTGAGCAAATTTGTAGAGCAAAGACATATGCTCTTCAAATGTTTTGGAAAACAAGAGGATATCATCAATATACACAAGACAAGTATGAAGCATAGGTTCAAATATTCGAATCATAGCCTTTTGAAAAAGAGAAGGTGCGGTTTTTAAACCAAAAGGCATCACCTTCCATTAGTAATGATGGTTCGGAATACAGAAAGCGGTTTTGTACCTATCTTCAAGACAAATTCCAAGTTGCCAAAAATATGATTTTAAATCAAATTTTGAAAACCATCTTGCATCTACAAGCAAAGAGAACAAAGAATGTCTATATGGAATAGGAAATTTGTCATCGGCCAAGAACAGATTTAAGGGCTGGTAATTGATGACAAGTCGCATTTTCCCACGAACTTGTTCAGATCGCTTATTCACATAAAAGGCTTGACATGCCCATTGCGATTCTAAAATTTTGATGAGATCAAATTCAAGAAGTTCTAGACATTCCTTTTCAGCAAGCTTGGAATGATCAGGGTTCATTCCTGGATGGCTGGCTTTTGTAGGATTGGCTTCTTCACTTTTACAAAAAGGAAGTTTAATGAAGAAGTTTGGGTTTTTCCACAAAGGATGGTCACATTTTCTTCTGAAGTCCACATGAGTATCAGCACAAGATTGTTTAACAATAAATTCCCTGAAGTTTTTAACTTGGGTCGTTTCAAGCGGTGTGGAATCATATATGAAAAAGTTTTGAATTTCAGTAAAGGGTTTAAAGAATTTCTTTGACTGAATCCCTTTTGCTTTCAACACATACAAATCCTTTTCATAAATATCAAATTCAATAATCAAATCTTTTTCTGGCATTCTTCCACCAACAATATGAGTCTTTAATTCACAATCTGGAAGAAATCTAATGATAATTGGATTTTTGGATACCTTGGTCGTTTCAAACAACTCTCCATTTACTGACCTGAAAGTATGAGATTCATACTTCCAACATTCTTCGGGAAGGATGTCCTGATTTAAAATTTACATTTCTGCACCTGAATCAAAAAATCCAATTTGAGGAATTGGTTTATCATACTTGGATTTCAAGACATGAAGTAACGCTTGTGGGCACGTTTTTGCTGCTTCCATGCAATGAAATTGATTCTTCGGCTGCTGAACCTGCAAAGCCAAAATAGTTTTATCAGTAGGTTCCTCTTCTTCAGAAAAAACATACTCTAATTCACTGAGGACAGAGATTTTGAGCTCATCTTGGACTTTTTGAATGAGATTGAGACCCCTTTTGATGAGAAATGGAATGATGGACGCTTTGATTTGGGATCATTTCTTATATTCTTATCCAAGGGGATTAAAGCTCCAAGACGGTCGTTAGATTCCTTCCTTTGAACAAGGCTTGGATCAAAGATTTATACTTTGTTTCAAAATTGAAGAATGAAGCTACCGTTTGAAGTCTTTTAGAAGAAGGCTTATTTATAGCCTTTACAAACACTCAAAATCCTATTTTAACTTGGACTCAAAAATACCTAAAACCTAACCTAACTTGAATAGGCCAATCATGGCTTTATCTTTTAGGAAACTACTAAATAACAATTATTGAATATATAAGCTACCAAAATTCGGACACCATGACAAAGCCTTGGTCCGATATTGAATGATGAGAAATGGAATGATGGACGCTTTGATTTGGGATCATTTCTTATATTCTTATCCAAGGGGATTAAAGCTCCAAGACGGTCGTTAGATTCCTTCCTTTGAACAAGGCTTGGATCAAAGATTTATACTTTGTTTCAAAATTGAAGAATGAAGCTACCGTGTGAAGTCTTTTAGAAGAAGGGAACAATTGTCTAAATTTCCCGTGTTTTCCTTAAGTCATTTTAGTAGGAATAATATCGGACCAAGGCTTTGTCATGATGTCCGAATTTTGGTAGCTTATATATTCAATAATTGTTATTTAGTAGTTTCCTAAAAGATAAAGCCATGATATTCTTTAGGTTAGGTTTTAGGTATTTTTGAGTCCAAGTTAAAATAGGATTTTGAGTGTTTGTAAAGGCTATAAATAAGCCTTCTTCTCAATATTTTCATAAGGACTTTGAGTAATAACATTGAGAGTTTTCTCTTTCTTGTTCCTTGGGAGCGACCCTTGATACAAAGTGAATGAGTTCTTTGTTCAAGTTTAGGCTTATCAATTTAAGAACGTTGAGTTGTGGCACCTTTCTACCAAATTCTTGGTTAAAGCGCTAATTCGCTAGATTGTGGGTTGAGATTCAATTGTAGGTTATAATCTTGAGGTTAGAGGGTCGAGGTTTCCATCCTTTGTATCCATAACCTGTCAAGATAGATCATTCCGCGGCCGCCATTTCGTGTCTTCAAGGCGGAGCTTGGAGATTGAGGTTCATCAGTTGGTATCAAAGTTTGGCTCTTGAACCAGGTTAATATCCTTTTTCTTTCTTGTTTTCCTCTTTGTTAAATTTAAAAAAAAAAAAAAAAAACTGTTACTGTTCATCAGGTCTTGTTCATCATTACTGTAGTGATTACTGTTCATCATTACTGTAGCAATTACTGTTCACTCGAGTTTACTGTTCATCCAAAATTTAATCCCTAGATTCTTGATTGTTGGTCTTGTTTTCTTGTGTTTTGAATCTTGAATCATAAAAAAAAAAAGAGTTGTAGGTTTCCTTCCTTGTGTCTAGCGTACGTGTTCTTGTTGTTCGTCTTGTTTCTTGTTGGTTGTGTCGTTATTGTGGGTTGTTCTTGTGTGTTCCATTGCTAGAAATTTGTGACTCTCTAACCCAAAATTCCGTGGCTATCGCTTGTTGAAAATTGTTGGGCCTTGAATGTTTTCTTGAGTTCTTGAAACAAAACCCTAGTCTTGAAACCAATCCTTGAACCTAGGGGCTGTTTTCTTGAAGTTCTTGAAACTGATTGATAATCCTTGAATTCTGGAATTTCACTATTGGATTCTTGAATTCTAAAAGCAATTCAAGTCGGCTAGAGTGGGAAAAAAAAAAACAGAAACAAAAGAAAGAAAGAAGAAAACCAACCTGTTTTTCTTGAACCTTGCTGGAAATTGAATCTACCTTGCTTGTTGATCCAAAACTTTATGTTACAATTGTTGTTCAAAGCTTGAAACACTTTTTAGTTGGTGTTGGAACATAAGTGTATGCTTTGGGAAGGTGAAATCGGAATTTGAAAGCTGAAAGCCAAACCAGAAATTTTGTTTCCAAAAACTCCAGCTTTGCTTTCCAAATCTGAAACAGGTTTCTGTTATCAAAAAAAAGATCAAAACCAATTAGAAAACCATCCCAAATCTTGCAAAGCCTCTTTCCTAGTCCTAAACAGCAACACCATCACCTCCAAAGGGATTTAGCCTTAAAACCAATCAAAACAGGTTTGGAAGCTTTTTTGCACCTTGAGCCAAACCAACCCAAATCGAATTGGTTTTGTAAGCTTCTTGGAACCTGAATTGCTGATTTCTTTGTAACCTTGTGCCATGTGATTTTGTTCCTATTTTCCAGCATTTGTGTGAGTCCTTTTTCTATTTATTTTTGGTTAAGATCAGGTTGTTCCTTTCTCAAATTGATTAGGAGTCAAAGTCCAAATTGTAGTCTAGTTTCCTAAAGTTGTGTCTAGCTTCCTAAACTATTTTTGTCTTAGTTTTCCTCATTAATTCCAGCTTCTATTTGTGCCTTTTCTCTAGTCTTATTTGTCCATCTTGTGGGTCATTATTTCTTGTCTTTCTTGAGTCAAGTGTCCTCAAGAATCTCTCCCGAGTCTAGCTTCATTAGTGCCTTCAAATTCTCATATGTCGTCACATGCCAACCGGTTGGATTGAGTAGTCTTCTGAGCAGCTGAGCCAATTCATATTGTCTCAAGGATTGTGAACAAGGACTTGAAAGAGTTGGTGAGATTATTAGAGTGGAATTTGAGTGCATACACGAGTTGAGTGGATACACTAAGGGTGTGTGAGGTTATTATCTGGTATTTTCTAACCTTTCTTTGCAGTTTTATCACCATGAGGCACAATCCTCTAAAGGAGTTGTTGAAGAAATTCTATGCTCTTGTCAAGGCACCAAATCGTTGAAGCATACTACAAAGAGATGAGATCCATTATCAATCAAGCTGAAATTGTGGAAGATTCATTTGTTATTGATCACTTTTTGGATGGATTAAATGATCAAATAGCTAGGCATCTTGAAGTGACTAATCGTATGGAGTTGTATGAAGTTGCACATCTGCTATGGACATTGAAGAGAAGCTCGAGAGGGAGGCGTCAAGGAAAATTTCTTTGGCGAAATGTGCTTCAGAAGCATGAGCAAGAAATTGAAGAGTCCGTCAAATGTCCAAGAACGAGCCTTTGATGGGACGATTTGAGCAACTATTGGATACCTATGTAAAGTCGTATTTGAGCATGAAAAGAAAAAGCTTGCACTGTCCACAACACTAGCCACTAGTCAAAAGTTAGTTGGAAAGGATTTATGTGAGGAATATGAAGATGTACAATCCGAGTGTAGTGTAAATAAAAAGGAGAGTGAGTTGAGTGAAGAAGGAAAAGAAAAGAGTGCACGTGAGCTAATTGTGAGTGGAAAAATAAATGAGCGTGAAAGGGTTTATTATTTTTCTTAACTTTACTTTGTTTAGTGTTAATGGTCTTTTTCAGGTACAACAAGGTGAAGTAAAGATGGTTTTGTTGTGTGCCATTGCAAAGTCTTTAAAAGGAACCATGTTCTTTCGAGGCATTGCAAATTTCTACATTCACTCCCAAAAAATTGAAGACCGTTTTCACCAACCAACCTTTGAGTTTGAAAGGAGTCTTCAATCTTATCCTCTAGTTCATTCTTTTGCATTTGAAAGCCGTACCATTTGTTTGGATTGTGTAGATTGTTATGGTAGTCCTTTGAGTCATTCTTCGATGTTGTTGATCATGCTAGTTGCTTATGTTTTGTCAATTATTTTGATAATTATTTGAGTCATTGTGAGAGTCCTATTTATTTTAACTGTGAGTTGTACATTCTAATTCGTGGTTATTGTGTTAGTAGTGATGATGCATATTTATTTAGTAAGTTTAATGTGTTCGTAGATTGTGTTAAGCGTCGTCTAATGATGCATGGGGTACAAACTTTTCCTACTTGTTATCAATTAGGTAAAATGGGTGAATATCTGTGTTTCCTCATCATTTATTCCTCGTCTTTCGTTTTTGAT
This sequence comes from Gardenia jasminoides, assembly GCA_013103745.1. Taxonomy (NCBI): domain Eukaryota; kingdom Viridiplantae; phylum Streptophyta; class Magnoliopsida; order Gentianales; family Rubiaceae; genus Gardenia; species Gardenia jasminoides. The sequence continues at coordinate 20,440,022 of CM023099.1, forward strand.
CCAGGTATACTTGTGATGGGCTGTTGCCAAAGTTCGTGTGAGCTGAAGCATGCATGCTGGCTTGTATTCCGATTGACTAAAGGCATGTTTCTTGGCTCGCATTCATCAACACATGGCCTGAAGTTCTCCATATAAGCGATCATTCGATTTGGGACAAATCGCCTTTCAGAGGGGAATGATGAAAATGGAATGATGGGCGCTTTGATTTGGGATCATTTCTTATATTCTTATCCAAGGGGATTAACGCTCCAAGACGGTCGTTAGATTCCTTCCTTTGAACAAGGCTTGGATCAAAGATTTATACTTTGTTTCAAAATTGAAGAATGAAGCTACCGTTTGAAGTCTTTTAGAAGAAGGGCACAATTGTCTAAATTTTCCGTGTTTTCCTTAAGTCATTTTAGTAGGAATAATATCGGACCAAGGCTTTGTCATGATGTCCGAATTTTGGTAGCTTATATATTCAATAATTGTTATTTAGTAGTTTCCTAAAAGATAAAGCCATAATTGGCCTATTCTAGTTAGGTTAGGTTTTTAGGTATTTTTTGAGTCCAAGTTAAAATAGGGATTTGAGTGTTTGTAAAGGCTATAAATAAGCCTTCTTCTCCAATATTTTCATAAGACTTTGGTAATAACATTGAGGTTTTCTCTTTTCTTGTTCCTTGGGAACGACCCTTGATACAAAGTGAATGAGTTCCTTTGTTCAAGTTTAGGCTTATCAATTCAAGAAGCGTTGAGTTGTGGTGCCTTTCTACCAAATTCCTTGGTTCTAATTAGCTGATTGTGGGTTGAGATTCAATTGTAGGTTCATAATCTCGAGGGTTAGAGGGTCATAGGATTTCCATCCTTTTGTATCCATAACCTGTTCAAGATAGATCATTCAGCTGCTTCGCCAATTCGTGTCTTCAAGAGCGGGATCTTGGAGATTCGGGTTCGCATCACCTTTTCTTCTGGGGACACTTTAAAGCATAATGTCTTTTCTGTCCACAAATAAAATATCTATCAGAAGATGTATCAATTCTTTTCTTTTTCCTAAAGAATTTTCATCTTCTGCCTCTTTTATAGAATTTTCCTGTTGTCTTGATCTTTCGGAATTTCTTTACAGAGAACTTGGGAAAATTTTCTTCTTCTTCTTGGTAGAGCACAATTTGCATCTACTCTTAATGATTAATTCAGGCTTCTTGCATGCTTGATCCATGCAAACATCTCCTTTCATGTATTCTCTTATCACTTTTCTCTTGTTGCAAATTTCTTCAAGTGAAAGGAATCTGGCCTTGTGAGTGACCTACTGGTTGAGATTCAAAATAGAACCATATCGGTTATGAATATAAATTTCAGCACTGCTGGACAAAATATGAGGATGGGATGTCAAGAAATCTTGTTTCAAATTAATGTCTGCACCAAGGATATAGAAGAGTGTTTGGTTTTGGGGCAGCAGAAAACAAAAATTTTAGCCCCAACAACCCACCAGGAATCACCCTAGGCTAAGTACGACTTATAGAGAAGAGGAGTTGTAGGATTACCTTAATCCGGGAAACGGCTTCTTGTTGCTGTAGAGAGTGGTCAGCCGTTTCCAGCAGTCCAGCGTCCTTGCCTCTCGCAATCCAAGAGAAATCTGGATCTTCTCTTGAGTCGTCTCTACGATCCTCGATGTGGGTGGATGAAAGTGTAGAAAAGGTGCTAGCCTATTCTCTCTTTCTTTTGAAATTTCTCTCTATGTAGGTTTTTCTCAAAAACCCTAGCCTCTCTCGATTCTGTTAACCGTTATTGTGTTATTATTGTACAGACGTATCAAATAGTCTGTCTATTTATAGGAGAGAGGTAGAGAAAAGATAGGGTCTTGTTTGATCCAAATCAAAACAAATATAGGATAACTATTTTATCCTATTTGCTCAAATAGCTCCGGAATCCTTTATTCCTTATAATTAGACCCCAAAAGGTTTTATTTCCAAATCTCCATTTGGACACACAATTTTAATCCAGAATTCAATCTCTAAGCGTGTGATCCAACAGGTTCCAAATACACTGGCAATAATTATGAATTATAATTCTCAAGAAGAATTAGATAAAATAAACAACTTTATCTTATCATTAATTACAATAATTAATTCATTCATAATTATAGATTGTGAGCAATGTCTAGCAACACATCACAACCACCCAGATATTCGGAATTAGTCAAGGGAATTTTGACCAAACCTTTCCATGAAAAATTACCATGTAATTATTATCCTTTCACCATAGATATCCAATTAGTCAAGGAATGAGGAATAAGTGCCAATTCCCTAATGACTAATTTAATTTGCTAGTTTCTGGAATTAACCCTAAATTAGATTAACTTGAAGACATTCTTCAATTAACCTAAGGTAGTCGACTATTAAGGTTAATCTCCCACTAGTGGCCATCCTGGATATCAATTCCCACTATCGGAGTAGTGAATCCTCTCTTGATCACTCACTATCTTTCCATACTTCACACTACCCCCAATTTCTATTCTTTAAGTCACTCTTAGTGAGCAACAAGTAATAGAATCAAAAGGCAGTGATTCACACTCAAGATACTATGGTGATCTCAAGTCTAGAATCACTTACATAATTTTTCATAAGAGATTCAACCATTGGCACTTGATAGATATCCTAATGGGCTCTCTGTGTGGATCACTCCAATGAATTCGTACCTTACAATTCATCTACATATTAGCCTAGGTATCACTATACCTTGGTTGATGAGAACAACCACTACTTACATTAAGTAGAGACTAACTGTATACTAGTCTTTCCGTATTAATGATGTCCTGTCTCATTAATACTATGACTAGGGAACTTTAAGAATATTTATTATAAATGTGATTGATATCTCATAGTCATCAACTCTTGTGACTACCATCACATTAATAAATATTCTAAGGACTTTATCAGTTATATCAAATATTTAACAGATAAAATCGAAATTCATAAAATGCAAAACTTAATTAGAAATATTTTTAAACAAAATGATTGTTTTAGGGTATACATTCCAACAAAGAGTTGCGTCATTCTTTTGAAATGTCGACTTAAATCTTTTCGCTCATAAGATTGACATTTCATTTGGAAAAACTCTTTTCTCTTAAGTTCCTTGTTTTCAATAGGACTTCCTAAGAATGTGGTATTCAAGATTTCAATGGCTTGATCAAAATCTTGTCTGGTGAGAAAAATTGTTTTATCTTGATCCACTACTACAAATTCCACTTTTTGAAACACATATTTTGGGGCACTTATAGAAAATGTGTTGTATTATCCATGTAATGAGACACACGATTGCATGTGCCCTATAAACTTAATAAAATGATGTCATTTAACAAGGAAAAAAATGCGGCAAACTTGGCGCGGGTATTGAAAAGTAAAAAGGCAATATTTAACTATTATGTAAGAAATGAAAAGACAATAGGTTTGCTTTCAGTACTACTACCGTCATCTTCATCTTCACATCTCAAGCAAGCCGCTCCAAATCGGTGATTGTTCTTTTTTCCATTTTCTTAAAATTTCAGAATTGCACTTGCAATTTTACCCCTAAAAGCTAAAGCCCCATTTCTCTAATTGAGATCACTGTAAAATTGCCCAAATCTTCAACTTTGTTTGGCCCAAAATTACACAAATGAGGGAAGCAAAATCCAGAGACCTACAATCGAGCTACTAGGAGCTGTTGAGGTGCTGTACTTTGTCAAATATAGAGATTTTTCCATCTCAAATTTGTCAAAACCCACCTCAAAGGTAAGGTTTTCATGGAAGAAAAAGCTGCTTTTTGTCAAAACCCATCTCAAATTGTACTTTTTATTTATTTTCATTGCCTATCTTGGTTTTCCTCCAGGGCCTTTGCTCTTGGTTTTTGTGGATTAAGTGCTCCGGTACTTCTCAAATTTGTAATAGTAGTTATTTATTCAAGTTTCATATTTTGCAATTGGGATCTTTCTTTTACAAATATGTAGTGGCTGGTTTTGTGTTTTTGAAAATGCATTGTGATATTAGCTAGCAAAGTTAGCCTATGAAATTAATTGTTCATGTTATGGCTTTATCTTTAATTTGCCAGATTTTTTCGTGTGTACTGTGACTACAGATTTTGTTTAATTTGTTCCCTTGCTGATGCATTCTTTTCCGCGTGCTACCCTGGACCTTCAAGTGTTACATTAGATGTAAAGAAATCCTATTACAAGAAATTCTCAAAGTGTCTACAAGCTAAAGCTTCTGCAGGACTTGTGAGTTTTGGCATTCTACAAACTTTTCCTATGGATTAACACTATGTAGCTTGTTCTATAATACTATAAATTTTTAATTGCTATTAGTGATGGTGGTTTTTTAACAGTTGTAGTATGATACTATATTAGAACAATTTACTTGAAAAGAGAGACTGAAGGCATACATGATTCCAACTTCTTATTCATTTTATTGGAAAATTTAAGTTGCTTTCCTGAAAATCTTTTATCAAGGAAAAGAAATATAGTGAGGTTGAGAATTTTTCAAACAAAATATACTACCATTTGTAAGCAACCAACCAGATTACCTCCAGAATCTGTAAGATGTTTTTGGAAACACTATTTGGCAATTCCTAAGCAAAGAAATTCACTTGACTCTACAGCAAAGGAACTTTAGTGACACAAATTATATGTCAATACAAAAATATAGTATTCTGCTCCTTTAACTTAGATAGCTGTAAAAATTAGCAAATTGCATGAAGTTTTCCTCTCTTACTGTTGCTAATGCCACAAGGTTTGACTTTCTAGTAAACTGTCATGGTTCTGTGGGAAACTTATTACTAAGGGAAAGTTAGACAAATTATTATTAGTCTTCCTAGAAGGACATGCAATTGATTATTTGTATACTTACTAGATTTGCACATATAGCAGACATCTGATTGAAGCCTTTAAGATGCTCTATAGTGAGGTTTGTGTTTGCTCTGCAACTTACATGTAGTTGTTCTTGTTCAACCTCATATAAGGACCAGATAAACTAAACTTTTTGTTTCAACTTTTTTTTCTAGTGCATGCAACTTAAAATAAGAATATGAGAAGAGATATAGGTTTACGGACATGAAATTAGAATAAGAATAAGTCAATATGTCAATATCAATGATCATACAGCTATATAATCTACATTAAAATGTTGAATAATAAAAAATTTTAGCTTCTAATAGGAAATGACATTGGTGGTATAGTTTTGTATTAATCAAGAACTAAGAAGATTTATAGTCAATGACGAAAAGGGAAAAAATGAGCTTTATTAGTAATACCAGCGACTACTATGAAAACTAATTTTCAATGAATTTACTATAGTTTGCCTATACGTGAATTTCAATGAATTTACTATAGTTTGCCTAAATGTGAATTTCATTTTCATTAATTCTTAGTATAGTTCATGGTTTTTTTCAAATGTAGCATTAACAAGAAGTATCAATCTGCTTGTGCTGCATTCTATTATTTGATAATCCTTTTTGCATGCATTCTTGAAATAGAAATATGGATAAAGTTGGATGAAGTCAGCAAGAAAACAAAAGCCAATAAGAATGAAACTACGATTACTTTCTTGATTTTGCATTTTCACATTACAAGTATAAGCGAATGATCTTATGCCCATTACAAAACTTGTAAAAATGGTATATGCTTGACAAGAGAGGATGTAGAAGGGCTAACATGGTCGGGGTTCATGAAAGGCTATACTTAGTGGATAGCTCACTGGCGAAAGTTCCTCTTATAGTGTACACACTTCAACACTGTAACGGCCTCGAATTTTTTTTTAAAAAAAAAATTAATTAATTAATTAATTTCAATTTCAAAAATTCGAAAATCTATTTATTTATATAATTATGTCTTTAATTATTGTGTGAAATTCGATTTTATCCTCGTAATGCCTCATTTAATTTTAACTCTATTTTCCTGTAAATTACGTCTCGAAGCATTTAATGGTGGTAAAATGTCAAAGGCACATTTTTCGAGGTAAATTCCGTGGAGTAAATTAGGTGGAGATAAGTAGGGATGATCACGATAAGTTGGAAGTGTGATTAAATGACTGGATTTGAGGTCATTGAAGGTGATTAGTGGGGTTTGAAAATTTTGGCTAAGATTTGGATTAACCTGCTAAATTTAGAATTTCAACTAATTATTTCTTCCAACCGATTCCTTCCTAGCTCCTATGAAATTTTCCTATTCTTTCCCCCCTAGCACAGAAAATTAGCCTTAATTTCAAGCACAATTAAGCCTTAATTTTCCCTCAAATAGATAAGAATGGCTTAATAGTCAAGCCCTCATTAAAGACAGAGACAAGACTTAGTGTCTTGTCTTCCTTTCTTCCTTATTTAAAAAAAAAAAAAAAAGCTCAAAACCGGTGCATTTCTTCCCACTTCACCCGAACTCTCTCTTCTTCCTTCTCTTCATTTTCCATCGATTTTTCTCCTTCATTTCTTGCTAAAATCACCAACAAAAACTCATCACTCTTGGATTGAGCTTGAGCTTGGTGGAAAGGCTTGGACTAGGAGCTTTTGGAAACTTTTGTTTGGCATTTCCTTGGAGAACTTTCACTCATTTCTTGCAAGAGGTAAAACTAGAAAACTTGAATTTCCTTCCATCCATTTCAATTGAAAAGCATGTTGTTAGGTTGGGTTGTTGAAGGGTTTTAGAAACCTTGACTTATGTGTTTAAAGCTTTGAATATGAAGTTGATTTGTGGAATTTGATGACCATGAACATGAAACGGTGGGCTCTTGAATTCCCACCAAATGTGTGAAATTGATTGTTAGATGGTTAAATGATGTTATCTAGGTGTATTATGTACAATGATGATGGTTAAAAGTTTGATGAAAAACAAAAGAGGGAAACCGGCTAAGGAAGGAAAAAAATGTGGGGGTTGAATCTTCTGATTTTTCCTTGAATTTCGTGACTGTGTTTTTGGCTAGTTAAGAGGCTGAAATTGATGTTTAAGTGATGAATGTTAAGCTGTTATTTTGTCCCACAAAAAGCTCTTCAAGAATTGATGTTATGAGGGTTGCTAAGTTTCAAAGTGAAAGCTGGAAAATGAGGGGTTATGCTTGTCAATTTTGAGGATTATTTTGTGATATTCTTGCCAAAGATGTGACCATTTTTATCATCATTAGGCTTAGGAAGTTTAATACTAGCTTGGTTTCGAAAATTAGGACAAATGAAGTTAATTTGAGGCATGAACTAGATGATATAAGTGAAGGATCAAAATTTTCCAGTTTTGGATGAATGAGTTGAGCGAACTTTGGGCATGTATAAAACTGCCTTCCCGTTTGTATTTTAAGCTGAAATTTGGTATGAATCTAGTTGATATATGAAAGTATTAGTGTGCCAAATTTAACAATTTTTGGACTTGAATTCGTCACTCAAACAGTATCTTGAAAACTGCCCTGTATCTTCTTGTTTCCAGAAACTGCAGAATTTCGAACTGCCTCTGTTTGCACTATTGTCATTTCATGCTCGGATGTCAGAATTGAGTTCCGTTAGTGGCTGATGAAATTTCTTATGTAGGACTATATTTTGTATAAATTTCAGAGGTTAATTAATTTTCTGTAATTTTTGACGAATTTTCAAAGTGTGCTGGTTGTCCAGCCTGATGGACACTGTCATTTTACTGTAGCTGAATGTTCAACGGAAATATGGGTTAATTTCGTCCATAATTTTAATTTGATGTCTTCTGAAAAGTTTTAGAGCTTTTAAAGAGGTTTCCAATGGTCCCAAATGAGCAGAATTCCGACTTGTAAAACTTGAGTTATGATTTTTCAAAGTTTTCAACTCAACTTGGAAAATTGTCGAACTTACGACTTTTTGCATTAAACTTGACCTGTGATTAGGAGAACTCATTTTGTTCTCTTTTAATTATTTTAGAACAAAGTGCTGATTTACATAACTGATCAAAACTTGGATTCCCACCTATTTTGTCGGTGAGTTTTCAATGCATGTTAAAATGCTTTCATTGGAATACTTTATGTATGCACGTGCTTCATGACTTGTTATTTGATCGGAATGTGAAATTGAGAAGTTAATAGACCGCTCACTTAAAGGAGAGTATACTTTATTGCTCCCTTTTGTAGAGTGGAAATTTGATTTTGCATGTATTAAACTTCGGGGATGAAAAGCGTGAAATGTACCTTACTCTTGGTCGGTGTCAGGTTGAGTAAATTCCTGTTCTGTATATTATTGAATTATGTGGCGTCATGGACCGGTGGGGGAGTAAGGTGGATGGAGTTAGGCGTGAAGAGTCGTTACTTGGATTGAAAGTCGTAGGTGTCAACTACTATAATTGCTCGTGAAAAGTGGAAATTGGCTCACGAGAGCCCATTATCCTCAATGTGTGTTAATTGAATTTGTTCATGTGATTTAATTATTTACTTGTAATTTTACGCTTAAAGTGCAGTGCATGAATTTTGAAAATCACGAGCTTTTAGTTCACCAGTTCCCTTTTATTTTCCTTAACAGGTGACGAGAATCCCGAGGTGTAAATAGGGCTAGTTCTTGTCCTTTTGACTTTTATCTCGAATTTGGAGGAATGTTTTGTATATTCTTTTGGTGATGTATATTTTAGAATTATGGAAGTGTACAAAAAATTTGGCTCGAGGATTTTAAGTATTTTGGAGTGGGAAAGCGTAATTCTAAGATTTGGCAGGTGTTATACAATTTTAATATTAATGTTGCTATGATTGGAGGTTTTATTAGTTTAACTTAGTTTTCTTTTTCATGCGTGAGTCTGGCGAGAGTTGAAGCGGCCCGCTAACCTTCTGGGTTAGGTTAGGAGGTGGGGTTACTATGGTGGTATCGAGCCTAGGTTAGAAGTCTATAAAGGAAATTTTAAAAGTTCTTTTAGAATGGTTTCTTGTATTTTTAAGCTTGATATTTTAGCTACTTTGAATATTGAAAAAGTCCTAACTTTAAGTTTTGATTTTTGATATAGGTATGGAGGGTGGTAATGGAGCTACGGGAGCTAATGGGCAGGGGGCCAATGGGCATGAGCCACCTGCTAGGCCAGTACGGTATAGAGTGAGTGGGGCGACCACACCCAGCTGTTGTTCACCCCACGTCGAGGGGAGGTCAAGGTGCGTGTAGAAGTTACTCCTATTAATGCTGTGGTTTTATCTGTGGCTGATGGCGTGGGAGTTCTTGGATACCACCACTAGAGAGCTGCGAGGGAGGAGAGCGTGGTTGGTGAGAGATATCATGGCTAATCGTCGGAGATCCGAGAGTTGGAGGATGGGTGAGTCTTGGAGAACCCAGGTGGACACCTGGCGAGATAGGGGACTAGAGCCACTCAGTGTCAGAGTCCAGAGGTTTGAGACCCGGCTGATCGGATGTCGGGGCGAGATCCATGGCGTGACACTAGGATTAGGGCTGACCTCCCACCACCGGAGGATCATGGCGATGTGATTGTAGGAGTCCTATGTTGGATGGGGCCTCGATGAGGACTGGGTTTGAGGGTGGAGCCTTACGAGGGATATCGATGGGGGCGAATCCCTTGGGAGGAGGACATGTCAGAGTACCTGATGGTCCCGCCGACTGTGAGGACTAGTGGATTAGTTCTAGAGTAATTAGGCTATGGTTTTATTAATCTGTAGTAGGAAGATTTTATTAGGGGATTCTAGTCCACTTGGGATGCATGTTTATCTATTGCTTTCACCACTATATTTTTGTGTGTAAATTTATTTGTGAAAGCACTTTTTTGTACTCTTTTGTGATAAACATGCCATTTGGTGGTGTATTGAATTCCCATTATATATATGAAAATTCGGTTAACTTTAGAAAATTCTCTACCATTTTGCTTCTGGTTTAATTTGTTAAATGATTTATTTTATTTTATATTATTTCTTTACATTTTCTTCTCTTTTATCTCATTTTGCCTTGTTCCGTATTATCATGTATAAAATTTTATTTTATATTATATTTGTGCTTAATTATGTCTACCTATTATAGAAACATGGATGAAGACGAGGCAGGGAGGTGAGGGGTCGAGGTGAGAAGCGAGGGCCAACAACCTCAAAATGAGGGGAGACGACAGGGTCGATGATTGACCAAGGTCAGGGCGTGGATTTTAGGACAAGGTCAAGGGTAGATTTGAGGAACAAGTGGCAAGCACGCCATAAACAGATGTGGCATCTTGGCTCGTTTGGTGGATAACAAATCGGTGGTCCATCAATCGCACTGCAGGGCCACGAGGCATGGCAGATAGAACATTAGAGCGATTCAAGGTTTTGCACCCTCCACCCGCCATCCCGGAGGTGGCTGAGGATGGTTGGAGCGTATTCCTGATATCTTTGGTACCCAATTATCCGAGGAAAGGAGGGTATCTTTTCGCTCTCCGCTGGTTTGAGGCGAAATGGATCATGGTGGAACATGATTGAACCAAATGGGATAGTGGACCAGACTCCTAGGACTTGGAAGAATTTTACTAGGGAGTTTAGTCTAAATTTCTTCCTCTCATGGGTACAAGAAAAGTGGAGGATGATTTCATTAAGTTATGACAAGGGCTTGAGTGTTCCTTGGATTCTGAGGCATAATTTACCAAGTTGTCCAAGTTTGCCTGAGGTGGGTGGCTCTGAAAGCAAGAAGGATTAGAGGTTTTATTCCAGGCTTAAATTTGGAGATTCAAGAACGATTGGCGGCTGAATTTAGTGAGACTATAGAAAGCCAGGAGGATCGAGACCGCCAAGACTCAAGCTGAAGAGCTTTCATGCAAGAAGAGTACTTCTAGTAGTCGAGGTCCAATGGATTCGAGTGCCAATAGCCTTCAAGTTTGGGAGGGAACTCAAGTGGGAGTGCCTTGTCAGGGACATCTAGGGGAATCTTTCCTGGGAGGGGCATCTAGAGGGTCTAATGGCGGTGAGGCCGCGAGGGAGTATTCCACAAGGAGCCAAGCCTCAATTCCTTACGCATGGGTTTTGTGGAAAACCAAACCACACAGCCAATGTTGGAAGCAAGGAAAATGCCTAAGGGTGTGGAGTTCAGATCACCAAATATCTTCCAATCCTCAAACCAGGATGGGGTGGTGTCCAGTCCAGTCAGAACAGAGCCAAGCTAGTTCGGTGGGGTAGGACAAGAGTACCATTTCAGTCGAAGCCCATATCGTTGGATCACCAAGAGGTGCGTCGATTGAAGTGAAGGTACCATTCCCCTCTTTCATCAGCAGCTAGAGTTTTAATTGATTCGGTGCCACTCACGTTCTTTTTTGGTAATCTGCATTTGTATGCATGGTATAGATATAAAACTGTTAGGTTTTTACCTTTTGACCTAGAGGTTAGAGGACACTGCGGGACAAAGTTTCATTCTGAGTTTGGTGTATAAAATTGTGAATTGTGGATGGGAGAGAAAGAATTAATGGTGGTGATTTGGTAAGTCTGGATATTAAGTGGGTATGATGTGATTATTGGGATGGATTGCTTGGCTAAGCCACCATGCCAAGGTGGGCTTGTAGAGTGAAAGTAGTGGAATTTGATATGCTGGTAGGCGGCGGCGTTGAGATGGGCGTTAAGGGAATCTTGGCTTCATCACATTGCCCATTTTTTGGTGTGGGGCTAGAAAACTTCTAAGTAAGGGGAGCTCAAGGTATTTGGCTTTCTTATAAATCCTCAAATGATAAGATGAAATTGGAAGGCGTGCCCGATTGTTAGGGAGGTTTTCAGATGTGTTTCTGAGGGGTGGAGTCTTTACCTCTCACGAGCGGTGAGGCGAGTTCAAGGTTGATCTAGTACAGGGCGGCGCCAATTTCTAAGACTCCCTATAGGATGGCTCCGGCTGAACTTAAAGTTGAAGGTGCGGTTACAAGATCTTACGGGCGAGGTTTTGTCGGGGAAAGTGAATCTCCATGGGAGCACCCGTGTTGTTACGTTAAAGAAAGATGGTAGTTTAAGGCTGTGCATAGACTATCGGGGTTGAATGATGTGACGATTAAGAACAAGTATCCATACCCACCACTCATTGTGAGTTATTTGATCAATTGCAAGGGTGATGGTATTCTCCAAGTTGGATCTTGAGCAGGGGACACTATGTCAGTTGAGGATTAGGAAGGAGGATGTGCCGAAAAGCAGCTTTCAATTCAAGAGATATGGACATTATGGATGAGGTTAAGTAGTGATGATGCCTTTTTGGGTTAGCAATGCTCACGCATTCATGGATTTGATGCAACATGTATTCAAGCCCTATTTGGATCGGTTTGTGGTGATCTTTATTGATGATATATTGGTGTATTCTAAAACCCTAGAGGTGCCGAACATTTGAAGATTGTATTGCAAACCCTCCGAGGAGCACAAGTTGTTTTGCCAAGTTTAGTAAGTGTGAATTTTGGTTGAAGAAGTATCTTTTAAGGGCATAGAATTTTCTGGGATGAGGATTACGGAATTTAGAGATTTGACCCATCTAAAGTGGAAGGCGGTTAACCACATTGGAAGAGACACGAAAATCCTCTTTGGGTGAGAAGTTTCTTAGGATTAGGTGGGATATTATCAAGTCATTGGTTCATTCAGGATTTTCAAGAATTACGGACCTTTAACCCGACTTGACTAAGAAACATGGAAAATTCCTTTGGGTCCTAAGTGTGAAGAAGGTTTCAGAAGGTGAAGAAAGCGGTTAAGCGAGGGCACCGATCTTAACTGCGATGGGAAAGAAGGATTGTGGTTTATTGAGATGCCTCTAGGATGGATTGGGTTGTGTTTTGATGCAAAATGGAAAAGTCATAGCATATACTAGGAAGTTGAAACCCATGAGCGAACTACCAACGCACATGACCTAGAGTTAGCGGTTGTTTTTTGAAGAAGTGGACATTATTTATATGGGGTTACTTTGAGGTGTTCCACGGGACCATAGAGTTTGAAATATTTGTTTTGTCAAAAGGAGTTGAATTTAAGGCAAGGAGGAATGGGTAGAGTTTCTTGAGGATTATGATTGCTCCATAAAATATCATCACGGAAAGAGCGAATGTGGTAGGCTTGATGTCGTTAAGTGTTCATAAGCTCAAGTGGTGAGTTTGATAGTGAAGGAATAGGAAATGTTGGAGCAAGTAAGTGAATGAAACCTTGTCTTGAGGCATGAAGGTTATTTTTGAAATGTTGAATTAAGGTCTCCATTATGGAGCAGATTAAGAAGCCTGATCAAAAGATCAGTGTACTGAAATGCTAGAAGTCCAGAAAAAGGAGAACTTCGGGATTTTAAGGCTGGACGAGGAAGGAGTGTTTGGAGTTCGGTTCAGAGGTTAGTAGTGCCGAATGATGAAGGTTTTAAAGAGAGGTTCTAGAAAAACACATGGTCCAAGTACCACTATTCCCAGGAGTAATAAGATGTACCAAGGGTATTTGAAAGGATGTTGAATGGATTAAAGAGAAGATGTGGCTAAATATGTGCAGACTTGTCTTACTTGCCACCCTTGGGTGAAAGCTGAACACAAAAGCCTTGGAGGACTTCTACAACCCTTAGAAATCCCCGAATGGAAATAGGAACATATTACTATGGATTTAGATCCTTTGGGTATAGGAGTCAAAGGGACATGATGCAGTATGGGTAGTCGTAGAACCAACTAACTAAGTCTAGCATTTTCTACGGTGAATATAGAGTATTCTTTGGAGGAAGTGGCGGTTTATTTAGATGAGATAGTGGGAGATTGCATGGAATTCCAGTAAGTATTGTTTAGGCCGAAGACCCTAGGTTTGTTTGAGGTTTTGGCGAGAGAAGTTACAAGACCTTAGGGACAAATTAAACTTGAGTACAGCCTATCATCCCAGACGATTGTTATACAATCTCTAGCCGCTAGGGGGGCAGAAACCAGTAACATAATACGATAAGTTCCACGGGATCTAGAAGCGATTTCCTTACGGTTTGGCGGTGGAATATCAACGATCAAGAGGCAACTTCGAGACCAAAATTGACGGTAGAGAACACCACAATCAGCGTTCTTGATTGATAAAGTCTTTTTGAATACCTAGAAAGCGTCTAAGGCACTCAAGGGTTGTTCTCATAAGGAACCAAGGCAGCGCTCTCAAATTTCTGGAATAATTACCGTCTTGCCTTATTGGGATGAAAAGAGGCTATTTATAGCCTTTACAAAACAAACCCTAATACTACTTGGACACAAATTAAGTAGCGATAGTTCCTTGGATTTTGAATTAGAAACTAACAAAACAAAAAAAAAAAGCCCTAAACTAATTAGAAATCACTTAAAAGACTTAGTCGTCTATCTAAACAAGAAGAGGAATTGGCCTTTTATTCACCTAACAAAGGCTGGCGGTGCAATGAAGAAAAACAAATAAATTCAGAAATTTGAAAATAACAAATTCACAAATTTAAAGAATCTATGGCTAGAGAGGTTGCATCCCGTGGACAAAGTATGGTCAGTCAGAGATGACCATTCAGACTTTGGAGATATGTAAACCAGGTTAGGTGTATAATGGATTTTGGGTGAGGGGTTGGGTAGAGTGATTTTATGGCGTTGGTGGAGTTTGCATATAATACGAGTTATCATGCCACGATTCAAATGGCTGAGAGCACTTTATGGAGAAGATGCGGTCCAGATTCATTGGATGAAGTAGGGAAAAGAAAGTTCTTAATCAAATACCTTTGGATTGGGGAGGCTTATGAAAAGGTGAAGTTAGTTGAGAAAGGCTTCAAGCGAAGCCCAAAGTGGAAATTGACAAAAGTTACTAGGATAATAGAAAGGATTTGGAGTTTGAAGTAGGTGATAAAGTCTTACGGGTTGAAACCAGTGAAAATGTGTAGTGTCTAAAAAGGGAAGAAGTGTATGTGGGATCATTTAGAGATACTTAGCGAGGTTGGAAAAATAAAGCATCAAACTGGATTTACCAGCTAGTATGTCTAAGATTATTTCAATGTTTTCCATATCTCAATGCTCAAGAAATATCCTGAGATCAGAACCATGTTTTGAAATGGAAGCAGGAGATTAGAGATGGATGAGAACTAAAACTGTATGAGGAAAGACCTGTAAAGATTCTTGATCGAGGTGAAGGATTTAGGGATGAAGAAAATTCCTGCAGTTAAAGTCACGTGGAAAAAACCGATGTGGAGGAAGCAACTTGGGAGTTGGAAAAGGAGCTGCTGAGAAGAAATATCAGGTTATTTGTTTAACAAGGTGAAATTTTGAGGGCCATAAAATTCTTTAAGGAGAGGGAGAATACTAGCGGCCTCAATTTTTTTTTAAAATTAATTAATTAATTTCAATTTCAAAATTCGAAAATCTATTTATTTTTATAATTATGTCTTTAATTATGGTGTAAATTCGATTTTATCTCGTTTATAATGCCTCATTTAATTTTAACTCTATTTTCCTGTAAATTACGTCTGAAGCATTTAATGGTGGTAAAAGAATGTCAAAGGCACGCGTTTTGAGGGTAAGTGTGACGTAGTAAATTAGTTGGAGATAAGTAGGGATGATCACTGATAAGTTGGAAGTGTGATTACATGGTGGATTTGGGTCATTGAAGGGTGATTAGTGGGTTTGAAAATTTTGGTTAAGATTTGGATTAACCTGCAGCTAAACAAGCTTAAATTTCAACTAATTATTTCTTCCAACCGATTCCTTCTAACTCCCTGAAGAATTTTCCTATTCTTTCCCCTCCTAGCAGAAGGTTAGCCTTAATTTCAAGCACAATTAAGCCTTAATTTTCCTCCAAATAGATAAGAATGGCTTAATAGTCAGCCCTCATTAAGACAGAGACAAGACTTGTGTCTTGTCTTCCTTTCTTCCTTCCTTATTTAAAAAAAAAAAAAAATAGCTCAAAACCAGGTTGCATTTCTTCCAGCTTCACCCAGAACTCTCTCTTCTTCCTTCTCTTCATTTTCCATCGATTTTTCTCCTTCATTTCTTGCTAAAATCACCAACAAAACATCATCACTCTTGGATTGAGCTTGAGGCTTGGTGGAAGGCTTGGACTAGGAGCTTTGGAAGCTTTTGTTTGGCATTTCCTTGGAGAACTTTCACTCATTTCTTGCAAGAGGTAAAACTAGAAAACTTGAATTTCCTTCCATCCATTTCAATTGAAAAGCATGTTGTTAGGTTGGGTTGTTGAAGGGTTTTAGAAACCTTGACTTATGTGTTTAAAGCTTTGAATATGAAGTTGATTTGTGGAATTTGATGACCATGAACATGAAACGGTGGGCTCTTGAATTCCCACCAAATGTGTGAAATTGATTGTTAGATGGTTAAATGATGTTATCTAGGTTGTATTATGTACAATGATGATGGTTTAAAAGTTTGATGAAAAACAAAGGGAAACCGGCTAAGGAAGGAAAAATGTGGGGGCTGAATCTTCTGATTTTTCTTGAATTTATTGTGGCTGTGTTTTTTGGCTAGTTAAGGTATGAAATTGATGTTTAAGTGATGAATGTTAAGCTGTTATTTTGTCCCACAAAAAGCTCTTCAAGAATTGATGTTATGAGGGTTGCTAAGTTGCAAAGTGAAAGTTGGAAAATGAGGGGGTTATGCTGTCCGAATTTTGAGGATTATTTTGTGATATTCTTGCCAAAAGATGTGACCATTTTTTATCATCATTAGGCTTAGGAAGTTCAATACTAGCTTGGTTTCGAAAATTAGGACAAATGAAGTTAATTTGAGGCATGAACTAGATGATATAAGTGAAGGATCAAAATTTTCCAGTTTTGGATGAATGAGTTGATCAAACTTTGGGCATGTATAAAACTGCCTTCCCGTTTGTATTTTAAGCTAAAATTCGGTATGAATCTAGTTGATATATGGAAGTATTAGTGTGCCAAATTTGACAATTTTTGGACTTGAATTCGTCACTCAAACAGTATCTTGAAAACTGCACTGTATCTTTTTGTTTCCAGAAACTGCAGAATTTGAACTGCCTCTGTTTGCACTATTTGTCATTTCATGCTTTCGGATGTTGAGTGAGTTTAGATTAGTGGCTGTTGAAAATTTTATGTAGGAATATATTTTGTATAAATTTCAGAGGTTAATTAATTTTCTGTAATATTTGCGATTTTCAAAGTGTGCTGGTTGTCCAACCTGGACTTGTCATTTTACTAGCTGAATGTTCAGAATGGGTTAATTTAGTCCATAATTTTAATTTAATGTCTTCTGAAAAGTTTTAGAGTTTTTAAAGGGTTTGAGCGGTCAAAATGAGCAGAATTCCGACTTGTAAAACTTGAGTTATGATTTTCAAAGTTTTCAACTCAACTTGGAAAATTGTTGAACTGACTTTTGCATTAAACTTGACACATGATTAGGAGAACTCATTTTGTTCTCTTTTAATTATTTTAGGGCAAAGTGCTGATTTATATGATCAAAACTTGGATTCCTACCTATTTTGTCGTTGAGTTTTCAATGCATGTTAAAATACTTTCATTGGAATACTTTATGTATGCCGTGTCTTCATGACTTGTTATTTGATTGAATGTAAGGTGAAGTTGATAGGACCATCAAAAGGAGGTATACTTTATTGCTCCCTTTTTGTAGAGTCGGAAATTTGATTTTGCATGTATTAAAGCTTCGAGGGGAATGAAAAGCGTGAAATGTACCTACTTGCGTGTGCCTTGAGTAAATTCATTTCTTGTATATTATTGAATTATGTGGCGTCTGTGGACCGTTAGGAGTAAGGTGGATGGGTTAGGGTAGAAGATTACGTCTACTTGATTGAAAGTCGATGGAGTGTCAACTACTATAATTGCTTTCGTGAAAAGTGGAAATTGGCTCGAGGCCCAGTATCCTATTTTGTGTGTTAATTGAATTTGTTCATGTGATTTAATTATTTACTTGCAATTTTACGGTTAAAGTGCATGCATGAATTTTGAAAACTCCACGAGCTTTTAGCTCACCCGTTCCCTTTATTTTCCTTAACGGTGTGAGAATCGAGGCATAAATAGGGACTAGTTCTAGTCCTTTTGACTTTTATCTCAAATTTGGAGGAATGTTTTGTATATTCTTTTGGTGATGTATATTTTAGAATTATGGAAGTGTACAAAAGAAATTTGGCTCGAGGATTTTAAGTATTTTGGGTGAAGCGTAATTCTAAGATTTGGGTGTTATACAATTTTAATATTAATGTTGCTATGATTGGAGGTTTTATTCGTTTAACTTAGTTTCTTTTCATGCGTGAGTCCTGGCGAGAGTTGGGCAGGCAGCCCGCTAACCCCTCTGGTTAGCCTTTGGGGGAGGTAGGGCTGTTACAGGTGGTATCAGAGCCTAGGTTAGAAGTTTATAAAGGAAATTTTAAAAAGTTCTTTTAGAATGGTTTCTTGTATTTTTAAGTTTGATATTTTAGCTACTTTGAATATTGAAAAAGTCCTAACTTTAAATTTTGATTTTTGATGTAGGTATGGAGGGTGGTAATGGAGCTCACGAGGAGCTAATGGGCGGGGGCCAATGGGCATGAGCCACACTGCTAGGCGATCTGGTATAGAGTGAGTGGGGCGACCACACCAGCCGTTGTTCACCCATGTTGAGGGGAGGATCGAGGTGCCGTGTAGGAGCGGTACTCTACCTAATCTTTGTGGTTTTATCTATTGGCGATGGCGTCGGGAGTTCTTGGATGCCACTAGAGGCTGCGGAGGAGAGCGTGCTGGTGAGAGATATCATGGCTAATGTCGGGAGGCGGATCAGAAGTTGGAGGATCGGAGATGCTTGGAGAGCAGGTGGACACAGCGGAGATGGACTAGGGCCACTCGTGATCGGTCCAGAGGTTTGAACCCGAGTTGATGGGATGTGGGGCGAGATCCATGGCGATGCTGCTAGGATTAGGTGACCTCCACCACCGGAGGATCTTGTAGGCGATGTGATTGCAGTCTAAGCTAGATGGGGCTTCCGATGAGGGACTGCGTCAGAGGTGGAGCCTTACGAAGATATCCTGATGGGGGACGACCCTTCGGAGGATGGAGGAGGACCGATCTACCCACGATGTCTAGGGACTAGAGGATTAGTTCTAGAGTATTAGGCTATGGTTTTATTAATCTGTGGTAGGAACTTTATTAGGTTCTAGGTCCACAGGATGCATGTTTATCTATTACTTACCACTATATTTTGTGTGGTAATTATTTGTGAAAGCTTTTTGTATTCTTTTTGTGATAACATGCCACTGTAGTGTATTGAATTCCCACGGCTATATATATGAAAATTTGGTTAACTTTAGAAAAATTCTCCTGTTTACTTCTCGGTTTAATTTGTTAAATGATTTATTTTATTTTATATTATTTCTTTACATTTTCTTCTCTTTTATCTCATTTTACCTTGTTCCGTATTATCATGTATAAAATTTTATTTTATATTATATTTGTGCTTAATTATGTCTACCTATTATAGAAAACATGGGCGGTGAAGGAGGAGTAGAGGTTCGAGGTGAGCGGGGACAACCTCAAAATGAGGGAGGCGACCAGAGGGTCAGTTGACCAGGTCAGGGCGAGGATTTGGGACAAGGTCAAGGAGTAGATTTGAGGGAACAAGTGGCAAGCGCCATAAACAGATGGCACATCTTGGCTCGTTTGGTGGATAACAAGGTGAGGTCAGATCAATCAGCACAGGGACCTGAGGAATGCTTGAGATAGGGCATTAGAGCGATTCAAAGGTTAAGCCCAAGTTCTTTGGGGACCCTGATCAGGAGGTGTGAGGATGGCTGGGCGTATTCGATATCTTTGGTACCACGATTATCTTGAGGAAAGGGGTATCTTTTGCATTCAGTTTGAAGGGAAGCTGGCGAGATCATGGCGGAACATGATTGAAAAATGGGATAGGGACAGAACTCCTGGGACTTGGGAGAATTTTACTGGGAGTTTTACTCTAAATTTCTTCCTCCATGGTACAAGAAAGAGGAGGATGATTTCATTAAAGTGTCGACAAGAACTTACGAGTGTTGCGGATTACAGTAATTTACCAAGTTGTCAAGTTTGCCTGAGAGTGGTGGCTATAGACAAGAAGGATTAGGCGTTTTATTGGGGCTTAAATTTGGAGATTCAAGAAGGATTGGGCGGATGCAGTTTTAGTGAGACTATTGAGAAAGCCGAGGATCAGACAGCAAGAGCTCAAGAAGAGCTTTCATGCCAAGAAGAGGTACCTTCTAGTAGTGGGGTCCAATGGATTGAGTGCCCCAAGTTTGGGAGGGCTCAAGTGGGGCAGTGCCTGGGGACATTGGGGAATCTTTCGAGAACTTGGGGCATCTAGAGGGTCTATGGTGGTAGAGGCCAGAGGAGTATTCCTGACAGGGAGCCAAGCCTCAATTCATGTCTTCGTGTGGGTTTTGTGGAAAACCAAACCACACAATGAATGTTGGAAGAAGCAAGGAAAATGCCTAAGGTGTGGAAGTTCAGATTACCAAATATCTTCACATCCTCGAGCCGAGATGGAATGGTGCCAGTCAAATCCGAGCCAAGCTAGTTGGTGGGAGTAGGACAAGAGTACCACTTCGAGTCTATCGTTGGATCACCAAGAGGTTGCTGCGTCGGCTGAAGTGGTGAAGGTACCATTCCCTCTTTCATACAGCTAGAGTTTTAGTGATCCGGTGCCACTCGTTCTTTTGTTAATCACATTTGTGCGTGATATAGATATAAAACCTGTTAGGTTACCTTTTGACCTAGAGGTTAGAACACCAACGGGGACAAAGTTTCATTCTGAGTTTGGTGTATAAAATTGTGAATTGTGGATGGGAGAGAAAATTAATGGTTGATTTTGTAAGTCTAGATATTAAGGGGTATGATGTGATTGTGGGATGGATTGCTTGGCTAAACACCATGCCAAGGTGGATTTGTAGATTGAAAGTAGTGGAATTTGATATTAGGCGGCGGCGTTGAGATTGGGCGTTAAGGGAATGTTGGCTTCATGATACTTATTTGGTGTGGGGCTAGAAAACTTCTAAGTAAGGGGAGCTCAAGGTATTTGGCATTTCTTATAAATCCTCAAATGATAAGATGAAAGTGGAAGGCGTGCCGGGGTGTTAGGGATTTTCAGATGTGTTTCACGAGGTGGAGTCTTTACCTCTGGCTGAGAGTTCAAGGTTGATCTAGTACACAGCGGCACCAATTTCTAAGACTCCTATGGATGGCTGGCTGAACTTAAAGAGTTGAAGGTGCAGTTACAAGATCTTACGGGCGAGGTTTTATGGGGAAAGTGAATCTCCGTGGGGAGCACCGTGTTGTTAGTTAAAAGAAAGATGGTAGTTTAAGGTGTGTATAGACTATCGGGGGTTGAATGATGTGGCGATTAGAACAAGTATCCCACCACTCATTGAAGAGTTATTTGATCAATTGCAAGGGTGGATGGTATTCTCCAAGTTGGATCTTAGGCAGGGGACACTATCGGTTGAGGATTAGGAAGGAGGATGTGCGAAAGCAGCTTTCAATTCAAGATATGGACATTATGAGTTAGTAGTGATGCCTTTTGGGTTAGCTACTCCGACGCATTCATGGATTTGATGCAGCGATGTATTCAAACCCTATTTGGATGGGTTTGTGGTGATCTTTATTGATGATATATTGGTGTATTCTAAAACCCTAGAGGACCATGCAGAACATTTGAAGATTGTATTGCAAACCCTCAGAGCACAAGTTGTTTGCCAAGTTTAGTAAGTGTGAATTTTGGTTGAAAGTATCTTTTCAGGGCATAGAATTTCCAAGGATGGAATTGCAGTTGACCCATCTAAAGTGGAAGGCTATACATTGGAAGAGACCTGAAAAATCCTCGAGGTGAAAGTTTCTTAGGATTGGCTGGATATTATCGTCGGTTCATTCGGATTTTTCAAGAATTACGGGACCTTTAACCGACTTGACTAAGAAACATGGAAAATTCCTTTGGAGTCCTAAATGTGAAGAAAGGTTTCAAGAATGAAGAAAGCGGTTAGCGAGGGCACGATCTTAACTCTACGATGGGAAAAAAGGATTTGTGGTTTATTGGATGCCTCTAGGATGGATTGGGTTGTGTTTTGATACAAAATGGAAAAGTCATTGCATATGCTTCTAGGAAGTTGAAACCCCATGAACAGAACTACCCAACACATGACCTAGAGTTAGCGGCGGTTGTTTTTGCCTTGAAGAAGTGGAGACATTATTTATATGGGGTTACTTTTGGGTGTTCCACGGACCATAAGAGTTTGAAATATTTGTTTTCTCAAAAGGAGTTGAATTTAAGGCAAAGGAGATGGGTAGAGTTTCTTGAGGATTATGATTGCTCCATAAAATATCATCTGGAAAGGCGAATGTGGTAGCTGATCGTTAAGTCATGAAGGCTCAAGTGGCGAGTTTGATAGTGAAGGAATGGGAAATGTTGGAGCAAGTAAGTGAATGGAAACCTTGTCTTGAGCATGAGAGGTTATTTTGGAAATGTTGAATTAAGGTCTCCATTATTGGAGCGGATTAAGGAAGCAGTCAAAGATCAGTGTACTGCAAATGCTGGAAAAGTCAGAAAGGAGAACTTCGGATTTTTAAGGCGGACGAGAAGGGGTGTTAAGGTTAGGGAGAGGTTAGTAGTGCGAATGATGAGGTTTTAAAGAGATTCTAGAAGAAGCACATCGGTCCAAGTATACTATTCCACAGGGTAATAAGATGTACCAAGATTTGAAAGGTATGCTGATGGGATGGATTAAAGAGATGTGACTAAATATGTGCAGACTTGTCTTACTTGCAGGGTGAAAGCTGAACACAAAAGCCTTGAGGACTTCTACAACCCTTAGAAATCCACGAATGGAAATGGAACATATTACTATGGATTTAGTCCTTTGGACTGCCAAGGAGTCAAAAGGGACATGATGCCGTATGGGTAGTCGTAGACCAACTAACTAAGTCCGCGCATTTTCTACCGGTGAATATGAAGTATTCTTTGGAGAAATTGGCCAGATTTTATTTGGATGAGATAGTGAGATTGCATGGAATTCCAGTAAGTATTGTTTCCGACCGAGACCCTAGGTTTGTTTGAGGTTTTGGCGAAGTTGCAAGAGACCTTGGGGACCAAATTAAACTTGAGTACAGCCTATCATCCCAGAACTGATTGATACGATCTCTGCCCTATTTGGGGCGAAGTAACACGATAAGTTCCACGGGATCTAGGCGATTTCACCGGTTTGGCGGTGGAATATCTACTTGATCAAGGGCAACTTCGAGACAAAATTGGCGGTAGAGACACCACAATCAGCGTTCTTGATTGATAAAGTCTTTTGAATACCTGAAAGCGTCTAAGGCACTCAAGGGTTGTTCATGAACCAAAGAGCGGCTCTCAAATTTCTGGAATAATTAGTCTTCCTTATTGAATGAAAGAAGGCTATTTATAGCCTTTACAAAACAAACCAATACTACTTGGACACAAATTAAGTAGCGATAGTTCCCTTAGTTTAATTAGGAAACTAACAAAATAAAAAAAACCTAAACTAATTAGAAATCACTTAAAGACTTAAAATCCTATCTAAACAAGAAGGGAAATTGACCTTATTCACTAACAAGCTGGCGAATTTTAATGAGAAAACAAATAAATTCAGAAATTTGAAAATAACAAATTCACAAATTTAAAGAATCTATGGCTAGAGAGGATTGCATCCACAGGAGATGGTGGTCAGAGGACCATTCAGAACTTGGAGGATATGTTAGGTTAGTGTATAATGGATTTTGGTGAGGGTTGGAGTGGACATGGCGTTGGTGAGTTGCATATAATAGGTTATCATACCCGATTCAAATGGCATATATGAGGCACTTTATGGGAGAAGATGCGGTCACGGATTCATTGGGATGAAGTAGGGGAAAAGAAAATTCTTAATCAAGCTACTATACCTTGGATTGAGGAGGCTTATGAAAAGGTGAGATTAGTTCGAGAAAGGCTTAAAGTCGGCAAAAGAGTTACTGGATAATAGAAAAAAATTTGGAGTTTGAAGTAGGTGATAAATTCTTCTTACGGGTGAAACCTGTGAAAGGTGGTGTAGTGTCTAAGGGGAAAGAAATGAAGCCGAGGTATGTGGGACCATTTGAGATACTTAAGCGGGTTGGAAAAGTAGCTTATCAAGCTGGATTTACCAGCTAGTATGTCTAAGATTCACAATGTTTTCCATATCTCAATGCTCAAAATATCACCCAGATCAGAGCCATGTTTTGCAATTAGGCGAGATTGAGATGGATGAGACACTCTCATTATGAGGAAAGACACAGTAAAGATTCTTGATCGAGTGAAGGATTTAAGGGCGAAGAAAATTCCTGGTTAAAGTCACGTGGAAAAACCACGATGTGGAGGAAACAACTTGGGAGTTGGAAGAGGAAATGCAGAAAGAAATATCCAGAATTATTTGTTTAACAAGGTGAAATTTTGAGGACAAAATTCTTTTAAGGAGGGAGAATATATGACCTCAATTTTTTTTTAAAAAAATTAATTAATTAATTTCAATTTCAAAATTCAAAATCTATTTATTTATATAATTATGTCTTTAATTATCTTGTGAAATTGATTTTATCCTCGTTTATAATGCCTCATTTAATTTTAACTCTATTTTCACGTTAAATTACGTCTCGAAGCATTTATTGGTGGTAAAATGTCAAAGGCACGTTTTTCGAGGTAAATTGGTTGTGAGTAAATTAGTGGAGATAAGTAGGGATGATCAGCGATAAGTTGGAAGTGTGATTAAATGACTGGTTTGGGTCATTGAAGGTGATTAGTGGGGTTTGAAAATTTTAGTTAAGATTTGGATTAACCTCGCTAAGCTTAGAATTTCAACTAATTATTTCTTCCAACCGATTCCTTCTAACTCCTACGAAAATTTTCCTATTCTTTCCCCCCCTCCTAGCCGAAAATTAGCCTTAATTTCAAGCACAATTAAGCCTTAATTTTCCCTCCAAATAGATAAGAATGGCTTAATAGTCAACCCTCATTAAGGCAAGACAAGACTTGTGTCTTGTCTTCCTTTCTTCCTTATTTTAAAAAAAAAAAAAATAGCTCAAAACCGGTGCATTTCTTCCCACTTCACCCGAACTCTCTCTTCTTCCTTCTCTTCATTTTCCATCGATTTTTCTCCTTCATTTCTTGCTAAAATCACCAACAAAAACATCATCACTCTTGGATTGAGCTTGAGCTTGGTGGAAAGGCTTGGACTAGGAGCTTTTGGAAGCTTTTGTTTGGCATTTCCTTGGAGAACTTTCACTCATTTCTTGCAAGAGGTAAAACTAGAAAACTTGAATTTCCTTCCATCCATTTCAATTGAAAAGCATGTTGTTAGGTTGGGTTGTTGAAGGGTTTTAGAAACCTTGACTTATGTGTTTAAAGCTTTGAATATGAAGTTGATTTGTGGAATTTGATGACCATGAACATGAAACGGTGGGCTCTTGAATTCCCACCAAATGTGTGAAATTGATTGTTAGATGGTTAAATGATGTTATCTAGGTGTATTATGTACAATGATGATGGTTAAAAGTTTGATGAAAAACAAAAGAGGGAAACCGGCTAAGGAATGAAAAAATGTGGGGGTTGAATCTTCTGATTTTTCCTTGAATTTCGTGGCTGTGTTTTTGGCTAGTTAAGAGGCTGAAATTGATGTTTAAGTGATGAATGTTAAGCTGTTATTTTGTCCCACAAAAAGCTCTTCAAGAATTGATGTTATGAGGGTTGCTAAGTTGCAAAGTGAAAGTTGGAAAATGAGGGGGTTATGCTGTCCGAATTTTGAGGATTATTTTGTGATATTCTTGCCAAAAGATGTGACCATTTTTTATCATCATTAGGCTTAGGAAGTTCAATACTAGCTTGGTTTCGAAAATTAGGACAAATGAAGTTAATTTGAGGCATGAACTAGATGATATAAGTGAAGGATCAAAATTTTTCAGTTTTGGATGAATGAGTTGATCAAACTTTGGGCATGTATAAAACTGCCTTCCCGTTTGTATTTTAAGCTGAAATTTGGTATGAATCTAGTTGATATATGGAAGTATTAGTTTGCCAAATTTGACAATTTTTGGACTTGAATTCGTCACTCAAACAGTATCTTGAAAACTGCCCTGTATCTTCTTGTTTCCAGAAACTGCAGAATTTCGAACTGCCTCTATTTGCACTGTTGTCATTTCATGCTCGGATGTCGGAATTGAGTTCCGTCAGTGGCTGTTGAAAATTCTTATGTACGACTATATTTTGTATAAATTTTAGAGGTTAATTAATTTTCTGTAATTTTTGACGAATTTTCAAAGTGTGCTGGTTGTCCAGCCTGACGGACACTGTCATTTTACTGTAGCTGAATGTTCAGCGGAAATCTGGGTTAATTTCGTCCATAATTTTAATTTGATGTCTTCTGAAAAGTTTTAGAGCTTTTAAAGAGGTTTCCAACGGTACCAAATGAGCAGAATTCTGACTTGTAAAACTTGAGTTATGATTTTTCAAAGTTTTCAGCTCAACTTGGAAAATTGTCGAACTTACGACTTTTTGCATTAAACTTGACCTGTGATTAGGAGAACTCATTTTTGTTCTCTTTTAATTATTTTTAGGGCAAAGTGCTGATTTCGCAACTGATCAAAACTTGGATTCCTACCCCTATTTTGTCAGTGAGTTTTCAATGCATGTTAAAATGCTTTCATTGGAATACTTTATGTATGCACGTGCTTCATGACTTGTTATTTGATCGGAATGTGAAATTGAGAATTTAATAGACCGCTCACTTAAAGGAGAGTATACTTTATTGCTCCCTTTTTGTAGAGTCGGAAATTTGATTTTTGCATGTATTAAACTCGGGGAATGAAAAACGTGAAATGTACTTACTCTTGGCCGTGTGCCTTGAGTAAATTCCTGTTTACTGTATATTATTGAATTATGTGGCGTGCGGCCCGGTAGGGGGAGTAAGGTGGATGGAGTTGGCGTGAAGAGTCGTCTACTTGGATTGAAAGTCGATGGAGTGTCAACTACTATAATTGCTCCTGAAAAGTGGAAATTGGCTCACGAGAGCCCAGTATCCTCTTGTGTGTTAATTGAATTTGTTCATGTGATTTAATTATTTACTTGCAATTTTACCGGTTAAAGTGCCTGTGCATGAATTTTGAAAACTCACGAGCTTTTAACTCACCCCCGTTCCCTTTTATTTTCCTTAACATGTGACGAGAATCCCGAGGCATAAATAGGGCTAGTTCTTGTCCTTTTGACTTTTATCTCGAATTTGGAGGAATGTTTTGTGTATTCTTTTGGTGATGTATATTTTAGAATTATGGAAGTGTACAAAAATTTGGCTCGAGGATTTTAAGTATTTTGAGTGGAAGCTGTAATTCTAAGATTTGGCAGGTGTTATACAATTTTAATATTAATGTTGCTATGATTGGAGGTTTTATTAGTTTAAGTTAGTTTCTTTTCATGCGTGAGTCTGGCGAGTTGGGCAGTAACCCCTGGTTAGCCTTTGGGGAGGTGGGGCTGGGTGGTATCAGAGCCTAGGTTAGAAGTCTATAAAGGAAATTTTAAAAAGTTCTTTTAGAATGGTTTCTTGTATTTTTAAGTTTGATATTTTAGCTACTTTGAATATTGAAAAAGTCCTAACTTTAAGTTTTGATTTTTGATGTAGGTATGGAGGGTGGTAATGGAGCTACGGGAGCTAATGGGCAGGGGGCCAATGGGCATGAGCCACCTGCTAGGCCAGTACGGTATAGAGTGAGTGGGGACGACCACACCAGCCTGTTGTTCACCCCATGTTGAGGGGGAGAATCGAGGTGCCCGTGTAGGAGCCGGTACTCCTACCTTATCTGTGGTTTTATCTGTGTGATGGCGTGGGAGTTCTTGGATGCCACTAGAGAGCTGCGGAGGAGAAGCGTGGTGGTGAGAGATATCATGGCTAATCGTCGGGGAGGCGGATCAGAGTTGGAGGATGGGTGAGTCTTGGAGAACAGGGTGGACACGGCGAGATAGGACTAGAGCCACTCATTGTCAGGTCCAGAGGTTTGAGGCCCGACTTGATAGGATGTCGGACGAGATCCATGGCGATCTGCTAGGATTAGGTGACCTCACCACCACGGAGGATCACATGGTGATGTGATTGCAGAGTCTATTTGGATGGGGCCTCGATGGGACTGTCGAGGTGGAGCCTACGAGGATATCGATGGGGGCGACCCTTGGAGGAGGAGGAGGAGGACCCGTGCAGTACCCTTTGATGGTCTGGCGAGGACTAGAGGATTAGTTCTAGAGTATTAGGCTATGGTTTTTATTAATCTGTAGTAGGAAGACTTTATTAGGGGGATTCTCGTCCCTGGGATGCATGTTTATCTATTGCTTTCACCACTATATTTTGTGTGGTAATTTGACTGTGAAAGCACTTTTTGTACTCTTTTTGTGATAAACATGCCACTGTAGTGTATTGAATTCCCACGGCTATATATATGAAAATTCGGTTAACTTTAGAAAAATTCTCCTGTTTGCTTCTCGGTTTAATTTGTTAAATGATTTATTTTATTTTATATTATTTCTTTACATTTTCTTCTCTTTTATCTCATTTTACCTTGTTCCGTTTTATCATGTATAAAATTTTATTTTATATTATATTTGTGCTTAATTATGTCTACCTATTATAGAAAACATGGGCGGTGAGGCGAGGAGGTAGAGGTCGAGGTCGAGGCAGGGACAACCTCAAAATGAGGGGAAGGCAGAGGGTCAGTGGTTGACCAAGGTCAAGGGCGAGGTTTGGGACAAGGTCAAGGGGTAGATTTGAGGGAACAAGTGGCAGCTGCCATAAACGGAGATGGGCATCTTGGCTCGTTTGGTGGACCAACAAGGTCAGGTCAGATCAATCAGGAGACCTGAGGGTAGCGAGGATAGGGCATTAAGCGATTCAAAGGTTCATGCCAAAAGTTCTTTGGGGACCTGATCAGGAGGTCGAGGGATGGTTGGGCGTATTTCGATATCTTTGGTACCACAATTATCTTGAGGAAAGGTGGTATCTTTTGCCGCCTTCCAGTTTGAAGGAGCGGCCAGATCATGGCGGAACATGATTCGGGCCAAATGGGATAGGGACCAGACTCCTAGGACTTGGGAGAATTTTACTCGGGAGTTTTACTCTAAATTTCTTCCTCCCATGGTACAAGAAAAGAGGAGGATGATTTCATTAAGTGTCGACAAGGGCTTACGAGGTGTTGGATTACAGTAATTTACAAGTTGTCCAAGTTTGCCCAGGTGGTGGCTATGGAGCAAAAAAGGATTAGGCGTTTTATTCAGGCTTAAATTTGGAGATTCAAGAAGGTTGGCGGAGCTGATTTTAGTGAGACAGTGAGAAAGCCCAGGAGGATCAGAGACCATGAGCTCAGCTGAAGAGCTTTCATGCCAAGAAGAGGAGTACCTTCTAGTAGTGGGGTCCAATGGATTGAGTGCCCTAAGTTTGGGAGGGGGCTCAAGTGGGGCCAGTGCCTCGGGGACATCTAGGGGAATCTTTCCTCGAGAAGGGGCATCTAGAGGGTCTATTGGCGGTAGAGGCCCAACGAGGAGTATTCCACAAGGGAGCCAAACCTCCAATTCAGGTCTTACGTGTGGGTTTTGTGGAAAACCAATGAATGTTGGAAGAAGCAAGGAAAATGCCTAAGGTGTGGAAGTTCAGATTACCAAATATCTTCCTGTCCTCAAACCCGAGATCGGAGTGGTGCCCAGAAGTCAAATCCGAGCCAAGCTAGTTCGGTGGGGAGTAGGACAAGAGTACCAGCTCGAGTCTATGCGTTGGATCACCAAGAGGTTACTGCGTCGGCTGAAGTGGTGAAGGTACCATTCCCTCTTTCATCAGCTTAGCTAGGTTTTAATTGATCCGGTGCCACTCATTCTTTTGTTAATCCTGCATTTGTCTGTGATATAGATATAAAGCCTGTTAGGTTACCTTTTGACCTAGAGGTTAGAACACCAACAGGGGACAAAGTTTCATTACGAGTTTGGTGTATAAAAATTGTGAATTGTGGATAGGAGAGAGAAAATTAATGGTTGATTTTGTAAGTCTAGATATTAAGGGGTATGATGTGATTATTGGGATGGATTGCTTGGCTAAACACCATGCCAAGGTGGACTGTAGATTGAAAGTAGTGGAATTTGATATGTCGGGGGAGGCGACGTTGAGATTGGATGTTAAGGGAATGTTGGCTTCATCGGCCCTTATTTCGGGTATTAGGGCTAGAAAACTTCTAAGTAAGGGAGCTCAAGGGTATTTGGCATTTCTTATAAATCCTCCAAATGATAAGATGAAATTGGAAGACGTGCCGATTGTTAGGGATTTTCCAGATGTGTTTCTTGAGGTGGAGTCTTTACCTCTGGCGGCGAGAGTTCAAGGTTGATCTAGTACACGGAGCGGCACCAATTTCTAAGACTCCCTATAGGATAGCTCCGGCTGAACTTAAAGAGTTGAAGGTGCAGTTACAAGATCTTCTGGAGCGAGGTTTTATCAGGGAAAGTGAATCTCTGTGGGGAGCACCCGTGTTGTTCGTTAAAAAGAAAGATGGTAGTTTAAGGCTGTGTATAGACTATGGGGTTGAATGATGTGCGATTAAGAACAAGTATCCCTTACCACTCATTGTGAGTTATTTGATCAATTGCAAGGGTGAGTGGTATTCTCCAAGTTGGATCTTAGACAGGGACACTATCAGTTGAGGATTAGGAAGGAGGATGTGCCGAAAACAGCTTTCAATTCAAGATATGGACATTATGAGTTAGTAGTGATGCCTTTTGGGTTAAATACTCGACGCATTCATGGATTTGATGCAGCGTGTATTCAAACCCTATTTGGATCGGTTTGTGGTGATCTTTATTGATGATATATTGGTGTATTCTAAAACCCTAGAGGACCATGCCGAACATTTGAAGATTGTATTGCAAACCCTCAGAGCACAAGTTGTTTGCCAAGTTTAGTAAGTGTGAATTTTGGTTGAAAGAGTATCTTTTCTAGGGCATAGAATTTCCAAGGATGGAATTGCAGTTGACCCATCTAAAGTGGAAGCTGTTATACATTGGAAGAGACCTGAAAATCCTAGGTGAGAAGTTTCTTAGGATTGGCTGGATATTATCGTTCGGTTCATTCAGGATTTTCAAAATTACGGACCTTTAGCGACTTGACTAAGAAACATGGAAAATTCCTTTGGAGTCCTAAGTGTGAAGAAAGGTTTCAAGGTTGAAGAAAGCAGTTAGCGAGGCACCGATCTTAACTCTACCTGATGGGAAAAAAGGATTTGTGGCTTATTCGGATGCCTCTAAGGATGGATTGGGTTGTGTTTTGATACAAAATGGAAAAGTCATAGCATATGCTTCTAGGAAGTTGAAACCCCATGAGCAGAACTACAACACATGACCTAGAGTTAGCGGTTGTTTTGCCTTGAAGAAGTGGAGACATTATTTATATGGGGTTACTTTTGAGGTGTTCCTGGACCATAAGAGTTTGAAATATTTGTTTTCTCAAAGGAGTTGAATTTAAGGCAAAGGAGATGGGTAGAGTTTCTTGAGGATTATGATTGCTCCATAAAATATCATCTGGAAAGCGAATGTGGTAGCTGATGCGTTAAGTTACAAAGACTCAAGTGGCAAGTTTGATAGTGAAGGAATGGGAAATGTTGGAGCAAGTAAGTGAATGGAAACCTTGTCTTGGGAGCTTGAAGGTTATTTTGGAAATGTTGAATTAAGGTCTCCATTATTGGAGCAGGATTAAGGAAGCAGTCAAAGATCCAGTAGTGAAATTGCGGAAAAAGTCAGAAAGGAGAGACTTCGAGATTTTAAGGCTGGACCAGAAGGGGTGTTAAGGTTCCGGGAGAGGTTAGTAGTGCCGAATGATGAGGTTTTAAAGAGAGATTCTAGAAAAGCACATCGGTCCAAGTATACTATTCATCCACAGGAGTAATAAGATGTACCAAGATTTGAAAGGTATGCTTGATGGGATGGATTAAAGAGAGATGTGGCTAAATATGTGGAACTTGTCTTACTTAGCGGTGAAAGGCTAACACCAAAAGCCTTGGGACTTCTACAACCCTTAGAAATCCTGAATGGAAATGGGAACATATTACTATGGATTTCGTCACTGGACGCCAAGGAGTCAAAAGGGACATGATGCCGTATGGGTAGTCGTAGACCAACTAACTAAGTCCGCGCATTTTCTACCGGTGAATATGAAGTATTCTTTGGAGAAATTGGCCAGACTTTATTTGGATGAGATAGTGAGATTGCATGGAATTCCAGTAAGTATTGTTTCCGACCGAGACCCTAGGTTTGTTTCAAGGTTTTGGCAGAAGTTGCAAGAGACCTTGGGAACCAAATTAAACTTGAGTACAGCCTATCATCCCAGACGGATGGTGATAAGTTCACGAGGACCATTAATATCAACTTGACTTTGGAGGATATGATTGATAAAGTCTTTTTGTACCTAATGGATTTGTGGTGAGGTTGGAGTGATTTTGGAAACGAAATTGACTTAAAATCAATCTAAACAGTTGATTCACCTAACAAGCTTTTTAAGGAAAACAAATATAAAATAAAATAACAAAATTCACAAATTTAAAGAATCTATGGCTAGAGGATTGTATCATACCATTCAGACTTTGGAGGATATGTTAAGGTCATGTATAATGGATTTTGGTGAGGGTTGAAGTCATTTTATGGAGCCTTTATGGGAGAAGATGCCGGTCACCGATTCATTGGGATGAAGTAGGGGAAAAGAAAGTTCTTAATCCAACTGCTATACCTTGGATTGAGGAGGCTTATGAAAAGGTGAAGTTAGTTCGAGAAAGGCTTCAAACGGCCCAAAGTCGGCAAAAGAGTTACTCGGATAATAGAAGAAAGGATTTGGAGTTTGAAGTAGGTGATAAAGTCTTCTTACGGGTGAAACCCGTGAAAGGTGGTGTAGTGTCTAAAAAGGGGAAGAAATTGAAGCCGAGGTATGTGGGACCATTTGAGATACTTAAGCGGGTTGGAAAAGTGGCTTATCAACTGGATTTACCAGCTAGTATGTCTAAGATTCACAATGTTTTCCATATCTCAATGCTCAAGAAATATCACCCAGATCCGAGCCATGTTTTGCAATTAGACGAGATTGAGATGGATGAGACACTCTCGTATGAGGAAAGACCTGTAAAGATTCTTGATCGAGAAGTGAAGGATTTAAGGACGAAGAAAATTCCTCTGGTTAAAGTCCTGTGGAAAAACCACGATGTGGAGGAAGCAACTTGGGAGTTGGAAGAGGAAATGCAGAAGAAATATCCAGAATTATTTGTTTAACAAGGTGAGAATTTTGAGGACAAAATTCTTTTAAGGAGGGGAGAATGTAACGGCCTCAAATTTTTTTTTAAAAAAAATTAATTAATTAATTTCAATTTCAAAAATTCAAAAATCTATTTATTTATATAATTATGTCTTTAATTATCGTGTGAAATTCGATTTTATCCTCGTTTATAATGCCTCATTTAATTTTAACTCTATTTTCCTGTAAATTACGTCTCGAAGCATTTATTGGTGGTAAAATGTCAAAGGCACGTTTTTCGAGGTAAATTCGGACTGTGAGTAAATTAGTGGAGATAAGTAGGGATGATCACTGATAAGTTGGAAGTGTGATTAAATGACTGGATTTGGGTCATTGAAGGTGATTAATTAGGGTTTTGAAAATTTTAGTTAAGATTTGGATTAACCTCGCTAAGCTTAGAATTTCAACTAATTATTTCTTCCAACCGATTCCTTCTAACTCCTACGAAAATTTTCCTATTCTTTCCCCCCTCCTAGCCGAAAATTAGCCTTAATTTCAAGCACAATTAAGCCTTAATTTTCCCTCCAAATAGATAAGAATGGCTTAATAGTCAACCCTCATTAAGGCAAGACAAGACTTGTGTCTTGTCTTCCTTTCTTCCTTATTTAAAAAAAAAAAATAGCTCAAAACCGGTGCATTTCTTCCCACTTCACCCGAACTCTCTCTTCTTCCTTCTCTTCATTTTCCATCGATTTTTCTCCTTCATTTCTTGCTAAAATCACCAACAAAAACATCATCACTCTTGGATTGAGCTTGAGCTTGGTGGAAAGGCTTGGACTAGGAGCTTTTGGAAGCTTTTGTTTGGCATTTCCTTGGAGAACTTTCACTCATTTCTTGCAAGAGGTAAAACTAGAAAACTTGAATTTCCTTCCATCCATTTCAATTGAAAAGCATGTTGTTAGGTTGGGTTGTTGAAGGGTTTTAGAAACCTTGACTTATGTGTTTAAAGCTTTGAATATGAAGTTGATTTGTGGAATTTGATGACCATGAACATGAAAGCGGTGGGCTCTTGAATTCCACAAATGTGTGAAATTGATTGTTAGATGGTTAAATGATGTTATCTAGGTGTATTATGTACAATGATGATGGTTAAAAGTTTGATGAAAAACAAAAGAGGGAAACCGGCTAAGGAAGTAAAAAATGTGGGGGTTGAATCTTCTGATTTTTCC
Source organism: Gardenia jasminoides (assembly GCA_013103745.1). NCBI lineage: Eukaryota > Viridiplantae > Streptophyta > Magnoliopsida > Gentianales > Rubiaceae > Gardenia > Gardenia jasminoides. Next base: position 20,474,334 of record CM023099.1, read on the forward strand.
TTGAATTTCGTGACTGTGTTTTTGGCTAGTTAAGAGGCTGAAATTGATGTTTAAGTGATGAATGTTAAGCTGTTATTTTGTCCCACAAAAAGCTCTTCAAGAATTGATGTTATGAGGGTTGCTAAGTTTCAAAGTGAAAGCTGGAAAATGAGGGGGTTATGCTGTCCGAATTTTGAGGATTATTTTGTGATATTCTTGCCAAAATATGTGACCATTTTTTATCATCATTAGGCTTAGGAGGTTCAATACTAGCTTGGTTTCGAAAATTAGGAAAAATGAAGTTAATTTGAGGCATGAACTAGATGATATAAGTGAAGGATCAAAATTTTCCAGTTTTGGATGAATGAGTTGAGCGAACTTTGGGCATGTAGAAAACTGCCTTCCCATTTGTATTTTAAGCTGAAATTTGGTATGAATCTAGTTGATATATGGAAGTATTAGTGTGCCAAATTTGACAATTTTTGGACTTGAATTCGTCACTCAAACAGTATCTTGAAAACTGCCCTGTATCTTCTTGTTTCCAGAAACTGCAGAATTTTGAACTGCCTCTGTTTGCACTGTTGTCATTTCATGCTCGGATGTCAGAATTGAGTTCCGTTAGTGGCTGTTGAAACTTCTTATGTAGGAGTATATTGTGTATAAATTTCAGAGGTTAATTAATTTTCTGTAATTTTTGGGGAATTTTCAAAGTGTACTGGTTGTCCAGCCTGACGGACACTGTCATTTTACTGTAGCTGAATGTTCAACGGAAATCTGGGTTAATTTCGTCCATAATTTTCATTTGATGTCTTCTGAAAAGTTTTATAGATTTTAAATAGGTTTCCAACGGTACCAAATGAGTAGAATTCCGACTTGTAAAACTTGAGTTATGATTTTTCAAAGTTTTCAGCTCAACTTGGAAAATTGTCGAACTTACGACTTTTTGCATTAAACTTGACCTGTGATTAGGAGAACTCATTTTTGTTCTCTTTTAATTATTTTTAGGGAAAAGTGCTGATTTCGCAACTGATCAAAACTTGGATTCCAGCCCCTATTTTGTCGGTGAGTTTTCAATGCATGTTAAAATGCTTTCATTGGAATACTTTATGTATGCACGTGCTTCATGACTTGTTATTTGATCGGAATGTGAAATTGAGAAGTTAATAGACCGCTCACTTAAAGGAGAGTATACTTTATTGCTCTCTTTTTGTAGAGTCGGAAATTTGATTTTTGCATGTATTAAACTCGGGGAATGAAAGCGTGAAATGTACTTACTCTTGGCCGTGTGCCTTGAGTAAATTCCTGTTTACTGTATATTATTGAATTATGTGGCTTGGACCGGTGGGGGAGTAAGGTGGATGGAGTTGGCGTGAAGAGTCGTACTTGGATTGAAAGTCGGGTGTCGACTACTATAATTGCTCGTGAAAAGTGGAAATTGGCTCCTGAGAGCCCCCGTATCCTCACTGTGTGTTAATTGAATTTGTTCATGTGATTTAATTATTTACTTGCAATTTTACCGCTTAAAGTGCCTGTGCATGAATTTTGAAAACTCACGAGCTTTTAGCTCACCCGTTCCTTTTATTTTCCTTAGCGGTGTGAGAATCCAGGCATAAATAGGGCTAGTTCTTGTCCTTTTGACTTTTATCTCGAATTTGGAGGAATGTTTTGTATATTCTTTTGGTGATGTATATTTTAGAATTATGGAAGTGTACAAAAATTTGGCTCGAGGATTTTAAGTATTTTGAGTGGGAAACTGTAATTCTAAGATTTGACAGTGTTATACAATTTTAATATTAATGTTGCTATGATTGGAGGTTTTATTCGTTTAAGTTAGTTTCTTTTCATGCGTGAGTCCTGGCGAGAGTTGGGCAGGCAGCCCGCTAACCCCTCTGGTTAGCCTTAGGGGGAGGTGGGGCTGTTACAAACACACTGTGCATCAAGTGGTGTTTCTAATCATCTTGATGATATGCAAGAGTTGTTACATGATGCGTTTGGATTTTCTACTGGAGATGTCAACAGAGGTAATGGGGTTGATTTTGTGCATGAGCTGCCTAATTCGGAAGCTCAAAAACTCTTCAAGTTAGTTGATGATTCACAAGAAGAACTTTGGCCTGGATGCAAGAAGTTTTATAAACTATCATTTTTGGTACAGTTGCTTCATCTTAAATGCCTTGGTAAAATTTCTGATAAGATCTTTACGATGCTTCTCGAACTACTAGGAGAAGCATTTCCAGAGGGTGTAAAGCTACCAAAATCCTACTATGAAGCGAAGAAGGTGATTCATGAACTTGGTCTTGGTTACGAAAAATATGATGCATGTCCTAATGACTGCATGCTGTATTGGGGCAAAGACGCTAAAAGACTAGATTGTGTGACTTGTAAGAGCACTAGATGGGTAGTTTCAGGATGATGATCCCTCTTGGTGAGAGAAACATTGCCCATAAAGTTTTGTGGCACTTTCCTTTGAAACCTCGATTGCAACATCTATTCATGTCATCCAAGATTGCATCTTTCATGAGATGGCATTCTGAAAATCGAACTAAAGATGGCTATATGAGACATCCAGCTAATTCTCCATCTTGGCAGTACTTTGATTTCAAACATCCTAAATTTGCTAATGATTCTAGAAATGTTAGACTGGGGTTGGCATATGATGGATTTAATCCATTTAAAACTATGACTACTGTACATAGTACATGGCCTGTGATCTTATTACCTTATAATTTACCGCCTTGGATGTGTTGAAGCAACCTTATTTCACACTATCTTTGCTTATACCTGGACTAGCTGCCCCAGGGAATAATATAGACATATATTTACAGCCTTTGATTGAAGAATTGAAGGAATTATGGGATATTGGTGTCAACACCTATGATGCATCACGTAAGGAAAATTTTCAGATGCGGGCCTCGTTATTGTGGACAATTAGTGATTTTCCAGGTTATGCAAATTTGTCAGGATGGAGTACCAAAGGAAAATTTTCTTGTCCGGTTTGTCACAAGCATACAGAATCACTACGATTGAAAAACTGCTGGAAATATTGCTATATGGGTCACCGCCGATTTCTAGAAAAGAACCATCCTTTTCGAAATGATGCTCGATAATTTGATGGTTCTAAGGAGTATAGAGATCCACCATCTCGATTAACAGGTTCTATGGTATTGGATGATTTGAAGGGAGTCAATATTACTTTCGGAAAATTGGTTTCTAACAATCTAGAATTGCCTTTTAGTTGGAAGAAAAGAAGTATATTTTTTGAGTTGCCATATTGGAAAAATAATTTGTTACCTCATAATCTTGATGTTATGCATATTACAAAGAATATTTGTGAGAGTATTGTTGCCACATTGCTAAATCTGGATAAAAGTAGAGATACTTTGCAGTCACGATGTGACTTGAAGGAACTAGGAATTCGGCAAGATCTTCACCCTGTGGATAATGCTTCTGGTAAAAGTTATCTACCTCATGCATGTTTTACATTAGCCAAGAAAGAGAAGGAAATTTTCTGTACCACATTGAAGAATGTAAAAGTTCCAGATGGATATGCGTCAAATATTTCAAAGTGTGTGCAACTAAAGCCATCTAAGATTTCTGGTCTTAAAAGTCATGACTATCATATTTTGATGCTTCAACTACTGCCACTAGCACTTAGAAAAACTTTAACAAAGTCAATGCGTAGTCCTTTGCTCAAGTTGAGTCGCTATTTCAGGAAATTATGTTCTAAAGTTCTCCAATCTGCTGACTTAGTCCAAATGGAAAAAGACATAGTCTTGATATTGTGCCAACTAGAAAAAGATCTTTCCACCATCTTTTTTTGATGTGATGGTCCATTTAAGTGTACACTTGGCAACTGAAGCAAAAATTGCTGGACTAGTTCACTATCAATGGATGTATCCTATTGAAAGGTAACAACCCAATTATTTTGCTGTATGGTTATTATCTTTTATTTATTTTAATGTATTTTTTATACTTGACTATTTTTATTTCATTAAAACTATAATTTCATAGGTACCTATCTACACTAAATTCATATGTGCGAAACAAAGGACGACCGGAAAGGTCCATTGCAGAGGGATATCTAGCAGAAGAATGCTTAGCGTTCTGTTCACAATATTTTGAAGAAGGGATTGAAACAAAATTGAACCGTACTAGAAGAAATGATGATGGCCTGGGTATACATAGAGATGGAATAGATGTTTTTTCAATGTCAGTTCGCCCATTGGGGAAAGGACATGCAAAGCAACTAGACGATGACATGCTATTGAAGACTCATCAATACGTGTTGTTTAATTGTGATTTAGTTAAGCCATTTATTGAGTAAGTCATATTTATTAGTGACATATGTAAGCTGTCAAAATATATAATTTGATTTATTATACTCATTTGATATTCTTTGCAGCAAGCATCATGAGATGATAAAGAAGGAATTTTTCCGTTCTTCAAAACATGAAATCGAACATAGGCATAGCGAAATGTTTGCATCCTGGTTTGCCGGAAAGGTAAGTTGTAACCACAAACTTATTATGACTTGTTGCTTCTCATTTTTTTACCACTAAGCAGTTGTATTTCTACTGCATTTAATAGGTTGAAGAATTGCAATTTGTTGGCGAAGACACAATTTTGAAGGATTTGAAGGCTCTAGCTAAGGGACCAAATGCTGTTGGTATATACTACCAACGGTGTTTGGTGAACGGATTTAGATTTCATACAAAAAAATTAGAAAGAAAAAGAAAAACTCAAAACAGTGGGGTGATTGTTAATGCAACAATATCGAGTTTTTCAAGTGCTAAAGACGAAAATCCTATTTCAAGTGATATGGCATATTATGGGATGTTGAAGGATATTATTGAGTTAGACTATAATGGTGGTCGAAAAGTGATATTATTTGATTGTGATTGGATTTCCAAAGGAAGGAGATTAAAACAAGATGAAGATGGATTCACATTGACCAACTTTGTAAGTGTGAAGCGTCACAGTGAGCCATTTGTTCTTGCATCCCAAGCAAAACAAGTATTTTATGTTGAAGATCCTTTAGATAAAGGATGGAATGCTGCTATTATCACGACACCTAGAGGGGTCTACGATATGGATCCAATGGGAGATATTGACATGTACTTGCAAAGTGAAGTTTGTGCTGGCCAAGAGGGTGGAATGGTTCAAGATATCAGTTGGGTTCGCGAGGGAGTTTTGGGCATTACTATTGATACTTGCAGCTCCTCAAAATGATTTCTGAATGATGATTTAGAGAGAGATTTATCTCAGTTTCAGATTAAAGTGTGTTAATTATATTTATGATTTCGTATATGACTTAAGTGCCAAGTTGTGTAACTCAATTCCAACTTATTATGGCTTTACTTCAATTGGAGTTTTACATACTTGTACTGTCTGTGTCCAGCTAAACTTATAAATCTATACTTATCTATATACAATCTGACATCCTTTTTATATTATTTAAGTAATCTGTCTTGCAATTATGACTCGTAGGACTCGTAGGGGAAGGGGAAAAAGCAATGGCTGTGCTGGCAAACGTACTGAGCAACAACTGGAGCAAAATATCAATGCTCGATCACTTCCTGAACAAGGTTTGGTTATCTTCTGTGTTCATAATTAATTTGTATTCTTATCACAAATATGCTAATTGTATTGTGACATAAGAATATGATGAAATGAAGTTGACAATTAAACTACAGTTAACCTGTAATTGTAGATATGTGCAATAGTATGCATCAAGGATCGAAAAATACTAGAGGTCCAACTTACATGCCAGAGATTTGGACTCGAAACTCTAATGACCAGCATTTTACTATTACATGCAACAAGAAAGGTCAGCCTATTGGGAAAAATAAAAACAAGCTTACTGGATTCCTAGGTACATTAGCAAGAAATGGTAAGTTGCTCCAATTAATATTATTGATTGGCGTGAAGTGCCAAAAGCTCGAAAAGATGAGATGCTTGACTTAATAGAGCTAAAAATTTATCTGACTAATATTTTATACTTGAGAACTTGTTTTAACATGAGTTAGATGGTAATATCTTAAACTTTGTTTTTATTTTCTTTGGTAGGAGAGGTTTGATGTCCCCCCAGGTTTAAATGGTTGGATCTTAAGCTCCATAGGCAAAAAGTGGAGAGCCTGGAAATCAAGATTGAGAGCTAATTATTATACTCCAGATTTGCCCATAGATAGACAAATTCAAAATAGACCTGCACGAGTTTTAGAAGATCAGTGGAAAGAAATTGTACTTTACTGGAATACAGAGGAAGCAAAGGTACATATGAGACTTAATTTCTTCATATATTCTTAGTAATGACACTTTCTTTGTTTTTCCTTTTTCAGAAAATTAGTGAGAAAAATAAGGAGCATAGGCAAAGCAAGACTATGAACCAAACTACCGGAAAACTAAGCTTTGCAGAAATTTATGAAGAGTTGGTAAGTTGCTTAATTTATAGCATATAATAGTTCGAAGATTGAACTTTTAGGTTGCTTATACATTTTCAATAATTTGTAGAGAGAAAGTTTGCGCCGTTCTCCATCTCGAGTTGAACTATTTGATGTTTGTTATAGTGATTCAAATGGGAATCCATCGAGTGAAAAAGTTGGGGATGCACTAGTAAGCAAGTCTCTTGTTTATTTGTCTTACTTGATTATGCAATTTTACTCATATTTAATTTAGTTAGTTTAATCCTCTTTTAAGGCTCAGATGAAGGAATATCAAAGTCAGCTACCTCCTGGATCACTAGATCCTATAAGTCCAAATGACTCATTTGCTAAAGTTATTGGAAAAGATCCACCAGGTAAAGTGCGTATGTGTGGCTTAGGAGTTAACCAGTCAGATGCATGGGGTGAACTACCAAGTCGTAATACATGCCATCAAATGGTTTTGGAGCAAAAGGCTGCCATGTCAAGATTAGAAGAAAAGATCAATGAACAATCTAGGCAGATTACAGAGTTGCAGTCAAGAGTTCTCCCAGAAAATCAGCAAAGTACCAATTCAACTAGTGCATCCATTCCAACAACTACATCACCTCAACAAAGTTCAAATTTATTTAATGCCACTCGCTCTTTCAAATTACTCTAAATTGTATTTGACTTTTTTGTCTTTTGCCCAACCATGAAGATTCTTGCATATCTTATTTACTTGTTGGATATGAGATTATTTTGATTCAGTTTCATTTTAGACTACTAGATTGGAAATTCAGTCATGTTAAAGAGTACGTTTGATCTCACAAAATTGGTGGCAAAAGGGATTCTTCGAAGCATGGACTCAACTAAAGATGTTGGAGGACAACAACTAGGAGCAAACTGGTGTGAAGTTCAAGTAATGGTTCCTATAGAGTGGGAAGAGGAGTTGATTAGGCCATATTCATGTTTAAGAACAGTTGGAGAAGCATTAGGAACATTAATTGCTTGGCCCATCCACTTGGTAATATATTTTCAGATTTTTAGATTCAATTGCTGTGACTTTTTTTTTTGTTGGGACTATTTCAATGGTTGGTTACTGGATCATTTTGGAGTGTACATAGGCTGCTTTTTCTAGAATCTTAGTGGTGGTGGAAAAAGCTTATTATTGATGGATTTTAAGTTCATTATCATTGTTCACAAAAGTTCATTTGAAAAGTGCTTAAGAATTCCTTTTAGTTATTTGAGGATGTATTTTATTTCTTTCAAACAGTCTTGTTATTGTTTTGTGTTAGTATTCAAGTTTGGTAATGGTTGCTATTACTTAAATTGGCACTTAGTATTTTAAAATCTTTTGGTAATGCCAGTCCTAAACAAGTCTTGTCCTAAATAATAGGGTTAATTGCAATTAATCCCCTTAAAGTATACCTCATTTCTCACTTTACCCCCTAATCTTTAATTTTTGTCATTTAACCCCCTATTGGACAGAATTACCCTTTTATTATTTTAACTTTTTATTTGTCTTTTTTTCATTCTCTTTTTTCCCCCCTTTTTTTCTTTCTTCCATATACTCTCTTCCATCCTTTCCAATAGAAAACTTCATTTCAATGAAAAATTTTATCTTGAATTTGTAATTTCATTTTTAGATGAAGTTTTAAAACGCATCAAAAGCTAATTTCTAATGATTTTATTTGCCATAAATTGCAATTAATAATTATTAATCAGGTCTCAAATTCATGTTGTGATATTTTCTTGAGAGTAAAATAAGAAACTGAATTGTAAAGGGGAACAAGTTAAAGAATTGAAAGGTTAAACAATAGTATTTTGGGAATTACTTTGAATATTTTTGTAATCAATTGAATAGAAGACAAATCTTTGCAATTCCTATTTTTTTGGTTTCAATCACTAAGGTCAAGTTTCTTGTGAGGAAAATTAAAGAAAGAAGAAAAAGACAAAGAAAATAAACAAGGAAAGAAGGGAAAAGAAAAAAAGCAAAAGACAAAGAGAAACAATAAGAGTTTAAAATAATAGGGGGGTAATTTTGTCCAATAGGGGATAAAGTGAAATAGAAAAAAGATTAGGGGGTAAAGTAAAAAATGTGATATACGTTAAGGGGATTAATTGTGATTAACCCTAAATAATATTGGATGACTAGACTATCATAACTCCTTTAGATATGTTTCTCGAATCTCATTTTGGTCATATAAATAATGTTTTATGATTTGAAATACTATTGTTATTTTTTTTGCTAATAGTTTGGGATAGTTTTATGGTTGTTTAAGTGATTGTATTCAAGTTTGGTAGCATTTATCATTGCAAGAATAATGGCAAGTTGATTATGGAGCTTCATTTACGATTTATGTAAGACTTTTTTTTTTGGGTCTGTAAGAACAAATTTTGTCAACTAATGTATTTCTAATCTTTTATTTTGCTATTTTCTCTAGGTGGCTAATTCTGAAGATTAAAAATGACTTCATTGCCTTTGGTAGTTATTTGGATGATGAACACCTACTGACTAGCTTATGATAAGAGGCCCATTTTGAAGATGCTTTTTGGGATGGTTATGAAAGACTTTTGATTGGCTTGCAGCTAGAAGTCTACTTTCAAGATTGTTTTTGCGATGATTATGTATCAGTCCTTTTGACTTTGCATTTGGCCAGCTAGAATAGCCAGATTGAGAAGATTGTTTTTGCGATGATTATGTATTAGTCCTTTTGACTTTGCATTTGGGCAGCTAGAATAGCCAGACTGAGAACTTGAAATTTAATATTATTTTTGAGATTTTCTTATTCAGTACTTGGACTCTATTTTGATTTGATCAATCTTAGTTATTATGATGCAAATTTTGTGAGTTTGATATCAAATTCATAAATTTAGAAAGTTAAGCAACACTATAGCTAGATTACCATTGATGCTCCAGAATTTATTGAAAAATCTAAAAAAAAAATAGGGGAAAAAAGGGTTTGTTGAGGCACTTTTTAGTGTTGGCAAAAGTTTTTTTACTTCTGAACTGACATATACGATGACACTATGAAGTGTCATATTATCTTCAATTGAGGCACTTTTTCATGTTATTACATGTTCAACAAATTCACTTGTTATGACACTTCTAAGTGAAGTGAAAACATTTATTAAGACACTTTAATGTGTAGCGTTAGGTATATAACTTCTTGTATTATGAAGCACATCTAGGTGTCTTATTAGTAGATGACTTGTTAAGACACTTTATTGTGTCCTATAAAGATATTGCAACGGAAGTATATGCATCACTTGAGTGAAGTGTCCCCTTGCTGTATGTGCCCCATTACAATACCTATTGAGACACTTGTGAGTGTATCAAAAATTGCATTTTGTAGTAGTGATCTCCTAACGAAACCCACCAGTCTTTCAATATTCCTGTGAAATGAGCAGTAAATTCACTTAGAATATCAAATGCTGAAGCAACTGTAAGATTTCTAACAGTCATCCATGCATGAAATTCTTGGAATCTTTTTTCCCATTGAGAGGAAGGAATATCAGCAATGGTGAAGATAGAAATACTCCCTTTATTATTGTTTTTCTTGGGCTGCTGCCTTCTTGGTTCCTCATCAAGGGTGTCTTCTTCATCAAAAGGGAAATGAACTGCTCCTTCAGTTTCTGCTTCTCTGGCCATAAAAACATGAGGAATCTTCCTAATGGATTTTGAATGATCAGACAAAGTTTCCTCTCAGTTTTGAGAATCTGAGAATTCTGAGTTAGAGGAGTCAGAAATTATTTTTTCAGAAGTATCCTCCGATGTAGACTCGTCAGAGGTAACCTCCTTGTCAGACTCAGAAGCATCTTCCATGACATTGATCTTTGGAAGACTAGACTCAACTTGTTCCTGCAAAAATGAAGAAATAGGATTATTTCCATGAGAAAACATAAAAACATCTTTTATGTCCTCTGTCTTTTCTTTCGAGGTTTCTGCCTTTTCTTTCCCTTTTTCCTTTTTCTTTTGCGCTTGTCTTTTCCTCTCTTTTTCTTCTTGCTCTGCTTTTCTTCCGAGCTCCTTTTGTTCTCGGAGCCATTTTGGGTAATTTCTAGATGAAGCTGGTAATTCTTTCTGGATTGGCATTGGAAAATATGATGGAATAGCACCAAACAGATAGGGGGAAGCCATTTCTCTTAATGGCTTTGCTGCAAAATGAGACATGTAATCATCTGCTGGCAGTGGAACTGGCTTGGGAACAACTGATTCGGTTGAAAGTTTGCCAGTATCCTTTAAATTCTGAATCTATCTTTTAAGATAATCAATATCTTTCTCTTTTTGTTCACGAAATTGAGACAAAGGTTTACCAATCTCAGGAATTCTGTGATATACTTCATCAAGTCTTTTTTGAAAAACTTTGATCATCTTTTGGGCTTCAGAATTCTGGGTTTTGGTTTCATCTCTGAAAGAGTCGATCTTAGTAGAGACTTGGGTGACTTTTTCATGAATCATAGAAAGAGCTTTGTTTTGACAGATTGCATTTTCAAATTGCTAGTTTAGAACTTGTTCAGTTTTGTCAAGAGGGGCAAGTTGCCCTGAAGGAAGGACAGTTGTCTGTGCATTTTCAAACTTTGGGATATGGCTAGAATTGTCTTTTGTGAAGGGTTGCAGAGGAGGAAAATCTTCAGGTTTAAACATGCAGATCTGAGGAATTGACTGAGACTCTGGTGGCTTAATTCTTAAACCTTCATGGTCAAGAATTTCCAAACATTTTTGATAGTATGGAGAAAACTTTGGCTTAGGTTTTGGCTTTTCAACCCAATCAGGGGGAATAGAATGACCATCAAAATAACTTCGAGATGAAGTAAAAGGTGGCTCTTTTTTCCCTGTATCCGGATCCTTCTTGTTGGGACAACAACTAGATCGCTTTTCTGGACATTTTCTTTTTATGCATTTCCTGCAATAACAAACATCAAAATAAGTATGTCCTGAAAAAGGATCTTGGAAAAAATATACAAGTTTCCCTTCTTGATCAAAATGAGAAATGAGATCTATAAGGGATTCTCTTGGTTTCTTCCATGGGACAAGTTTATTAATGGGGATTTCAACGGACATGGACATAATTCGGGGAACATCTTTGACTTTTCTTAGATGAGAATGATCAAAGGAAACAGAAACAGAACCATCTGGTCTTGATGAAATTTTTGAACTTGTAGATTCCACCGGACAGTTTGAAATCTAGTTTCCGAGGAGACCATAGGACTAATATAGTAATATGTATGCCAATAGACCTATGCACAAAGTAACATGTCTATAGCAACAAATTTGGCAAGAAAATTTAAATGTATTCTACATGTAATGTCAATGCTAGAAGGCAGTGGCACAACTAGAAATGGAAGTCAGTAGGGGAAGATGTAATGTATAAACGTAGGGATACAAGCATTGAGATATATATATTTAACATACAGTAAAAACAATATACTTGAAAAATTATGTACACCACCACTATGTAGATTTTTTTTTGTGCAAATTCAAATGAAGGAAAAGCAATTTTTGTGAGTTTCACTTGCAGTTAAAGAATTAACAAAAGTTTTCAAAGGGGTTTGCATGTTTAAAGAATATTGAGAACGATGTAGAGAATTGTGTGAAGGTAAAATTTAGTGTAACTGGTTTTAATCAAATATGAGAGCCGAAATATGTAATTATTTATTTATATGTTGGTGACTTAGAATGTAAAGTAATTATCTCGTTGAAAAGTGGTAGATAATATTCTCTAAATATATGTGACAGCATATTATTAATTTACACATATAAATTAAAGATTTTGATTAGAACAGTGGGGACAAATGAATAATATTTTATAAATGTAAAAGCAAAATAATTTGCTTAAACATATAGACCGAAGGCTTTGGTAAGGTCAGTGGGGACAATTGCCTCCCCTCTAAACCCTTCTTTCTTACAAGGACTTGCCTATTCGAGCTGGGTTCTAGATAAAGCCACATATTTACATGATATTACACTAGTCAAGAACTAAAACCACATATTGTACTCAAGCCCAAGCAAATTTTAAACCATTCAGCAAAGCTCTGCATTGATGACGAAATTCAGAATTCAAGTCTCAAACTCTGAATAAGCAATCCCCTCTTTGACTTTTTCGATTGCCACGTAATGCTAAATTTATTTCATGCATCGTAACCAAGAAGTAAACTAATGTTATAATCTCAGAGACTGATATATTTTCTAATTCAATATGGATTGAATTATGGACCACATTGTTAACTCCGGACAATCAGTTTAACAGACCCAAAAGGCCTAAACAATCGTATCCTACGGATAGAGGCAGCTTAAAGTTAATAAACCATCTCATGTGAAGAAAATGTTAAAGAAAGGACTTCCATGATTTTAGGAGATATTAGGAATACTAGAGTATATCGCATCCTTGGTTTCATGTATGTTTTTTCCCTCCTTTGGTCAAAGCGATCTTCGAATTCTGGTGCTTTACAACTAATTTTGTTTGTCATCATGAGCAGTGCCGATAATAAACAAGTTCAAGAAAATCCTTTTCCTGAATGGGGACAAAAGATACCAGTACCATTTTATGGATGGCACTTCACAATTACCCATATAAGTAGTATTTTACTCTTAAATCTCACCAAGAATTTCTTTCATGCATAAAGTCAAAATTTCGATACAAGGGGTTGGGGGTGGAGAAGCATATGGTAATAGACATGGTTAGATGATTAATGTTGAATGCTGATAGAATTAATCACTTAGGGTGCATTTGGTTCATGGACTGGATGAGAGAGGATTAATTATCATTGGATTATTCATCCTGGATTGAGTTATGTTCGGATGAGTAATCTTAGTTATCCAGTATTTGGTTGACTTTTTATTGGATAGGATGTCTTAAAAAATAAATTCCTGTGTTTGGCTAGAAATAATATGATGTGGGATTAATTATTTATAGACCAAAATACCTTTTTTGCTAGACCTACAGTTAGGGGTGTTCGAGTTTTAATAAACACAACCTCATTTTTAGTAGGGATAAATCAATTTAGAATTTTAGTAAGGTCAATTTAACCAAAAATTTAATTTGTTAATAATAGGAGCAAATTATTCCAAATTTTTTTATTTCAATGAAATGGGTAAATTAGTTCAAAATATAATTTTTATTAGTAGGGGCAAATTTATCCAAAATTCTAGGTATTTCATTAATATGCACAAATGAGTAATTTTGTTAATAGCATGGGCAAAGTAGTCCAAAATTTAGTTTTTTATTAGGAAGGGTAAATTTATCAAAAATTTTATTAAATGATTAATAGGGACAAATTAGTCTAAAATTTAGATAATATTATAGAGAATTGTAGATTTATATAGTTGTTTGAATAAAGCATTATTCTATTAATAAGGTAAATAAGTATCAATTATTATCATCCCATCTCTTATCTCATTCTGGAATAACTTATACTACTTCCTCCAATGGGATTATTTTATCCCCAATATGGGGGATTAATTTAGTTAGGTGGGATGTGTCATCCCATATATAAAATGCAACCAAACATGGGATGATACAAGATTAATAATCCACTCCTGTGTCATCCCATGTACCAAACGGACCCTTAGTTCATTAATTTTACTTGCTGAATGGAATTATCAAATATCTCTCTAATGTTCTCAGTTCACAATTTCGTATCATTAAAGCTTAGTTATTATTATTTATGTTAGAAAGACGGTCTCTCACCTTATATAGTCAGCTGCAAATGATTTGGAAAAATGATCTTATTTGGTTGGTTAAGCATGAGAAAACAGAAAGGAAAACATATTATAATTAATGTTATTAATCTCAAATGTTGGGATTTTTTCCTTTTTCACCCAAGAAATGAACTGAGCCGCTCTCCCGGAAAATAAAAAAAGAATATTAAATTTAGGGAAATTACGAAAAGTCCCTTTTTAACACTTTATCCCCTTGACGGATCGTCAAAGCATTGAAGTAGTAACAACGTTGACTGTAAGTTGTTAAATGACAATGGTATCCCTAGTAAAATGATGGATAAATAAAATTGCCTACGGATTTGGGTCAAGCAATATATTTTTCCAAAAATATCCTTTTTGAAGGGAAAAAGAAATTTTGCAAAGGTAAAAAAAAGAAAATTGGAAAGGAAAAAAATCGCTAAAGAAATAAAATAGCACTTTCAGTTTATACAGCTTTATATTTTTGCTTCAATCTTGCAGGTTTCACTTCTAATTGTTCATGCTCTCTTTGTAAATATTTTAACTTCTCTTTTTTTTCCACAATTCTTGACTACAATATAGCACAAATTTGTTTTCCATTGTCACAAAAGTTTGGGATCTACCCCTTTAAATAATCACATGCTTGACAATTCTAAAACAAAATAAAAAATAAAATTTTCAAATTATTTTTCTGAAAATTAAAAAAGACATTAATTTATCGCACAAATCATACCTTATAATTTGAGTATCCAAGAAATCTCCTTTTGGGATGTCTATGATCTTTTTAAGGTGCTATTCTATTGCATCCACATATTTCTTGGCTTGATTTTTATAGATACTGTGACAGATAACATCTAGACGAAGAGTAATGAAATGAATTTGAAGAAATTTGAGATTTTTTTTTCTCATTTTTCTTTTGCAAATATAGGATTTGGAAGTTTAAAAGTTTTCATGAATGATTAAATGATGACATTTTTTTTTTTTTTGGTCTTCAAGGGAGACTTCTCTTTATATACAATGGATGGGGGGCACTTTCATTAGAAAATTTAAGTGGGAGCACTTTCATCTACTGTAATGTTTCAATGGATCATTTGATAAGGTGGATTATTAGAGGGGGATAAAGTGTCAAAAGAAACGTTAGGAGATAAAGTGAAAAACACAACAAACCTCAGGGGACTTTTTGTAATTTTCCCTTAAATTTATTATCGGTTCTTACGAAATCAAATTCAGATAGTATCACAACCAGAATCATAAGTCATGCACCAAAAGTCAAATGTTGAAGGTATTTCTCCGCTTTTTTGCTGAGATCAATTGTTAGTCTAGATTCTAATTTCATAATTCATAAATACCTTTTTCCAATAAATTACTTTACTTTTCCTTCAAAACAGAAAAAAGAAAAACAAGTCAGTGACTGCACAAATGTACACATATTAATATATGTGTACATTAAGAAAAGAAATATGCACAAAGGTTAACAAAGACATGAACAACATTCGCACTTCTTACTGCATTTATATCGTAATTTTCAGTTAACTATTAACTTCAAACATGTTCCGACCAAGAAGGGTGGAAAAAACCTTCAAACATGCCTAATTTGGATGGACTCCTCAAGGTTTTGAATCAAGAGCAAATTACCCCAAATATCACTAAACTATCCACTTTTGTCACTTTTTTCACCAAACTAAATTCCTAGTTGAGAACGTCACTCAACTAACTAAATTATATATTTTATTTCATTCCATGTAAATCTACCATCAAACTAAATGGAAGGACCATCATGTGATCTACACGTGATCTACACGCCTAGGGTATGAAGGGCAAAATTGTCCAAAAAAAGTAAACTCAAGAAGCACAATAGTCGGCCCAACAAACCTTCCCCTGTGCAACCCCACAATGGCAAAACATCCGCCTCCCATTCACCCTTCTTGACCCCCTCCTCATTCATAGCCACCCCTTTCTTTACTTCCTCTGCAACTTGTTTTTTTGCATTGAGATTGAGACTTCTTCCAACCAATTACTCTCTCACAATCATTACCAGCACCATCAACAATGCCTCTTCTCACGGTCTTTACTCTTTACTAGCAGAATTGAAAATCAGGAGCCCTACCTCGTCAACAATGGCGTCCTCATGATTTATAGTTCTAATGGCTTTGTTTCTCACATCTCTCACATGTCTTTATTGTGTTTTCGAGAATGATTCATGGCCTCATGAAAGCATTCTCTTTAGAATATATCTCCATTTTTTGGATGGAAGTCGCATCATCTCCTGTTTCTAGTTTGGTGAAGTTGAATTTTTTCTCAAAGAATTTAAATCGACTTTATATAGATTAATTGGGAACAGATTAAAAGAAAACCACAACTCAAAATACTAGAATCTCTCTCATCTCCTTTGAAAAAACTAGAAATTAAAAGAAAAGGAAAGGCTTTGGGAGTTTGGAATTTTAGATATCTTAACGTAGGGTTGACTAGGGAAGGAAGAAGAAAGCCGAAACAAAGCTTGGGGAACAACACCCAAAGAGAAAAATTGTTCAATCAAAAAATTGATTTGACGATTTTCCCTCATTCATTCTTGTTCTTCATGGGCTTTCACAAAATTAGACCCTGGTGCAGAAGAAAGAAGATTGCTATGTGATCTACTCCAGAAAGAAAAGAAAGAAAAAGAGAGAGATAGAGTAGACCAAATCATGTAATTTGGTTGTGGAGGAACAGATAGAAAAGAAAAAAAGAAGAAGATGATGATGGCGATGTTCTCTGGTGATCTGGTGCATCAGGGGAAAAACCAAAAAAAATGAAGTAAATAAAAAAAAAAGAAAACAATGGGGAAAAGGAGGAAAAAAGGAAAATGGGAAAAATGAGGCCAAAAAAAGAAAAGAAAAGGGAAACTAACGGACTGTTATGAAGATAATTGTTAGCCAAAAAGTTACTTGGACGATTTTACCCATCAAAAACTACGCATGCAAGTCGCGTGATGGCCTTTCCATTGCTTTTGACAGTCAAAATAGATAAAATGACACAAAACAAACAATTTCGTTAGTTAAATGACCCTTCCGGCTACAAAATTAGTTTGGTCATAAAAGTAGCAAAAATAGATAAATGTGGTGACATTTGGTGCGCAACTTGCTCTTGGATCAATCATTGAAATAGCCCCTTATCGTTCCTAGTGATGTGGTACATAACTAATAATAAACCTTCTCATTTTAAAACACAATGAAAATCAAAAGTTCTAAAAACCTTTACAACATTTGTATACCAACGGGGAGGACCCACTTCTCCACTACTGCCTAATAAAGCATAATCACAGGTAGAAATCCTTGCATATATAAATTGGCTAGGCTGGGCATTGTTCATTGCTACACTGATTTTTGTTCCCCTTCTATTGTAATAAAGCTCAAGTTGGTGGGCTTGATGGTCCTTTTGCATTCTCAAATTGGGTTTGTTTGGATTGATATCATTTATTCAAAAATTTTTATTTGTATCATCGACACAATTTTTAACTATTTTTGTATCTCACATACATCACATTAAAAAAATACTATAGTAATTTTTTTGCAAAATTATCTCAAATAATCTACTATTTGCAATGGGGAGCATACGTGTCGGATTGTTCTAGCCCTAGCTGAACGTTAGTGGAGTCTAGGTTCTGTCTCAACCGTTTGCTTGGTGAATTCAAATGAAAAGGCTCTTCGGCTGTTTAACCATTACAGTTGGTGGCTGAACAATTTGGAGGGAATCCGGAGGTCGACCGTTGACTTCTCCATACTTTTCCATAGGCATCGGTATATCAAATGAGAGCTCCGCTGTTTTGCATGTGGGTTCTGGCTTTGGTTTCAGACGCATGTCTATTCGATTCTGCTAAGGCTCTGTTTTTGTTTCGAGTGGGTTTCTTTGGACTGTGTATTATTTAACAAATTTTATTCGCTTGCATTATCAACATAAATTTTAATTAATTTTTTCACATTCATTATATCAAAAAGTACTGTAGTATTTTTTTAAAAAAATTATCCCAAATAATTTACTATTCAAAATAATTTTTTTTGGATAATATAAGAAACATTCCTTAAAGTTTCCTTAATATCACCTAGTACCGCTAAAGTTTTAAAAATATCTCTTACTTCCCTTATTTTTTTTATTTGTATAACAAAATTTTAAAAATTCTAAACTACCCTTTTGCTTGCAAAATAAAAATACTTCTAAATCAATTTGTTTACTCCAAGAAAATCATCACCTAAAAAACAATCCAGTAGTAGTATTATAACATTACAATACTGTAGTGCATAAATATAAATATTAAAAATAAATAAATAATTGTAAATAAATACACTTGTACCAATTTATTTCTATATGCTCAAAATTAAATTCTTATGAATCTTATATTTTTTTTTCCAATTCTTTCTCAACTCGTACCCACTCCTTTAAATTGTACCGATCATTATAAAAATTAACTCAAAATAAATAAAGAAATCATACCCTATTCTATTGCAATAATAAAAAGTAAAAAATAAATAAAATTTAATTTATTATAATTTAAAAATTGCATGGCCATTTAATAAAAATGAGTAAGAGAGGATGTTGGAGAAAGAGGAAAGAGAAAAAGTGACTTTTGTTTCCTTTTTAAAAAATTTTTTGAGCTCCATCTATTTGATATGTGAATTATATATCAAGTGAGGATTAATGTAGTTTTTTGGCAATTAGTAGGGGAGGTAAGTGATATTTTTCAAACTTCAAGGGTGCCAAGTGATATTAGGAGATACCTCAGGGGAGGTTTCTGATATTATCCCTTTTTTTTTTTCCAAAAAACTATCCGAAATGATGCTTACCTTTTTGTTCCTTGGCTGCATTTTTTTATGAATTTTACTTCTGCTGCAATGAGTTCAATTTGTTGGCTTTTCCTACTTAGACTTTGAATTTGGTGCCAGTAGATGCTTTTTGGATTCTTTTGCATTGTGTAGATATTGTTGAGCAGTTGTTATCACACCCTTAACTTGCAGATTTTAGGCACAAGACATTCGAGAATACAACGCAACCATAGCATGTTAGAAATAGTACTTTTACAAGCAATAATAAGATTACTTATAGTACAGTATATAAATAAAATTAAGTAGATATCATAACATCCAGTCTTGATCCATATGCCAATCAGCTAATAGAAACATAAATTAAATAGTATTCTGCTGAATACCCAATACTACATAAAACATTCAATCCTAACACCAGAGTCTATTCCATATAACTAAACATTACTAGTAGAAGTCATCTTTCCGGTCCTCATTATAGACTATCTCGTAATCCACAAAGTTTACAAAAATAGTAAAGAGAACAGATTGAGCAACATGACGCTTAATAGGCAATAGGCAGCATTTACTTATCTGGTGCATCATGCAGCTATTATATATATTTATTATAATTTTGGAATAGTTGCCACACCATATCTAATGCATACCTAATTGAAAAACAATTGTAATGATAATTAATATACATAAACATATCATTCAAATTGAGTGGTATCGAATCATATAATGTAATATGAGCATATTCATTAAATAACTTTACAAATAGTAAAACATGTCAAACATATCATCTCATTTCATAGCATAACTCATAAATAAGTACATGCACTATCTAACTTTTGAGTACTCAATCTAGAGTTTTATCCCGTTCTCGCAGGGCGATTGTAATGACCCAACACCATCCTATTAAATTTAGGTGGATTGGCCGTGAAAGCTAAGGCTCAGAAGATTAAAACCATAAAATATACATATTTTAAAAATCCTAAAGTCCCCACTGAAATCAAATTTTTCCAGTAATAAAATGAAACCTATACAAAATCAACAATGAATATCCTAAGCTTAACATAATATAAAAGCAAATCTCCAATTAAGATCAAGTGTATCTAGTCCCAAGCTTTTGATGTTGATCAGTTTTTCACATATAACAATCCTCTTGATAGTCCCTGTAACAGCCCCACCTTTCCCAAGGGCGAACCCAAGGGTATCAGCGGACTGTCTGCCCAACTCTCGCCAGGACTCACTGCAAACCCTCAATCATATTATAGATTTCAAATAATCACACTTCAAGATCTCTAAAATAATAATACATGCATTCGCTCTTAAAGCCTTAATTGAGGTCCAACAATAAATGATAGTTAACTTACAAAGGTAAATCCTCAATAATATCTATTAAAACTCTTATAACATCAATTTCAGGTACAATAAATCTTTAACTTCGCAATTTAATATTAAGCCTATACAAAATTATAAAAATCCTACCAAAGTAACTAAATCCTCGATCTACGTTTTCCACTTCGAAACCTGTTAAGGAAAACAAACTGGGGTGAGCTAATGCTCAGTGAGGCCAAGGAGAAACATGCAAGCACGTAATCAAGTAAGTAAGAAAGCCAGTAAATTTAGATATAAAAGCATGTAAATCAAACATTCACTTGTACTATTGCAATTTTCACTAGGAGATTGTATTCTCAAGGAATCACTACTCGAGGGCTCACATTAGACAAGAGTCTTGGAGCTGGGTTCGGAGAACCCTCTTCGAGCCTCTCTATCTACAGTGAAAATGTGCAAGTACCGTGAGCAGTTCATACAGGAAAATACACAATAACAGGTATGGATACAGGGCTCTCAGGAGCCAATTTCCACGGTTAAGCAGTTGAGTCCATTCCATCCCAAACGTTGACTCTCCGTCAACTTAGCACAGGTAAAGTCCATAGAAACTCCACTTAATACAACCTCCGTCCAACAGTTCACCCTCTCGGGCCCGAAACCAAACTGGTAAGTAAAAGAGTAAAGCTACATCGAGTAATACCGAGCAAGACCTCTTCAATAGGTCAAACTCAAAGAACAGTACCTAAGGTTCACCAAGCTTCCCGACCCAGCCTTTGTCGGCTCGGGTCCCAAGGATCCCCAATAGGTTTGGGCGTCCCCATTTATCACTTTTAAGTCGATGGATTATTCCAATCGACATTCAGTTACAGTCAAGTCAAGTACAGTTCCAGTCAAGTCAAATAACAGTCATGTACATGCAAGTCAAGTAAAAGAGGACGAGCATGATAAAGTACACTCTCGCCTCAACAGTTTACATTCAAATAAATATGACAGGTAATTCAACAATTCATGCACTTGACATTCACCGAAGTCAAAAGTCCAAGGCAAAAGCACGCAAGATCAATTGGGTTTTTCGGGATCTTCTCGATCACCTGAGACAAATATGAGTATTTTAATTCAAATCACTAAAGAAATATTTGATAGATGTCTTTAAAAATGTCTCAATGAGACTCAAGTCAAGTTCAATGAAATTCCCTTTTGAGCTGAAATCTTTGAAAAATCGTAACTTGATTTATACAAGTCCAAATTTTGCAAGCTTAGTACCGTTGGAAACCTCTTTTAAAGTTATACAACTTTGTAGAAGACACCCAGTTAAAATTCTGGACAGAATTAGCCCAGATTTTAATTTAACGAACTACTACAGTAACAAAGCAGGACATAGCAGGCTGTCCGACCAGACCACTTTGAAAATTTACCAAATATTACAGAAAATGAATTGGCCTCTCAAATTTTCACTCTTTATAGTCCTATGTAATAATTTTCAAACGCCACTGACGGAACTCAATTCCGATACTTGAGCAAGAAATTACAGTAGGTCAAACAGGGCAGGTTCACAAATCTGAAATTTCTGTTTTCCAGTTTTGCAGGGCAGATTTCAAGGCTCTGTTTGAGTGACGAATTCTTGGTCAAAAACCACCAAATTTGGTACACTAATACTTTCATATATAGGCTAGGTTCATACCAAAATTCAAATTAAAATTCGATTGGGAAGACAGTTTTCTATGTGCCTAAAGTGAACTGGTTCGCATATGATCAATCCTGCAAATTCCACTTCCTTTTCTCATCACTACCTTTAATACATCTAAACCACTTCCGATTGACCCCAAATTCGAACCTAAACTAGTATTGAACTTCCTAAGCCTAAGGTTGGTCAAAATGATAGAAGTTTATATCAACTTTTAGCATTCAACAGTCCAAGAATTTCGGACAGCATATATCCTCAAATTTCCAGATTTTGCCTCCAACTTGACAACCATTATTGCAACAACTCTTGTAGGGCTTTTGTGGGGAAAGAATAACAACTTAACAATCAACATTTAAACATCAAATTCAGTCCTTAATCTATCCAGAATACAGCCACGAAATTTTAAAAGGAAAACAGCAAAATCAACCCCCATTTTGCACTTCTTCCTCTCGGTTCTTCCTTGAGGTTTCCCACTAACTTTCAACTAACCACCATCTTTGCTTAACCTTTGAAGAGAATTGTGTGGGCCAAATTAACAACTTAACCCTCATATTTAAGCCTCCCAATTAACCTTTAAACTTGCCAAAATCACAGCCCACACATTAAAAGAAAAACAGAATTTTTCTCCCTCATTTTCTTCCTTTCCTCATCCGAATTTTCCTTGAGGTTTCCTTCCAACTTTTAGCAACCAAAATCAAACATAATGCACATATATAACACCATTTAACCAACTCATGAACAAATACACATATATAGTGGGAGTTCCGAGAGCCCACAAATTCTCCATAATCATCAAATTACACAATAATAAAGCTTAACACTTCAACCATCAAAATCATCATCCATCAAGGTTCTATGAACCTATCAACCACCCAAACCTAACTTTTCATGCTTGGAATTGTAATCAATAGACAAAAATGGAAGCTTTAGAACCTTACCTCTTCTAAGAAGCTTAACAAATTTCCTCCAAGATTGCTAGCCTCAACCTCCAAGAGCTCCTCTTCAATGCTCCTCACCATAATCCCAAGCTTTGGCCAAGATTAATGGAAGTTTGAAGGTGGTTTGAGAGATGAATTTAGTGGAAGAAATTTTGATGAAATTTCAAGGGAAGAAGAAGAAGGGGAGGTCGGCCAAAGGGAGGAGAAGAAGAGAGGGATTTTATGTTAATTTTTGAATGAATTAAATAAAGAGAGCAAGACAAGACATAAAGCTTGTCTTGTGCCCCAAAGTCAAACATGGGATAGTAATCCCTTTGCTAACAATTTTGGTGGGAAAATAATTATCCCACTTAGCTAAGGATTAAAGGATTAATCTTGATTAGGAGAGAGAAATGAGAAGGAATAAATTGAGAAGGAATTAGAGTGAATTAGGTGGAAGAAACAATGGCTAAAAAAAATTCTAACTCGAGAGGGTTAAAACAACTTAAACTAAGATCACAAATCCCTAATTATAATCACTCTTTTTAATTCACCTCTAATCACTGAATAACATTTCTAACTTACGGGTGATCATCCTTACCTTCCAGTACAACTTAACTCGTTGCCCGAATTTCTACCTCAAAAAACGTGTTTGTCTCATTTTCTGTACAATTGTTACAAAAAGAGCAAATTTTAAAATAAGATGAATGGAATGTTGAAAATCTACCTGAAAAATTAATATAGAGCTAAATTAAGTTTTTCTCAAAATGAAATAAATTAAACGAATAAATAAATAAATAAATTGAATTTTCATTTAAATTTTCTAAAAATTTGTTTAAATGTAATTTTTAAAATAATTGAACGAATTAATAACAATAATATCATTATTTAAAGTAATAGATATTAACAATATTTAAAATAAATTTTGGGGCCCTTACAGTCCCCTTAGTTGAGTACTCTATTCTAGAAACTTTTTTTTTTTTTTTGTCAAAACTATAAGCCAAAACACAATAAGACTCATTGTGTTTGCAAATAAAATTTACTAAAAATATTAAGTAACCATTTTATAAAATTGTGATAGAGATTCAAAAGTTGTCTTTCAAATATTTTTTTTGAAAAATTATCAAATTTTCCAAACATCTTTGATAACATCAAAGATCAAATAATAATATACTTACCAAATTTGGTCGGTCTTAATTATTGCAAATGGTCAAAATAAGTGCTCCACCTCCTCAATGAATAGCATTTTCAACATTGTAAAAATGATTTTCTAAGTAGCATTTTCAACACTATAAGCATAACTTTTGGAACATCATAAAAAGGTCAAGGAAATTCTCTAAAACTGATTGAAGTTCCAATTCTGCCTTTTTTTTGGTCAGGCATGCATGTATCCCTTTAATTTGCTTGTAATATTCTATCATTGCCGGTCATCTTGGCTCCTATTTTTCACTTACTTAGCTCTCTTAACGTTTACATGTACTTCATATAAAATTACAAATTCACTTTTCTAACTCTCCTTGGATTACTCTCTCTCTCTCTCTCTCTCGCTTATTTGCTTTTTCCTCCTTGCTAATCTCCATTCTTTAGTAGACGTTCAACTCAAAGGCTTATTCATCATTATATTTGAGCACCATTGGCTCCTAAAGGCCCACTATGAGCCTATAATTCCAGCAAATCTTTTAAATTTTGATCATGTAATTACTTTGCACTTAGTATTTCTGGAATTTCTTCACATAATCATATTCTTTAAGTGCTAACTTTTTTACACATATAAACTGCGACAAAGAGGTGTACATAAATTTCACTTTAATTTGTTAATCTTCTGATAGTCTACTAGGTATAGGAATTTCATGTGACATGCATCCACCAAGCATAGATTGTCAAAGATTTATACTATCTTATCGAATAAAGCATACCATCAAAGTGCAAAAATATAACAAATAACTATTGTATAAGTATTCCTTTTATGCATTTTTCTTGTTTTGCTTCATTTTAGAAGTTTCCACTCTCTTCAAATCATGTGCGCACGCTTATCTAGTAATCAGACTGATAGAAGAAAAGTTCATAGGCTTACCAAATCCCTTGTTACTCTTGAAATATTTTCACTGAATTTTTGTATTCTAACTCCATTTGGATCCATATCTACAACTATTTCAGTAGAGCAGTGAGAATTACTCCAAACTCTTGAATCTGTACCATTAAAATTGCATCAGAGCACTAACATTTAGTAAAGGTAATTTTTTGAGTTGCATTTCCAACATTGTAAGCATAACTTTACAAGAGATCATAAAGATAAACGCAGCAGAAATTTAAAAATTTTGATTCATTTTAGTAGATTATTTTTTGATTAAATCCATGTAATATAGAGTCAGTTCAAGTAAATTACCTCAATCATGAAGACTTCTTGAACTTGGTGGAGATTTGATGTAGAGAACAGTAAAGAGATCTACGTAGCCGTGCAAGTGTCCTACTTCTAGCTGTGATCCACAAGTACTTCCTTAGTTAGAACCCCCAAGATTGAATTAGTTTAAACTAAATTAGTGCTAACTATTGCCAAGACAACCACACACAAATAGGTTGAGAAAAAACCCTATTTCTTACCATGAAAAACTTATCCCAATGTGAGAAATAAGATATGCATTTTTTTCTTTTTTTTTGGACGAATTTTGGGTATTTTATTTTTCAAGATTTTTCTCAAAAATCTCATAAAATAATATATGTGTCGATTCGTCTTGCTAGCAAAAACTTAGTGAGTATTTATAAACAAATAAGCTATCAACATCCTTATCGAAACCTAAAACCAGTTTCCAATAGGATTTTTCTTCCTTATTCTAATACAACTCTTATATTTGGAAGATTTAAACTTATTTGTACTATAAGTCCCTCAAGTTTAATTTTTCTTATAAATTAAACCATAAATTATAAAAACTTATCTATCAAGTCCCCGCTTGAAATTCATTTAATCTAGTTAAAGAAGTTCTTAATGTGATGACCCATTAGCTTCTCATATATGCTGGCAATAAGTATGAGTTGTAATTCTTAATAAATAAGAACTACATAAATTAAAACTCCTTTTATTTTATTATTGATTTCACTAGTTAATCAACTCATACTTATAGATCAAGATTGGCACCTAGCAAGTAATAAAAAAAATCAGGGGATAACTTCATCTTTTAGTGAACGTTTGCCGTGTAACTAATATTCTTTTTCTACACTTATTTCACATTAACATTGGAATAAGTTATGCCTATTCTATTGTGTGATTAATGCTCTTTTCTTGTACCAAAATATAACTTCAATGATGAAATACTTAGAAACACTTTGTAAAATTCTTCCACTTAAGGCTAAGATTTCTAAGTTATACTTCGACAAGTGACCAGATATTAGATAACTCCTCTTGCATAAGAGGTGGTAAATGCCTATAGGTTATTCACTAGTTTTTCATACTTCAAGCATACCTATTTGCTAATGATGCATGATGTAAGCATTCCCTATTACAGGAGTAATTATATAGCAAACAAATTATAATTATCCATATTCAAGATGCTATGATAACCCTAAATTAGAGGATCACTTACACAAACGTCACTTAGAAATTAATCTTTTGGCACTTAAAGGATATCTCTATACAGATTAATCTAGTGAATTTGATCATACCATCAAGCACCTATATACTAACTTAGGTGTCTCACACACTATAATAGATGAAGTCTACTCCTTTTCATATAGAAGCGGTATAGTATATGTTAGTCTAACCATATCAACAATGTCTTATTTTGTTAATACTTTGACTAGAGATATTTAAGAATAAACATTATTTATAATCGAATGAATCTTACCATTATAACTCTTATATTTTTATCGATTAGGTTTATTCTAAGGGCTTTATCACACTTATATATAATTAAATATATAAGCAATTAATATGATAAAGATGACATTTATTATTACATGAATAGTTCAAGTGTATATAAAACCCTAGAAGTTGATTGACTTTAGGGCATATACGTGTTCAAATCTTGGACATCATAAAAAGGCTTAAGAAAAAATCTTTGTAATTGAATGGACTTCCATTTTTCAATCTTTTCTTTTTGGGTCGGCTATTCGTACATCTTTTATTTGCTTAAAATGCTCTCTTTCTTTGCAGCCATCTTGCATCCCATTTTTTTGACCCAATTAGCATTGCAAACCTATGTTTTGAAATTGGACCAGACAATGACTCGGTCAAGTCAGGGGTTAATTGGTTCAATCGAGGTCGAACCCATCCAAGAACAGGGTGATGTCATAATGATGTCATAAATATATTTAATTTTAAAAATTGATATACTATATAAAATTTTTAAAAATATATTACTATCGAGAAGGGTATGTTCATGTATGTTTGGTGATTCTAAGATATTTTACAAGAAAATACAAATAAAATAATATAATCAAGTAGCAATTTAAACAAATTTAATGCATATTCAAAAATTGAAGGGCTTGTTTGAAAAGTAATACAAGAATTTAGTATTGTGGTTATAAATTATAAAATGTTTCTAGAGGTATTAATCGTTTATTAGGTCTCTAGGGATCAAACCATAAAATTGGTAACTTTCCCTAGGTTTTCTCCTCCTTTTCCTCTCGTTACTTACCGCCGCATGGTTCCTCTGAATCTTACTGTTTTCCTAGTTTCTTACTACCAAGAAATAGCAAACAGAATAATTTGTTTTCAGAAAACACGACACTAGTAGCATAACAGCCCATGTCAAAATTCCTTTTCGAACCAAACATCATTACGCAGGCTTTCTCATAGACCCGTCCAATTTCTCTAACCATCTACATCAATCCTTCTTCTTCTTCTTCTTCTTCTTCTTTTTTTTGCTTTTTTTTTTCAGTTTTATCTTTGTTGTTTTTCTCCTTCTCAAAGTCATAAAATCTGAAACTTTTATCCTTGTTTTTTTACACTTCTCTCTTCTTCATCTCCCTCTTCCTTTTTGTCTTTTTACCTTTTTAAACCTCAGATCTATATTATATCCTGTTCAAAAATGCAATTAAGGGTGAGTTTTGATGGGTTGAAGACTGATTGATGGAACGAATGTTGATTTTGCAGAGGTCAAGTTGTTTGCTGGTACTCAAAACTAGTTGAAGAAGAAGAAGTTGGGGAGAGTGGGGCAAAAAAAAATAAAGAGCAAAGCAAAAGGAAAAAGGTGGGAAAAAACCGGGTTTTTACCCATTTTACTGGTTCTTGATCAAACCCAGTTTTTGACCGGGTTTGACCGAGTTTTTATTAAGCGGTTTTATGAAGCAACTTGGACCGGATGCCAGGCCGGTTCTTGGTTCAACCGATTGGACTGGCCGATCCGGTTTGAGTTTGAAAACATAGATAAAAAGACTATAATAGCTTTCATAACTTTATAAATTTTAAGCGAAAATGAATTTAAAAGAGAAAATACAGAAATTCTTTTTGGTAATAACCATCCAATCTAGTACATTATATTTCGTTCCTAATTTCTTTAACTAGATTTGTTAATTAATCTATAAAAAGTCAACCAACCAATTAGGAAGGCATTTGTTGAGATGATTATCTTCAAAAATTACTTAATAAAAAAAAGTCCAAAGTACCGAAAAAGAATGCTTTCAAAACTTGGTTTAAATTTTCCTGTAAAAAACTAACTTAAAATTTTTACCTAACGGATAATGGTAATAGTTGATTTTTTAGCATTTAATTTGTTTTACAAATTAGAGGGGTAATATTGGATATTGATTGGATTTTTTTTCGCTTACGTCATCAATTGTTATCAAGATGTACTTTTTAGGGGAGGTTCTCATAATTTTTCAAACCTTAGGGGAGGTGGCTGCAATTGTTAGAAATCTTAAGGGAAGTTTCTGAAATTATACCTTGTTCTTTTCTTTCTTGCTCTCCCAATCCACCCTTTCTTTGATTCGTTCTTTTCTTTCTTACTGTTCCATCTGCGCACTGCTGATACCCAAAATTTGAGGTTTGTCAAAGTAAAATTTCTTTTATGTCCGAAGTAGCTGTTTACTATCCGGGATCAATTGGGCTGCTTGGCGAGTATTGTCCTATGTCAAGAAAAAGGAGTATAGATTTTCTTGAAAGGGTTGACTGCATGCATCTCTAGTCATTTCAGGAGTACACTGAGTTGTATGATTGCAGCAGAGTGCAAGGTTCCCTTGTTTTAGAGGATCAATCTTCTACGCGCGCGTATACATACATACATATGTACATATAGGATTCTAACCAGAATAAGAGGATTAGACTAGCTTTTGGTAGAGTTCATTGAAGAACTAGTAAGACAGAATTAGACTCTATTCTGAGATTGAAGAATCAGAAAGACAGAATCATTTGGAGACCCTCACCTTCAGGAGACTTCACTACCAAATCTGCTTGGAGTGCTATCCGGACTTGAGAGGAAAGAGTTCTTTGGTATAATCTAATCTGGTTTAAAGGTTTAGTACCAAAATATTCTTTCACATTAACAGAAGCACTCCAAACAAAAGACAAGTTGTATGAATATGGTGCTATAAATGACGGGACGTGTTGCTTATGTGAGTTGCATTTTGAAACTGTTCACCGCGTATTCTTTCATTGCTCTTATGATAAGATCATGTGGAAGATTCTCCTTGGTCTTCTTGGGTTGACTTTCAGTCATACTCAAAATTGTTCCCAAACTCTTAATTTGCTTTGTTCACATATCAAAGGAGCAAAGCTAAAAGGTCTCTTACGCATGCTATCTTTTTGTGCTGCTGTCTATTTCATATGGAAAGAAAGGAATAACCGCTTGTTTCGACAGGAAAGCAGACCACTTACAGCATTGGCTTGCACTATTGTAGATCAAATTCGGAAGAAGATTGGGAGAAACTGTGAAGTTAAGAACAACCCAAGCAACAGATCTTTAGCTACAGAGTGGGGATTTTAAGCTGCTTTCTTTCATCCAACTATATATTGGTGCAAATGGGAAGCTCCCAAATCTGGAATAAAATGTCTAAATTGTGATGGTTCAGTTCGAAGTGACATAGGGGGTGAAAGCTTCCTTCTTAGAGATGAAAATGGTGAAATCTTAGGATCTAGTACTATAGGTGCACGTGCTGATTCAATATTAATCCATGAGTTGGAAACTATCAAGAAAGCATTAGTTTTTGCTAAACTCAGAGGATGGAGACATATTGAGATCCGCACTGATTCAAAACTTGTTGCAGATATTTTAAATAGCAAAAGTGACTATCCTTGGAAGGCTCTAGTTACATATTCTGATGTGAAGGACTTAATTTCATGCTTTAGGGAGGCGGCTCTGTATTTTGTATATCGCTAATGTAATAAAACTACTGACTTTATGGCTAGTATCTCAATAGGGTAAATAAAGTTATTTTTGAATCAAATTTCTCCCTTGATATTCTTAGAATTGTTGAGAAAGTTAAGAGAGAAAGTTGACTGTTAGAGTCTAAATTCTTAATTTTGTTATATAAAACTCGCCAATTCTTCAAAAAAAAAAAAAAAAGAACAAGAAAAGGATTCACATGATGGCACTAAAAGTATGGACCCTGTACAAGATTCTTACAATGTACTGTGCTGGTGAGTGATCAAGAAACTGTTACACGAATGAATAAATAAAAAAGGTGCAAAAACAATATCCCTTAATTGGTTGGGTAATCCCTCCAACTCCTCTAATCATAGTCCATCATGGTGACCATGTTTATCTCTCACGCGGTTCATCACTGGTTCCAGCCCCTGCCATAATAAATCACCACCAATTTAGTCAGAATTTTCACAATCAGAAACAATACATGAAAATATGCAATCCTTGGAAAGAATAGATCCTTGTAAAACAAATTATGAAATAAAGTATAGCAAGCCATAAGATTTCATTGTTTATTAACCAAAAACTTGCTCGACAATACAAAAGTGGAAATGTGATTCCTTGTGTACACATGCATCATAGGACTGTGAATTCCAAACATTTTTTTTTAAAATTAGGTTAATACAGGTATTAAGATAACTTCCTATCCTCCTAAATTTACGTCACAAAAGATAATTTAAATAAAAAAACATCCCAATTGAGGAGACATTTGTATCAATTCACTAACTGTGACTACATGGGCCAACTTCTATTCACAATTCTATGATAATACACCTAATAATGACAAACTACAAATCAAAATCCTAACAAAACAACCTCACTGATTTCACCTGCTATGTGAAAAGAAGAAAAAATAAACTGCAATCTCCTTGAAGAAATCGACTGCTTGATCGCTGTCACCAGTACAACAGGGCTTGACTGATATATACATATATTTGTCACAGTTACATGATAATTTTATATCATCTCATTTTTCAGATTTCTAGGTGAAAATCTGTGTAAAAACAACTGGAAAAGAAAGATACAATCTGTCTATTGTTGTCTAGGAAAATCGAATAAATTAATCGCTTCTTGCTCGAGGAAAGCCATGCTTTCGTGAAAAGGTAATTGCTTAATCACATGCTTAAATCAATTAAATGAAAACCTCCGATTGGATTGTACCTTTAGGAATGTGCATAATTACCAATACTATCCACTAAAACACTGTAAAGTTAAACAAGTTATTCTGCAAAGTTCCTATATGAAATTACTATTGCCTCTTTCAGAAACCAAATTTACTATAAGTGCCCATCTTTTCTTAGTTTTCATAACAGCTTCAAGCCAAAAAATTATGCTGACTAAGAGTGAATTCAGAATTAGCTGCTTCCCGGTAGTTTTGGAGTTAGAATGGTTAGAGGGTCCTTCTATTTGCGAAACTCATTCACTTTGTATCAAGAGTCGTTCCCAAGGAACAAGAAAAAAAAAACTCTCAATTTTATTTCACTAGAATTGTCCTTCATTAAATGATGGAAAACTAGGCTATTTATAGTCTTACCAAAACTCAAAACCTAGTCCAACACTTAAACCAACCCTAACTTTAGGAAACTACCAAATAAATAAAATTGACTATTCTAATTACTCTAATTCGGACATTAACAAAAAAGGTTCTTGTCCGATTTATTTAGCCTAACACACGACTAAGGAAAGCAAGGAAAAATGGATAGTAATGCCCTTGCTTAAGAATCTAAGCAAACGACTAACTAGCATAACTAAACTAGCTTGGATTCGTAGGATGTGTCAGATTCGCGCTTCTTCCTCCTAGCACTTGACCAACATTTTCCAAGGAACTTGACTGGGTTAGAATACATTTTCTGGCCCTTGAACTTGGAACGAACGAGTTTCGGGTATTTGAATTTGGCACGAATTGAATTATCACTTGGCAAGCATGCGTCGGTCTTCATGCTCACATCATTCCCTCCCCCATAAAAGCGATTCGTCCTCGAATCAATACCTGGATCAAAAACGAAAGATGAGGAATAAATGATGAGGAAACACAGATATTCATCCACTTTACCTAATTGATAACAAGTAGGAAAAGTTTGTACTCCATGCATTATTAAACGACTTTTAACACAACCTATGAACACACTAAACTCACTAAATGAATATGCATCATGACTTCTAACATAATAGCCACATAAATTAATTAGAACAAACAACTCATAAGGACTCAATTGTGGACACTCACAAGTAAAACAAATAGGACTCTCACAATGACTCAAATAATTATCAAAATGACCGACAAAACATAAGAAACTAGCACGATCAACAAAATCGAAAGAATTAATCATAGAATGACATTGAAAACTCCCTTTCAAGATAGTAGACTGAATTGTTAAGGTATTGCGCTTCTCCATTGTAGATTGGTAGAAATATGCAATTCCACGAAAGATTTTCACTTCTTCAACAGGTTTAGGAATGGTGCATGTCATAAGAATCTTCAATTCACCTTGCTTAACCTGCATAAAGCCATAAACACTAAACAAAGCAACGTTAAGATTGTTAGGAAAACAATCCCTTTCACGCTCATTTATTTTTTCACTTACAATTAGCTCACGTGCACTCTTTTCTTTTTCTTCACTCAACTCACTCTCCTTTTTATTCACACTACACTCAGATTTTACCTCACATACATTCTCACATAAATCCTTCCCAACTAGGGTTTGACTAGTGGCTAGTGTAGTGGGCAGTTCAAGCTCATTCTTTTCACATTCATAGTACGACTTTAGATAGGTATCCAATATTTGTTCAAGCCATCCCGTAAAAGAATCTTTCTTGGACACTTGATGTGACCCATTAATACCTTGCTCATGCTTCTGAAGTGAAGCACGTTTGGTTGAGGAAAGTCTCCATTGACGCCTCCTCTCGAGTTTCTCTTCAATATCTATAGCAGCATGTGCAACTTCATATAATTCCATACGGTCAGTCACTTCAAGACGTCTAGATATTTGATCATTTAAACCATCTAAAAATTGATCAAATGACAACTGAATCCTCCACAATTTCGGCTTGATTGATGATTGATCTCATCTCTTTGTAGTATTCTTTCACCGATTTGGTGCCTTGTGAAGAGTACGAAATTTCAGCAACAATTCCTTTAGAGGATTGTGCATGGATCTTTGGCATGTCATGGTGATAAAATCTGCAAAGAAAGGTTTAGAAAAAAAAATACAAGATAATATCCTCATGCACTCCCTTAGTGTATCCACTCAACTCTCGTGTATGCACTCAAATTCCACTCTAGTAATCTCACAAACTCTTTCAAGTCCTTATTTACAATCCTTGAGACAAAATGAATTGGCTCACAATTGCTCAAGAAGACTAATCAATTCAATCCGGTTGGCATGTGACAATGTATGAGAATTTGAGGGTACAAATGAAACTCGACTCAGAAGAGACTCTTGAAGACACTTGACACAAGAAAGACAAGAATATTGACACACAAGATGGACAAATAAGATTAGAAAAGAAGGCAGAAGTGGCTGAAATTAAGGAAACAAAGACACAGTAGAAATTTGGAAACCTAGAACTCTACCCAAAGGACAAAACTAGAAATTTGGAAATCTAATCCAATTGACCTTGGAATTCAATGATAAATATACAAATTTGATTTAACCCCTTTTCCCAAGTAGAGTTGGGATTTGGAATATTTCCTAAGCTTTCCAATTCACATAAGGAATTAATTTTCAGATTTGAACAAATTAGGAAAGTAATTATTGCCAAGAATGGAATTGGTTTGCCAAGCTGTTTCCTTTTCTCTTTTTGGATCAGATTTCTTTCCTTTTTTTTCCTTTTTTTTCTTTTCATGGATCTCTTGATTTTTTTTGGAAACACAAGCTGCGTTTTTTTTTTGACAGCTTTGAATCAAAAACAACCCAACAAGAATTCAAGAACAAGAACTTAGGGTTACAACCAACAATTCCAAGAACTTCAAGATATTATGGATTCCAGCCCAAGACTTGACGAACAACAAGAACACAAGGTAACAAAACTGAATTCTTTTCGGATGAACAGTAATTCTGCTACAGTACCGTGAACAGTAATGATGATGAACAGTATTTTTTTTTTAAAACAAAGAGGAAAACAAGAAAGAAAAAGGGATATTAACCTGGATCAAGAGCCGAATCTCTGATACCAACTGATGCGAACCCGAATCTCCAAGCGCCCGCTCTTGAAGAAACGAATTTGCTACGCAGCGGAATGATCTATCTTGAACAGTTTATGGATACAAATTGACAGAAATCCTACGATCCGACCCCTCTAACCCTCGAGATTGCGAACAATTTTGATATAATCTCAACCCACAATCTAGCGAATTAGCGAACCAAGGAATTGGTAGAATGGTTGTGACGACCCCACCGTACCCAGAGGCGTACCAAAGGGCTTAGCGGATCGCCTGCCCAACTCTCGCCAGGACTCGATAGCAAAAACGATATAAGCGTTAAATTCTCACAAAAGGACGATATGTACGTTTTATATATATAATATCCACTACAAGACCACGAGAGTTAGAGAATAACTCCCGTTAAGGTTTCTCACACCCGCTATCCAAAATACTTAGGCTACTAATCACCTAGGCACCCTAATCTCTCTTCTTAGACATGCATTAACACACGTAAAGTCAAAAAAATAACAAACTTGTAGTTGGACATAAAACTTAGATTTATTTTCAAAACTAGGGTTTGACGAATCCAAACTAGGGTTTTTTTAATATAAATTAGGGTTTTATCCCAATTTAGGGTTTTCGAAGCAAACTAGGGTTTAAATTTCAAATTAGGGTTTTCAAACTTGTAAAACAAAATAGTTAAAACAAACATTTTAAAAGTAAAACAAACCATATAAACACCTTGGCAAACAAAAATAATTATAATTAACATTATTTAATATTTTCCAAAAATTGAGAAAAATCGGGGCCTCACAATGGTGGCACAACTCAACGCGATCTTGAATTGATAAGCCTAAATTTGAACAAAGGAACTCATTCACTTTGTATCAAGGGTCGTTCCCAAGGAACAAAGAAAAAAAAAACTCTCAATTTTATTTCACCCGAATTGTCCTCCATTAAATGATAGGAAAAGTAGGCTATTTATAGCCTTACAAAAACTTAAAACCTAGTCCAACTTGGACTTAAACTAACCCTAACTTTAGGAAACTACCAAATAAATAAAATTGACTATTCTAATTACTCTAATTTGGACATTAACAAAAAGGTTCTTTTCCTATTTATTTAGCCTAACACACGACTAAGGAAAGCAAGGAAAAATGGACAGTAATGCCCTTGCTTAAGAATCTAAGCAAACGACTAACTAGCATAACTAGACTAGCTTAGATCCGTAGGATGTGTCAGTTTCGCGCTTCTTCCTTCTGGCACTTGACCAACATTTTGCAAGGAATTTAACTGGGTTAGAATACATTTTCTGGCCCTTGAACCTGGAACGAACGAGTTTGGGGTATTTGAACACGAAGTGAATTATCATTTGGCAAGCATGCGTCGGTCTTCATACTCACATCACTTCACTTCTTGCATATTATGATTATGGAACATCTAATCGATCCTCACAGTTAGCAAATATATCAGATGATTTTTACATGTTACCTGTCTAATGTCTTGTGCCACTTCCACATTTATTTTACTATTCATCAAGAACTGATAAATGATTTTGAACTGCATCATAATTTTACTTGGTATTGATAGGAATGAAAATACAAAATAATATTAGATCATTTTAATTCGTTGCACTTTATTTAATGTGATTATTATCTTTGGTAGAAGACTGAACATGAAACAAGTGAAGTTACTTCTACTTGTATCAAAAAAAATAAATCCTTAGTGAATTATTTAAAAATTTTTATTTACTTGCATCACCAATATATATTTTAGCCTTTTTTAATCTCACATATATCACATTAAAAAAGTGTGTAATATATTTTTTAAAAAATTATCCCAAATAATCTATTATCCAAACACACTCCTTATTTTGTGTTGTTAATGGTTGATATTACTTGTACAATTATCATCTTTAAACTTGTGTTTTGTGCTATTTTGATTTTTATTTTTGATGCCATTATGTTAAATGATTAAAGATATTTACCAATTTTAATATTGGTAAAAATAGTTCATTCTAGAGATTTTTTACTAAATTTTTGTTATTTTTGTTTAGCATATTTTTTAATTTTTGAATAATTATTCACAATTTTTAAAATATTAAATAGTTCAAAATATGCATCTTTCCGAGACCGCAACTGATATATTGAGACTGATGTGAAACGATGCATGCCACGACCACTATTGCAACTGCAAATTTGAACCATTATAGAGATAGGCAATGGGCTTTCTTGGGCTATACTCCTATCACTCGTGGATAGAGAATGGAGCATTTTTTCTAATTTTGTTGGTTAGTTTGAAGTCTCATAAGACTTTCTTTTTGTTTATCATTATATTTGAAACTCTAGTAAATCATTTATGTGTATGTATTGTTTGACAAAGTAGAACTTGTCCAGAAAAGATGGATGTCAATTACTATTTGTTTGAGCAAGACTTTGTAAAATCATAACTAGTAGCTTACTCTGAATATCCTGGAAACAAATATGATAAGTCCAAGGGTCTTATGCATTCCATTTTCTTGAGCTATATAACAATAAGAAGTGTTTCTAAAATTTCTAGAAATTTTGTTGTTGCTACTAATGTTCTTGCTTATTTATGAGCAAATGTAATTAGCTTTTGATCTATGTTGCTCAACAATGTGAGCTGTGTTTCTCTTCATGGTGTAACTATAGCATATTTTTTAGCTTTATAGCAAAGCACCATTTTCGAACTTGAACTATACTTGCTCAAGAATATGATTATAACAAGTTATCATCAAGTCTAAAAGCTTAAGCTTTATCCAGTACTCGAGCTCGATTAGACTCGACTAGGAACTCAAGCCTACGTGAGTTGAGTTCAAGCTCATCGAATATGGTTTCAAGTCATACTCGAGCTTTGCCTCTTTTACTTGTTTGAGCTCAAGTTCGAGCTTAATTAGATAAGTAGATCAAGCACTACTCAAACTCGACTTGACTCATACACACCCCTAATAGGAATTAAGCATGGTTGTCAAAATCAAGATCTGAACTATATCCGAATCATGCGAAACGATCCAGATTATGCTTAGGATTGAAATTTGTTTTAATATCAATAGTATTAGTAGGATCGTGTATCGGATCATAGGATTGCATATAGGATCATACAATTGGACGATCGTACAATCTTCATGTGATTCTACAAATTTTTCAAAATTTGGAAATATGGGGCTAAATTCTGAAACTAAATGCAAACATTTGGGATAGGTTTGTAACTTACCAAAGAATTGAATCCTTTAATTACAATCCTACAATTTTTTTTCTGAAAACCAAAACAAAGACTTGCTTCGATAATAAACAGAGGAATTGTGTTGAACAAAATTAAGGCATTAAGGAGAGAGAAAGCTTCTTCCTACTCTATTCCAAAAAAAAAAAAATTCACAAATTTTTGCCAATCTCCCATCTCTATCCTTTTTTCCTTTTAATAATTGAGTACTTCTTTGTACCCTTGTCAAAGCTGTGGAAACAAGTCACCAAATAGTAGCAGATACCCCCCACCCCCCATAAGCCCTAATTTGATTCTTCCTTTTAATTATGTCTATAGTTATAAATTCCTACTAAATGCTTTTATTGTTAAGATGATGGTATTCTTGAATCTGATTAGGAAAGATCTTTTCTACTTTTTCTTTTCATTTTGTGGTTTCATTTCTTTTCTCTTTTTTTTATAGCTATTTTATGATGTTGAAAGCTTTGGAGTCCATAAAATCACCCTACAAAAAGTGAAATTAGTGGTTATATATGTTTATGGGGTACAGTTATTAATTGGATAAAATAGTTCATTGATGGAAAGTAATCGATTAAACCTACCTATTCACTTTGCTATTTCACACTTGAGCATGAGATGTCTAAGCGAGTTGAAAGGTAACTTGTTTACATTTTCTCCTTGGATAAGTGGAAAACAAGTGTGTATGCCAAGAGAAGAAAGGGGGAAGAATTGAAAGCATCATTTTTTATAATTAACAACTCTGGCCAAATGTTGAGCTATGTTTAACTTTAGCTCTCATCAAAGTGAGGATGGTGGATTCTGATGAGAAACCTACCATGGGTTTTCTCTATAAAGCAATTGACCAAGCTAAAGAAACAAAATGTGACCAATATTCAAAATAGGTAAATTTTAAATAAGTTGCCATATTAATTATGCATTCATTTATAATTTCTATGCTGGATATTAGAATGATTTCTTTTATTTATTTTCTTATTAAACTCATGTTTTATACGATCGATATGAACCAGCATTTGTTATCATTAACAAAAGATAGAAAGATAAATTTAGCCATCCTTTATATGTTGTGGATTACTAGTTGAATTCTCGATTTCATTATAGTCTAGATTTTTAGTCCAATGCAAACATAAAACGTGGCTTTTATGATTGCATGCGTTGCTAAGATGGTTCTTGAATCTAGTGAAAGGGTGAAGATTGATTTGTAATTAGATTCCGACATGCAAATGAATTATCTAGCCATAAGAATGCTATATTAATAAGAAACAATAAATATCTTGATTAGTTATCATTTGAACATACATGTTAAAAAAAGATACACATCTTAAAAGGAAACATCAAAATTTTTATGTTCTAACATTTTACAATCTCTCTCCTCTCCCTCCAACCCTAGAATTTGATTTCTAGGGTTTCCATGGCTGCCCTTCATCCTTTGGGTGAAGGGCAACCTCCTTTCCATCTCCAAATAAATGATCCTTTGCTGACATTTTGTCTTCATCGTCTTCTTCCTAACCGTTGGCTTCTTTTCACAAACCCCGGGAGCAATACAGGGAGGAATTAGCTGTATCTTTTTTGGATGAAGAGGTGTCCCAGTTGTCCATGGCCTTTAAATCTGCATTGGTGGGAAATTCTCCAAAGGACGTCCAACAATGGAAGTGCTTCGAAAAGATTTTCTTACGGTTGGCTTTAAAGGGCCATTCACTTTAGGCCTCCTCGACTCAAGGCATGTATTAATCCTATTTGATCTAGAAGAAGATTATCATCAGTGCTGGTTGCGTAGTTTTTGGACTTTTCAAGGCTTTGGAATGAGGGTCTTTAAATGGTCACCCTCTTTCTCAGTTGATTTCGAATCATCCATTGTTCCTGTATGGATTTGACTCCCACATATCCCAGTTCATTTTTTTGGAAAAGGCCGGCTTTTCTCCATTGCGAAATTGATTGGAGAGCCGTTAAGAATGGATGCTTTGACAGCAACTTTGTCTAGGCCAAGCGTGGCTAGAATTTGTGTTGAATTAGACCTCCTTCGTCTGCTGCCTGAAAGGGTCTGGATCTGGAATGGATCCTCTACTAGTTTTTGACAGCGTATTGAATACGAGAACATACCAGATTATTGTCAAGTTTGCTGGAAACTAGGCCACTCTCCCATCTCATGTCGTCAAGAGCAACACAAGTCTCAAGATCAAGGTAACAACGGGAATAAGCAGTTGAAAGTCTAGATTCAAAAGGATAAGACTGCTCATGAGGGGAAATTTCCAATACATGAGGGAACATCCACCCCTCAATCTCGTGACGAGGGAAGATCAACCCAAGTTGTTCGTGCAAGTGGGGATGATCAGCAATGCCTGCATCAGCTGCAATGGGTCGATCACACTGATCAGTAACAAAGCGTTAAACATCAATTGAGTAAGATGCAACCAATAGACGATGGTGCATTGCAGAAACAGAATCAGGTGGAGATTGAAAATGTGGAGCCGAATTTATCCAATTCAATCTGTGATGATCACTTCTTTAGGAATAAGCCGCATGGTGTCCCAGAGTTGCACTCGGATGTGGAGGAACCGGTGGCTGAAATCCCACGGTCAGTTTTGATGGAGAAGTTTAGAAGTTTTAAGCAAAAGGTAGATCATTTGTTTGCAATCCCAATTGTTGATGACAAGATAGAGCCTAAGAAACGGGTACGAAAGAGAAGATATGGAAACTTGACAAAGACTGTAGTCACTCGTCAGTCTTCAAAAGCTGAATCTAATGGCCATAATGGTGAATGTTTTAATTTGGAACATTAGAGGGGTGGCTGGCCGTGCTACTAATAGACGATTTAAGTCAATAGTTTAACTTCATTCCATTTCTTTTTTGGTTCTTATAGAGCCAATGGTAGATTCTAGTCAACTTGAGGATTTCTCAAATAAGTATGATTTTCATTTAGCACTTTGTAACTCTAGTAATAAGATTTGGGTTCTTTGGAAAAAGGGGTATGCAGTGAATTTGCAGATTAATTCCGATCAATTTATCCATCTAGCGGTAACTCATGAAGCTTGGAGTGATGTTGTTAATTGCAATTTTATTTATGCCAAGTGCACATGTCTGGAGAGGAGATCACTTTGGGCTGATTTAAATGATGTATCATTGTCTTTGGTAGGCAAGCCCTGGATTGCTGGAGGGGACTTTAACATTATTTTATCAATAGAGGAGTATTTAGGTAGAGCTTTGCACGGTATTAGAGCTATGGATGAATTTGCTGACTGTATGGAATCTTGTGGACTGAAATCAGTTCTTACTCTGGGTGGTAATTATACTTGGACTGGTATTAGGCAGGGAGGAAGAGTCTGGAAACAGTTGGACTGGGTATTAATGAACTCTAGTTGGCAAGTTCAATTTCCCAATTCAAATGTTCATCATCTAAATAGAGCAGTTTCAGACCATTCTCCTATGGTGTTTCAATTTAATTCTTTTGGCCAATCAGTCCTAGAGCTTTTTGATTTTAGAATACGTGGGTTAGGCATCCTCAATTTCAAGAACTAGTCAGTCAGAATTGGGCACAACCTATACAACGCTATGGTATGTTTAGGCTTGTGCAAAAAATGAAGAGGCTGAAGCAGGTTCTTATTGCTTGGAATAAAAATGTTTTTGGCAATATTTTCCAAAACATAATCAAAGAAGAGGAAGAGGTTCGACTATAGGAGGTTAAACTTGAGGAGGAACAAACAGATGTGGCAAGAATTGCGCAGAGTCAGGCTCAAGCTTCTATACTTAAATGCCTGTCAAATGAAGAAATGTTTTGGAAGCAAAAATCTAGAACTAAGTGGTTAAGAGAAGGCGACTTGAACACCAGATTTTTCCATTCATCAGTGTTGGATAAAAGGGCGCAGCTGTCGATTCATAAAATGAAAGATTCTGCTGGTAATACATTGGAAAATGAAGCTAACATTGGGTTGGAAGCTGTTAATTTTTACATAGGTCTTCTGGCTAAACCCGTGGAACCTGTTGATGCGGATGTGGTTGAGCGGGTGCTAAGTGTCATTCCTGAGTTAGTATCTCAACAATAGAACCAACAGCTTGTTAATGAAGTTACAATAGAGGAAGTAAAGAATGTGGTCTTCTAGCTAGATGGTGACAGTGCAGTTGGAGTAGATGGCTATACGGGTCATTTTTTTACCTAATGCTGGGATTTTGTCTTGTATGATGTTTTCCAAGTGGTACGGGAATTTATGTGTGGTATTCCTATACTGAAAGCCTTGGCCAGCACTTTAATTGTGCTAATTCCTAAAACGGATTCACCGCAAACATTTGTTGACTTTTGGCCGAGAAGTCTGTGTACCTTTGTCAATAAGATTTTTTCTAAGGTTGTAAATAACTGGCTTAAATCGATTTTGCCTTCTTTAATCTCAGCTCGCAATCTGCTTTTGTGAGAGGTCAAGAAATCTCGGATAATATCCTACTAGCATAGGAGATGATGCAATCGATTGATCAGAAAGTTCGAGGTCATAGTATTATGATAAAGCTGGACATGATGAAGGATTTCGATCAAGTTTCCTGGCATTTTCTAGTAGTGGTGCTGAGCAGATTTGGCTTTTATGCTCGGTTTGTAGGTTGGATTTTAAACAACTTGACTTCAACATGGTTTTCAATTTCAGTGAATGGCAAATTGCAAAGTTTTTTCCAAGTTACTGGTGGGGTAAAACAACGTGATCCTTTATCTCCTCTCCTATTTATCTTAGTTGCTGAAGCTTTTAGTTGTGGATTAAATCTGTTGCTGACTAAAGAGAGGTTTGTGCCATATGCTTTGCCTCGAGGTTGCATGGCCATTTCTCATCTAGCCTTTGCAGATGATATTATCATTTTTACAAGGAGGCTACGTAAATCTATTTCTACTTTGATGGAGTTTTTGGATTTGTATCAACAAGCTTTTGGTCAACTTGTTAATAAGGAGAAGAGTTTCTTTATTATCTCATCTAGATGTCCAGCGCAAAGGTAGCTCAACTTTCTCATCTCATAGGTATTCAAAGAAGGAACTTTCCAATTGTTTACTTAGGTGTATGTTATATAAGGGGAAGAGGAAAGAGAGCTACTTTCATGCTTTGGTAGATAGGATGCAAGCTAAATTTGCCACTGATGCCACCATTTTAACAAACATGTTTAAATTGAAAGGGTCCTAAGGCAAATTCCTTTATTTCTGCAGGCGTTCTTGTAGCAATTCCTTTATACGCCTTTGCTGTGTTGGACCCTCCAAAGGCTGTTTATATGGCAGATTTCTTCTGGGGCCAAGCTGATGGTTGCAATTACATACATTGGCGTAGATGGAGTGAACTATGTTTTCCAATTGAGCAAAATGGGTTAGGATTTTCAATGCTTGAGAAAGTTGTCAAAGCCTTTTCATGCAAGCTATGGTGGAAAATGAGGACAACATCAACTCTTTGGACTCGGTTTATGGCCTCCAAGTATATTACCAGTGCTACGCATATTTTTAATGTTGACCTTCGGCCTGGTGTATCTCGTACTAGGAAGCATATGCTACAATCCCCTAATCTGGTTGAAGAGAACTCTTGTATGATTGTAAGACCCCATGCTTTTTTGAATATTCCGATTAATGCGATGTTTTATGAGGGAAGATGGCATTTGGATGCTATCAAGCAATATCTTTCCTTGGAGGAATATAGTTCAGTTCTTGGCTCGCACTTGTTCCTGTCAGAAGAGACAGATTGTTTAATCTAGCGTCCGGAGTCGGATGGTTGTTGCAAGATCTCATTAGTCTTGGGGAAGATTCGTCAATTAGTAGTTATTACAGTCTCTCGTCCATTGATATGGGGTAAACGCATCCCATTGAAGATCTCAATCTTTATGTGGAGGCTGCTCAACAAGCTCTTGCCTTTTCTCGATGTTTTATCTCGCTTGGGTTCTCACCTTCCTTCAAAATGTGTGTTTTGTGACAATGCAGATACTATCAATCATTGTTTTTCAGAGCGTGCAGAGTTGCTTATCAGGTGTGGAGAAGATTTGAACCAATTTTTGGCATTCCTTCTATTGCAGCTGCGGATGTTTTATCCAAGCTGCAAACCTGGTG
Organism: Gardenia jasminoides; assembly: GCA_013103745.1. Classification (NCBI taxonomy): domain Eukaryota; kingdom Viridiplantae; phylum Streptophyta; class Magnoliopsida; order Gentianales; family Rubiaceae; genus Gardenia; species Gardenia jasminoides. The sequence continues at coordinate 20,517,897 of CM023099.1, forward strand.
GCATTCATTGTCGGGTAGCTCTTTGGAGGCTGAGTTAACTCAGATTATTCCATTCGCAATGTGCTGGGGGTTGGGGAAGGCAAGGAATTAGGGTTACTTTGAGGGTATAATCACAACACATGACCGGATTTGTTTAAGTGTTCTTTCCTTCTTGCGGCAAATAGGAACAGCAATACCCTTTGGAATGATTGATGCATGGGATGAAATCTTTCTCCACCATGGGCTGGTTCCTTTCCTTAGGAGGTCAAGAGAGAGATGTCAGCTCGATACCTTGTCATGGTCCTTTCCGTAATTTCCAACTGTTAAGCTCAATATTGATGGGTCATCAATCGGCTATCCAGGTAACTCAGGGGGAGGTGGTGTCCTCAGGGATTCTGAGAGGCAGGTGCTTTTGGTCTTCTCTCATTTTTATGGATTTGGTAAGAACATGGTAGTTGAGAGAAGAGCATTGGTCGATGGGCTTTACTTGTGCCTAACTAAGGGCTTTTTAAAAGTCACCATAGAAACTGATTCCATGGCTTTATTCAATGTGGTTCAAAATGGGGATTGTGGCCTTGGAAGGTAGATGTGGAAATCAGACGTATTAAGAGCTATTTGCAGTAGGCAGAATTTTAGATTCGTCATTGCTATAGGGAGGTTAATTCTATAGCAGATTCATTGGCAAAACGAGCAAGCATTACTGGAACTTCAGCTTCTTATGAGGCAAGATCACTTCCACGGCATGATAAGGGTCTTGTTCAATTAGACAAAGCACAATTTCCTTATCTTAGACGCATGCATGTAAGGGAATAGTACTCCTTATTTTATGCTTTAAGCTTCTAATTGGAATTGGCCTACAAACTGCTCCACCTTGTACTTTTTCAAGATTTAATAAAACTTTGGGGTGGCGTCCTAGGCCCGAGTACGGGGTTTGCCAAAAAAAATATTTATTTTAATTTACTGTAACTAATTGGCATGAATCTTATAGGGATGAATGTCTAGAGTTGAAAAATTTTGCTATTCGAGTTTCAAGTTCAACTTGTAACTCTTTTGATGTGAGCGAAATTTTAGTGTATTTGAATTGATAATAACATTTTCATACAATATATTATTTGATTCAGTATAATATTTTATTTAGTATTTGAACTCATGTTTAGGTGTAAATTCTCTCAATTACAATAGGTGCACTCCAATATAAGAAATCATTTGGCTCAACAAAAAAAAATGAATGATCTTGTATTTGTGATCTATAATTTAAAATTGAGAGAGTGACAAAGGCAAAGGCAATATGTCACAGAAGAAATTCTTTTTGAGGACTTGTTTTTAGATAATGAATGGGTTATAGAGAAAGAAAATTTGACTCTTTTAAAAGAAAATAGTTGGTTGTTAATTTTAGATGACAATCCAAAAAGTAACACTTCGGATGTAGAGGAAAATAAAGATGATGATGAAATTGAAATATTTACAAGAAATGTACAAAGGGCTTGTAACTTTCTTTCTTTGTTCCAATTTAATTAAAAGTTTCACTATTTTTCATTTTTCAATTTCTACAGCTTTATTTTGCAAGTTTTCTTATTTTTGGTTAGTTTCATTCTTATTATTTGTTTATTTAGATAATCACAAACATCATGAAATCCATGCACTTGAAACCCATGCCCATAAATAGCAAGCTAATAAAATAAAAGAGATTCATGTTATTGATGAGGATGATGGGTTTTCAGGGGAATTCGACCATTGTGATAATGATTACTTTGATATGGTTCCCGAAAATGATACTCAAATAAGAAGTAATGATTTGGATACAAAATTAGATGGTGATAAAGATGATTCCAAGAGAATTAGGATGGTGAAATGACTGGAAAGACAATAATTTTGAAATGTAGGTTATGGGGATGATGAATATGATGAAAATGGTTGGCTGTAAATTAATTTTTTTCTACTTTGTTATGATGTTTGATTCAGAAAGTCACTAATTTGCTTTTTGTTTTTCCATGTTTGTTTAAAGTTAACAGATGAGATTTTTATAGTTAATTTTGATATTCTTATTCTTGGATTTGGAAGTTATGGTTTATAATGTTGATGAAGATTGATGTTTATCTTAAATTTGGAATAATTATTATGTAAAGCGTTCAGTTTAAGATTTGTAGTTATAATTTGTTGCAGTTCATGTTCTTCTTCTTTCTTGGTTACCAAAGTAAAGGTGAAAAAGTGCTATATGTTTATAAATAACTCACCTATTTGATATCTTTTAGGTGGTGTAAAGTAATATACGAACTTGAAAATAATTAAATTAGTCAATTTGGGATTTTTGGTGGGATCTTATGATCTTATGATCCGATCTCGTAAACCTAAAATTGATCTTACGTAGCATCTTGAATTTAATAAACTTAAAACAAACAAAAACTTGGCAAATAACAAAAGCTAACAAAATTGTTACCACAACTGATACAAAACAACCATTACCTCTCCTAGCAAAAACATGTGCATGACTTGATCAATCTCATCGCACCATAAGTCTTAATATAATAACATAACCATATAATCTTGATTCTTAAAATACCAATACAAACAAAGTCAACCTTCAAACTTTATTGTAAGTATATATGTCAAAATAGATTTAAACCCCCATTAATCCAACACTTCCCTGTCAGGAATATCCAATGAACTGCAAATAGAAAGGACTTAAAAGCAACCAAGTTTCAAAATATTTCATAACTTCACATACTAAACACTATATTATAACTTTTGGAATTGGTCAAAAAGCCAATGCAAGAAGTAAAGGAATTTAATTAATATATTACTAGGAGGCATAAGCCACGCAATATGTAATGGCAATTAAGCTGTGTGTACCCAGTTAAACATGAAGTTTCAAACAATTGCTCCGCCCATTGTTTGTTTTACGCATATACATTCATACAATTCACTACAGCAAAATAGCCAGGATTGCTAGAACAGCACAATCATCTTAGAAAATTTATCTAGAAACAAAAGTCCATATGTACATTTGAATATTAAAGAAAAAGCTATTAATAGGAAAGACTAGCTGGAAAGAACACAAAAGAAAGAGCATTGTTCACTTAAACAGATGACCTGATTACACTGCTTTCTATCAGAGCACATCGATAGATAATACCACCATTTCAAAATATAGTTGGATCGTCATGTCAAATCAATTCTACATCCTGAAATTGAAATGCCAGGGATGCATTTTTTCTATTCCCTTTCAACTAAATATAAGTGTTACAAAGGAATTCCTGGACTATAGAATAAAAAGGAGTACTTTGCTAGCTCAAAAGATTGTGGTGAACCATGAAATTGTTCCAATTTTGGAGAAAAGTCCTCTGAACCATCCCAATGCTATAGTTTTTATGTCCGCTTGTAAAGATTATTGTTGTGGTCTTGTTCTCATGTAGCCTAGGATCTGTAAACTTTGGAAGGACATGTAAATAAATAAATACAATGCATTAGTCAACTTGATGAACAACCAAGTCATGCATTGAATTTTTAAAATACCCTATTTACCAATGTGCATTTGGATTGGGAAGTAAAGAATTGATCAAAGCAAGTGAAGGCTGTCCAATTATCCTTTAAAAACTTATTTATGGGTGATGTGATAAAATCCAATTTGATTCTTCCGGCCTGTTAGCTATGGATAATAAAACATGTAGAAAGTATGGTCATCATTAGTATACATTAGATAATAAGGAAATGTTGTAAGAGAAAAAGAATTTCTAAGAGACATTGATGATCATCTAAGAGCGCTGCAAAGTATCCATAGCATCAAAATAAGTGACTAGAAAGTGTCAAAAGTAAGAGCATCAAAGTCTAAATTGCCTTTAGCACACAAAAGAATCATAGCATATTCACGTATGAGGTTGTCTTTACAAAATACTTCCCATCCATGTTGAAAGCATCTATCCATGGTGTTTACTTCCCAACATATGCCATCGTATATTTTGATAGTTATGCCATCTTAAAATCCAATGGTGCTATTCCTTAAGATTTTAGGTTAAAATAGTTACGGTTTCGGGCTTGCTCTCTCTTTCGGGCTTGCTCTTTCTTCTCTTGGGCTAGGGTTTCGTTGTAGGCTTATGGCAGCAAAGGTTGCCCTCCGGCCACTCGATGGCAGGGGGCAACAAGAGAAGTCTTCTTCTCCAACTTTCTAGCGCAAGGCTTTCTCGGAGTTATTCAAATTTGCTGCTCCGAAACAAGATATTAAGTGCCATCTCCATGCATAGAGGCGAACCTTCTATCATCTCTTCTTCGGATCTGGTTGTGATTGCAGCCCCTTATCAATTCACTTTGGTGGGCAAGTTTTCCAAAGGCCGACCTTCAATGGAGGTCTTGAGGAAATTCTTCCTAACGCTTGATTTGAAGGAACAGGCCAACTTAGGTCTTTTGAATGCTCATCATGTCCTAATTCCTCTATCCAATGAGGTGGATTTCCTTCGGCTCTGGTCTCGGAGCTTATGGTACGCTAATGGCTTCCTCATGCGCGTTTTTAAATGGACGGCATCATTTCATGTCGACAAGGAATCCTCCTTGGTCCCGGTGTGGTTCCAGCTTCTGAAGCTCCCGACACATTTATTTCATAAGCAATATCTCTTCTAGATCACGTCAGTGTTGGGGCAGCCGCTATTTGTGGACTCAACCATGGCAAAATTATCCCGACCCAGTGTTGCTTGAGTCTGTGTTGAGGTGGATCTTTTCTGGAGATCCCGGCTCGGGTGTGGGTGGGTTTGGGAGAGAAAGATGGGTTTTGGCAATCCTTACTGCTTGAAAACCTCCCTAAGTATTGTTCCTTTTGTTATAAGCAAAATCATAGCCCTGATGAATGTCACACGAAGTTTTCCGAACTCCGCAAGGGCCGAAGTGAACCACGGCGTCAGGAAGATGTGGAAAGACCGCAATTGCAATGGAGGAAACAAGGGAAGAAAAGGAAGGTGTGGGTGAGATGGAGGGAATGCAGACTAGATTCCCAAAGACGACGGAGGATGTGCATGAGGACAATGTATCTCCAGTGATGGTGCAGGATGCACAAGAGAATGCTTCTGTGGATTCTCAACAGCTCCAGCAGATTCGGCTCATCACGGAGGGTCAACAGGATGGATGTGAAGACATTGACGGAGACCGAACCACTGGCTGACCCGTAGGAGGAGCATAATGTTAGTAGATGAAGCTAATTTGGGTATAATGGTGGATCATGCGATAACGAAGGCTGCAGATAACATAATTGAATCAATGGCAGAGAAGGTCGCGAATCAGCATTCGCCCCCTTTGCAGATTAGGGATGAGGACAGTGCTAAGGAGGCAGATGTCGAAGTTTCGCGTCAGCAGAAATTCTGCGTAAAGACTTTCAATCTTTCTCCCCAAAAATTTTCTGGTATGACAGATTCTTGGGAAAGAATAAAAAATAGGTTGGATGGGTTGAGGCCAAGAGCGGAGGCATCGTAGGTGGCTGCTGGGACTGCCATTACAAGTAACCCCCCCTCACTTACGCTGCTCCATTCAATCCATGATTAACACATTGTTTTGGAATGCTCAGGAGGTGGCTAATACTTCCACGGTAGCACGGCTGAAGAAATTACGTAAATTATATGCCCTTTCTTTGATTGCTATTTGTGAACCTGTGGTTAAGATTACTAGGTTGGATTTGTTCCGACAGCATTTGGGTTATCAACATGGTATTGCTAATTCTCATGGTTCTATATGGGTTTTTCATACTTCTGAGTATACGGCGATGGTGGAAGAACAGGACTTGCAATTCCTTGCCCTCCGAATGACTCATGGTTTTTTGCGAGATCAATTTATTGTGATATTTGTCCATGCATCTTGTGATGAATTGTCTCGACAGGAGATGTGGTCGAAGTTGTTACGAATATACATACTAGGTCTACCGATGCTACTTTTAGGTGACTTCAACGTCATTTTAAATGCCAATGAGAAAAAGGGAGGTCGGCCATTCCATATCTCGAGGCAGTGGATTTTGCAGAATTTATTCAAGCGATGGATTTGGTTGATATTGGTTTTTTGGGACCTTCGTTTACATGGTGCAATAACCGCTTTGGCAGAGCTAGAATCTGGAAACGGCCGGACCGATTATTAATTAATCAGGCTTGGGATGGTTTTCGAGTGAATTTTTCTGTCTAGCATCTGGGAAGGGTGTGCTCAGATCATTCCCCTCTACTGGTCTCATGTATGAGGAATGCTTCTAGCGGACCGAAAAGCTTTCGGTTTCTAAATGTTTGGTGCTCACATGTGTTGTTCCTAGAGGTGGTGAGGAGGGCATGGGAGATACAATACCAGGGTACTCCTTGGTGGCGTCTAATGGGAAAATTAAAAGCAGTAAAGGGGCAACTTAAACGGTGGAATAGGGAGATTTTTGGCAATATTCCGGATAGAGTCCGGGAAGCTGAAGAGGAGCTTCATTTGAAGGAAGAATTGGTTGAGAATGACCCAACGGAACACAATATAGCTGCGGTTCATGAAGTTCAGGCGCGACTGAAGTTGAGAATCAAATGGGAGGAGGAGTACTGGTGACAAAAAGCTCGGCTGAAATGGCTTTCCTTAGGTGATGTTAACTCTACATTTTTTCATGCATCGGTTCGACAGAAGTGGGCTCGGGTGAGATCAAAGAGGAAGCTAAAAATTATTTTAAAAGAGCTTTTACCAGTAAGGTCCAATCTGAGGACTCTAAGTCATTGTTAGGTGTACTGCCTCGGTTGGTTACTTTGGAGGATAATGCTGGATTGCAATCTGTACCTGAGGCAAAAGAAGTGAGATCGGTGATCTTTGAGATGGATGGTGAGTCAACAGCTGGACCGGATGGCTTCACTGGACGGCTTTTTATATCAGCTTGGGAGATTGTGGAGGCAGATGTTGTAGAAGCCGTGCAGAGTTTCTTTGTCAGGGCTGATCTTCCGCAAGGAGTCACTTCTACTCTGGTACCTCTCATCCCGAATGGTGCAGCCCTGGAGTCATTTGCTCAGTTCTGCCCAATTAGCTTATGTAATTTCCTAAACAAGGTAGTGTCAAAGATATTAGCAAATCGGCTTGAGGGGATCTTGCAGTGGTTGATCTCGCCTCAGCAAAGTGGTTTTGTTAAGGGAAGCGTGATTGTGAACAATGTTCTATTAGCACAAGAGATGGTCCGGAGTTTGGGCAAGAAAGCTCGGGGGTCGAATGTAGTGTTTAAATTGGACATGGCAAAAGCGTACGACAGGATGGATTGAATGTTTCTGATCCAGGTTTTACATTCTTTTGGGTTTGGAGAGCAATTTATTGACATGGTGTAGGTTTGATATCGAATTGCTATTTTTCTGTTTTGGAAAATGGCCAACCTTCTGGCAACTTTAAGTTATCAAGGGGTATTCGACAGGGCGATCCCTTGTCCCCGGCTCTCTTCATAATATCGACAGAGGTGCTATCTCGTGGGCTTAATGAGTTATCATCTTCGCCTCGGTTTACTTCCTTTTTGGTTCCTAAGTTGGATATGAGGATTACTCATCTCGTGTTTGCAGATGATATAATAATTTTTCTCTGTGGGGATGCTCATTCTATTGCAGCTGGTTCGGCATATCATAGGAAAAAACTTGGTTCTTGAGGTTGGAGGGAAGGATGAAATGTTTTGGAAAGAATCAGATTCGGGCACTTTTGAAGTTGCGAGGGTGGTCAAGCTTGTAGATGGAAAGTTGACATCCTCCTGGTTCTTTAAGCAGGTATGGCATCGGGGGGCGGCCACGAAAATGTCGTTCCTTTTGTGGAGGGCAGTGCTGGATAGGCTACCAGTGATGGAGAAATTGCAGTTGTTCAATGTTCAAGGGCCATCTTGGTGTTTTTGTTGCTCGGATAGCAATCGGAGACATTGGAGCATATTTTTGCATTTGGCTCTATCTCGCGGCAGGTGTGGGACTTCTTTGAGAAGTCCTTTGGATTTTTATCCGCTGGTAAGAGGTTGAGGGACATTTGTATTACTTGGTGGCTACATCAGAATAGATCACCGGCCCTTTCTTGGTTGATCAGATTGTTTCTGAGTGTAATTGTTTGGTACATTTGGAGGGCACGAAACAATTTATTCCATGATGGTATAGCTCCTAGACTTTCTGTCATATGTGAGTTCATATGCGCGGATGTCAAGGACCTTGTGCTTGCGCTTTTTCCTTTATGGCCTCGCTGGGTAAGACATCGACCTTGGGTGGAATTTGTTGAAGCGGTCAGGGCGGTGAAGTTTCGATTGAAGGGCTTTCCCGTGGGTTGGAAGAAACCTCCACCCACATCTTTTAAGCTAAATACAGATGGGTCCATGCTTCAGGATGGTCGTGGTGGGGAAGGGGGAGTGTTATGGGAAGAGAAGGGTAGGATAATTTTTGCTTTCTATTAGGTTTACACGGGTGTGTCGGTCTTGCAAGCGGAAATGCAGGCATTACTTACCGGATTAGAAATGTGTCAAAGGCAGGGAATCGTACCGGTTCATGTGGAAGTGGACTCTAAACTTCTGGTCCAGATTCTAGCAGGGTCGATGGTGGTACCTTTCAAGGTGCGGAGTCATTATAGGCGTTTTCTTGCCTTTCGAGATTCTATGTGTTCCTTACATCATGGATTCCAACAGGGTAATGCTGTGGCCGATGCTTTGGCTGCAATGGGCTCATTGGGAGGTTCTTCGACATTTGAAACTTGGGAGCAGCTGCCGAGTAGGATTCGTGGTTTGTGTAGTATGGATAGATTACAAATTCCTTCCTTCAGATTTAAATGAGTGCTGATGTATGAGGAAATACTGCCACCTCCACGAGACACTGTACTTTGATCAAGTTAATTTTAATAATAAGGGTAGCCAAGCCCACACGCCAGTGATGTTTGCGGTTTAATTAAAAAAAAATCCAATGGTGCTAAAAAGAGCAGCAGAAATTTCCTATAAGAGAGAAAACTAAAGATTATTACATCATTCAAAGGCAATATATAAATTATCATCAAAACTGTTCGCTTGTTGATTCGATTCCTACACCCAAGAAAGATGTAGAAACGTCCCATAAGACCAGAAATTGAGGTGTTAACATTGGTTGTGGATTGAATTTCGAATTTGGACTGTTCAAACACGAAATCGAGGGTAGAAGATGCCACAATCAAGGAGTTACTTGATTGATAAGTCAAACATCATCCAAGGATCAACTTTAAGATGCTCAAAAGTAACTTCCACAAGACAAAAGAATTCCTTCTTGAACAAGATGCAAATCTGGAAATTTCATAAAGAAACTCACGATAATTCTTCTTGTCTTAAGGGATGAAAATAATAGGCTATTTATAGCCTTACACGAAGCCTACTACAACTAGGAAAAATTAAAGAAACAATTTGGCGTTGGACTTAAGGCTTATTGGGCCAAATTCCTACTTAGACTAGGACTAACCCTAATTGGACTAAATTCACAAACAACCCATAATGCTAATTCGGACCAACATGTTAGGCCAAGTTGGTCGAATGCTTATTAAATAAACCACAATAAACAATAAAAATAAAGACCAAAAACTTGTCAACTAAGCTCAACAAGGGTCTTATTCTTCACTTTGATTATAGGATCCCAACGGACTTTTGATGGACTTTGATGATCATGTAGGGTTTGATTTGAGCATCGAACACGAACACAGGAGGCTCGTATCACTTGTTTTTGTTTGTTTGAACAAAACAAAATATGACACCATGGCTTCCCGTTTAGTATCTTCTCAGGTTCGGTAGTGTCAATGTCTTGAAAATATTAGAAGTAGGGAAAAATGTGAAAATTACTTAAAAACAATGTTAAACACATAATTAAAAAAAGGTAAGAATGCACTTGTCTATGCAAAAGCATCTATACTAATATCAATTACATTCTGTAGCCACCATTTAACTAAATGTAAATAATATAAACATGGTTCTCCTATTATTTTGATATCATTGTATAATTTTCTATAAATTTTCTTTTTATATAATAGACATTTTCTTCTCTAGGTGATGTGATGGCTATTGCAGCATGAAGTCGAGTGTATTTGAACATGCATAGAAAGAAATTGATCTTATTATTGTGCTGAACCACCCCCACTTCTTGAAATGATTTCTAGGTTTAGCCATTGTCAATCTGAAATTCACAAGAGAAAGTGGCAGTGCATAGGCTTTATAAGCCTCTTTGTGGACAAGAATAGTTTAAAACTTTTTGTTAGAGAAAGAATATAGTTAAGAAACAAAACAAGGACAGCTTTTTAGAATACTACAAAACAGCACAAGTTTATTGAAAGCAATTACACGCAAACCATGGAATGGTGAAGGAAAAACAAAATTTAATTGTGTGTTTCATGGTCAATGCATTCAGCTCTGAGTACTCACAGTTAATTGAAAAGAGTTTCTAAAGTAAAAGAGCTAATGCACAAAAGTTACCGCTAGTACCTTAACTTGCTCTTATTCATTTGTTAGGATGGACTGAGGTCTTCAGAAATGTAAAAGAGCTGTACTATTAGTTTCCATTAATTTTAGTAACTTTCATGTTTAATTGAATTTGCTTTGTGATGACAGTTGTACGTATCCTAAAAGATGTAAATTGGTGAAAGAGGTGAAGTTTTATTGCATATTTCATAGTTGTATTCAACTTGTAAGTATCCGAGCTTAATTTTAGATACCATCTATAATGAATGAGTTAATGCATAGGATTCACCACCGGTACCTTAGCTTGCATTTAATCATGTCTGACTAACTTAATGTTTCTAAAACACAAAAGAGATCTACTTTGTTACTATGGCTAGTTCCTTGAGTGATTTAATATTCATTTTTTTAGCAGCTCATGTGTACCCTCTCGTGTCTATCTTAATTCACTTTGATCCTGAAAAAAAGCAAGTCCCAGCAAGAACCTGGTTAAATAGCAAACAATTGCTATTGCATATTTTACTCTCACAGATGTTATCACCAATGATGAGTAATGTTGTGGTTTAATATTAATTTATGTGAAACCTAAACATTAGCTTTTCTAGATAAAAAGAGGGAAGTGGCGAGTCTTATTATAATATAATGAAAATTTTTTGGATGCTCAAAAGACTCTTTTATTTTGTATGCAACAATCCACTTCCTCTCATAAGCAAGGTTGATGTGAATGCACAAGCTGTCTAGGATTCTTGCGTACCTCAAGTTCAAGTGCCTCAAGATCCGATCACTTGTGCACGTGCTAAAAAGTTTAAAGAGTCATTGCAAGCTTTGGTATGAGCTGCTCACGCGTCATATGGAGATTCCAAGTTGTTTGAAGGTCTTCAAATTGACGGGCATCCATGTGTTACCCTACTACGAGTTGATCAAGACTTGGATGACTCAGATGATTGAAGAAATCCAACTTAGTCGTTTGTTTCTTTCCTAGGGTTTAGGTCGAATAAAGTGACTAGCCTTGATTTGGTTTGGATCACATTAGTTATTAAGGTTAATTAGGTCATTATGTTAGCTATTTAATTCAGTTTTAGTAAGGGTTAAATTCGACTAGCAAGCCAAGGGGGTAAAGTCGAATTTCCTTTTCCTTGTCTAGATAGGATTTGTTGTGTAAGGCCTATAAATAAGGCTGCCAAACGTTTTTGAGGACACAATTTGATTCATAAAATTTTCCAGCATCTTTAATTGAGAGAGAACTTTCTCTTGGCTTCATAGCACCCTTGAATACTTTAGATATTTTCTTGAGTGTTTGAGCTTGGCTTATCAATCAAGAAATGCACTTGATTGTGGCGCCTTCTACCAAAACCTAGGTTCGCTAATTCATTTGGTCACGGGTTGAGATCATATCAATATCATTCACACCACGGGGATTAGAAGGGTCTAAGAGGTTGTTTCGCTCATCTAAATCTGGTCATCGAGTTCCTGGTCTTGGGAAACAAATTTCGTCTTCTTGGCGAAACTCATATCAGTTGGTAATCAGAGCTTGTTATCGGTGTCCAGTTTATATCTTTTCTTAATTTCATTTGAGTCTTCTAGATAATCTGTTTCCTTCGTGTTTATCCTTGTCATGTGTTTCTGACTGTGAAAAAAAAACAAAACAAAGCAAACAGTCGCTAGGGCTTTTGTGTTCAATTGTTAGGGTTTCTTTTAAGTCGTTTCTGTCCATCTTTTTTTCGTGGCTCTTGTGTGTAGTTTCATCTAGCTTTTGTGTTTTGTTTTGTCTTTTGTGTTCTTGTGTTGTTGCTGTTTTTCATTTATAAAAAAAAAATACAAACCTGTTCATCGTGTTCTTCTTTAAGGCTGAAGAAATTGTGGATTCTCAAGCTTTTTCCTTGAAATTCTTGGCTGAAAATTTGTTCTTGTGAACCTTGGATTGTTATCTAGAAGCTCTTGAAAGTTGTCATCCAATTTTGGAAATTTCTTGAATTTCTTGAGCAATAAAAAAATGTCCTTGAAATCTAGAAATTTGAAGAAAAAAGCTATTCTTGTTTCTTGCCTTCGGACTGCCTTAAATTTTGCTTTGTTTGATCCGAAATTTTGCTGCAATTTTGAAATCTTGGTGTTCAAAGAAACTGAATTCCAACTACTCTTCAAGTTGCATCAAAACTAATTGTGGTTATTTCCAAAACTACAAGGAATCGGGTTCTACTCTTTTCCAAAACTGATTCAGATAGCATGTGGCAAAAGGAAACCAAATCTGGTTGGGTTTTGTTTCCAAAAATTTTCTTTCCTATTCAGTTTTAGCCTCCAAAACAGCCTTCCAAAGTGATTATAAGTTGATTAAACAACTCATCTAAACCGAATTGTGCAAGTAAAGCTAGTTTGATTCGAATTTCTCCTTGAAACAAGAAATCCATATTTCTAATTCCAATCTGTCCGCACCTTCAAAACCTGATTTGATCTTGATTCCCAAAGACTGTTTTCACTTTGGATTTGGTTTCCAACTAGCTGTCCAAACCATTTTTAGAAAGCTAAACAGGTTACATATTCCAAAAGTGGGAAGGAAAACCTAAACTGGTCCGGATTTCTCATAAACACAAGATTCCAGATTCAAACCTTCCAAATCTGTCTGCCACTTTCCTAATTGTTTCAGCCGTGTTTAGCTTGAGTTCCTAAAAATTCCAGATTCCTAATCGAGTCATTAGGAGTTTTTTAAGTTTCTAAATTTCAGCTGTGTCTTAATTCTTCATTCCAAGTCATTTAATCTTGCGTTTTTAGCATTTAAAAATCTGTTTCGGTTAGTTTTGTCCAGCCGTGTTTTCTAGTTTTAAATTTCCAGCTTTGAGTCACAGTTTAAGTCATTTTCCATCTTGTTTCAATCCATCCAACGTGCTATAATCAAGGAATTTCATTGTTAACCTATTCTTATACTTTTGAGGGAATTCTAAATTTTTCAAGGAAGCAATTGAAGCCTTGAGAAATTGTTGGTGAGTGCATTAGAGGGATTTAAAACACTTGAGTGCAAACACGAGTGTGAGAGCAAACACATGAGGGAGTGAGGTGAAAATTTTGTTTTTCTTGTTTTTTTCACTAACCTTGTAGGTATTTCAAGATGTCCAACAGTGAGCAACAACCCCAAGGCATGAATCAACCAAAATGGGAAGCAATGTTCAAAGACTTCCAACGACAACTTAATAAAACACTTGAAGCTGTCCACGAGAGGATGGATGAACTTGAATTGACGCAATCCAAGTCCAAGAACAGTCGTGGCAAATCCTCAAGGGAATCTGAAAGTTCAAATTATAAGGAGGAAGAAGAGAGGAGATCAAGGCACGAACGGCAAATTCCAACCAAAGATGTTGACCCTTTCAAGGGCATAAAGATCAAAATCCTGGAATTCTATGGCAAAACCGACCTCGAAGCATACTTGGAATGGGAACAAAAGATCGACATGACCTTTGAATGTCACACCTACTCTGAGGAACAAAATTTGAAACATGCCATTATAGAATTCAAGGAATATGCTATGGTTTGGTGGGACCAATTGTGCACAAGCAGACGCTGGAATGGTGAGCCACCTCTAACTGCTTTGACTCAATTGAGGAGGATTATAATGAAGAGGTTTGTACCAAGTCACTACCACCGTGACTTGTACCAAAATTACAAACCCTTCTTACTCAAGGAGGTCGAAGCGTCGGGGATTACTTCAAGGATATGGAGATCACCATGATGCGCGCAGATGTTCAAGAAGATCGAGAGGCAACAATGGTGAGATTCTTGAATGGATTAACCCGAGATAGCTGAGAAAGTAGAACTCCAAAACTACGTGGAATTGAGTGAATTGGTGGATAAGGCCATCAAAATTGAAGAAAGGGTTAAGAGGAGGGGTACCAATCGGAATTCATATAATTAATTACCCTACCCAAAATCTGATATCCAATTCCTCAAGAACCGATCCAAGACAAAGCCAGCATCGAGTGGATCAAAAGACATCCAATTTGGCTTCCTCTTCAAAACCGCGCGGAGATGTCTGCAAGGGAGAATATAAGTTGAGCTCAAAAGGGCCTAATGAAGTCAAGGCATGTCCCAAGAATAATAGGTGTTTTAAATGCCAAGGCCGAGGGCATATTGCAAGCCAATGCCCTAATCAAAGGACAATGCTCTTACTTCCAAATGGTGACATTATAACCGATGATGAAGAAGAATATGAAGGTATGCCTCCGTTGGAAGAAGATGCAAGTGAAGCCCAGGAAGAAGTGGCACTGGACGGGGATATTGGTGTAAGCTTGATGGCAAGACGAACATGGACTACACAACTCAAAGATGACGAGGGTCAACGTGAGAATATATTCTAGACCCATTGCCAAGTCAAGGACAAGCTATGTAGTTTGATCATCAATGGAGGAAGTTGCACCAATGTAGCAAGTGCTCACATGGTGAATACATTGTCACTACCTACCACGGACCATCCACAACCTTACAAGCACCAATGGCTCAACAATAGTGAAGAAGTTCTGTATCCAAGCAAGTTCTCGTTCCCTTCAAGATTGGTCGATATAAGGATGAGATTCTTTGTGACGTTGTTCCAATGCAAGCAAGTCACATCATCTTAGGTTGTCCATGGCAATATGACAAGAATATCAGCTTTGAAGGAAAAACCAACAAGTATTCCTTCATGCATCGAGATCGAAAAATGACTCTTGTGCCCCTGACCCCTAAACAAGTGCATCAAGATCAAGAGAGGCTACAAAGAGAGTTTGAGCAAGAAAATGAGAGGAAAAAGAATGAGTTGAAGGCCACAAAAAAAGAGGGGAAAAAGGCAATAACCAATTTGGCCAGTAAGGAAAGAGTGGGAAAAAAAATGAGTTTCTTAGCAAAAGCCAAAGATGTGAGGAGAGCTATTAGTGAACATCGACCTCTACTTGATCTTTTGAGCAAAGAGGTGATGCTTTCTATTAAACAACTTGACACATCCTTACCATCCATTGTCATGTCTCTTTTGTAGGAATATGATGACATCTTTCCTGATGAGATCTCGAGTGGACTACCGCCTATTCAAGGCATAGAGCATCAAATCGACTTTGTTCCAAGAGCCTCATTACCTAACCAGCCAGCCTACAAAATCAACCCTGAAGAGACCAAAGAGCTGCAATGTCAAGTTGATGCTTTGCTAAGCAAGGGTTGGGCGCGTGAAAGGTTGAGCCCGTGCGCCGTGCCGGTGATTCTAGTACCCAAAAAGGATGGCGAGTGGCGAATGTGCACTGACTGTAGGGCTGTAAACATCATCACAGTAAAGTATCAAAACCTATACCTAGATTGGATGATATGCTTGATGAGTTATATGGTGCCGTTATATTTACCAAAATTGATCTTAAAAGCGGGTATCATCAAATTAGAATTAAAGAAGGGGATGAATGGAAGACTGCTTTCAAAACTAAGTATGGGTTGTATGAGTGGTTGGTTATGCCATTTAGGTTGACCAACGCCCTGAATACTTTCATGGGTCTTATGAATCATGTGTTACGGCCATTCTTAGGGAAATTTGTAGTGGTTTATTTTGATGGTATTCTCATATATAGCAAGGATTTGAATGAACATCTAGAACACTTGAAAGCTGTTTTTGACTTGCTTCGACGAGAAAAGCTTTATGCCAATCTCAAGAAGTGCACGTTTTGCACTGACAAATTTGTGTTTCTAGGTTTTGTAGTTAGCTCATAGGGTTTGCAAGTAGAAGGAAGTAAAATCAAAGTTATCCAAGAATGGCCAACATCTACTTCAATTGGTGAAGTTTGAAGATTTCCATGGCTTGCGAGCTTCTACCGGCGCTTTGTAAAGGATTTTAGCTCTATAGCAGCCCTATTGACTGCAATTATCAAGAAGAATTAGACATTTCGATGGGGGAAGGCCCAAGAAAAAGTTTTTCAAACACTTAAGCATAAGCTTACACACGCACCTGTACTTTCTTTACCTGATTTCTCTAAGACATTTGAAATTGAATGTGATGCTTCAGGCATTGGCATAGGAGCTGTGCTCATGCAAGAGGGTCGACTAGTGGTATATTTCCGTGAAAAGCTCAGTGGAGCCACTTTGAATTACTCCACTTATGATAAAGAACTCTATGCTCTAATTCGAGGTCTAGAAACGTGGCAGCACTATTTGAGACCGAAGGAGTTCATGATTCACACTGACCATGAGTCATTGAAATACCTAAAAGCTCAACATAAGCTGAGTAAGAAGCATGCTAGGTGGATTGCATTTGTCGAGTCCTTCCCATATGTTATCAAGTACAAAACTGGTAAGACAAATGTTGTAGCCAATGCACTATCTCACAGGTATACTCTAATCTCAACTTTAGAAGCTAAACTCTTAGGATTTGAGTTGATTAAAGAGTTATATCCTTCTGATGCTGATTTTGGACCTATCTTTTAGATATATACACATGCTACCCGTGGGAAGTATTACATTGTTGATGGTTATTTGTACTTTGCTAACCGACTGTGCATTCCTCAAAGTTCCATTCGAGAGCTACTGGTTAGGGAATCACATTCGAGTGGCCTAATGGGACATTTTGGAGTCACTAAAACTCTTGCTATCTTGCAGAAGCATTTCTGTTGGTCGCACATGTGCCGTGACATAGGAAAGGTGGTGGATCGTTGCATTACATGTAAGCGCGCAAAATCTAAGGTCCGGCCACATGGTTTATACACCCCACTGCCTATCCCTACCACACCATGGGTCAATCTTTCTATGGACTTCATTCTTGGTCTACCAAGATCAAGGAAAGGTAACGATTCTATCTATGTTGTGGTCGATAGGTTCTCTAAGATGGCACACTTTATTGCATGCCATAAAACTGATGATGCATCTCATGTCACTAACTTATTTTTCAAAGAAATTGTGAGATTGCATGGCATCCCTAGGACCATTGTCTTTGATCGTGACGTTAAGTTCCTTAGCTATTTTTGGAGGACATTATGGTCAAAATGAGGCACTAAATTGCTATTCTCTACGGCTAGCCATCCTCAAACTGAGGTGGTTAATAGTACATTATCTACTTTGTTACGTGTCATTATTAAGCAAAACCTTAAAACATGGGAAGAATGCCTACCTCATGTAGAGTTTGCTTATAACCGTACTGTTCATTCTACTACTCATTTCTCATCATTTGCAATTGTTTATGGTTTTAATCCTCTAACACCTTTAGATTTGGCATCTTTGCCTATGCATACGCATGTTAATCATGATGGTAAGAAGTGAGCAAAGTTTGTTAGGCAATTACATGAGAAGGTACATGCCAATATCGAGAAACGTACTAGCCAAATGGTTCAACAGGCCAATAAGGGTCACCAAAAGCTAGTGTTTGAACCTGGTGACTAGGTGTGGTTGCACATGCGAAAGGAGCATTTTCCTATTCAATGCCACAACAAGTTGCTTCCAAGAGGTGATGGACCATTTCAAATGGTACAATGCATCAACGACAATGCCTACAAGCTTGATTTGCCAGGTGAGTATGGTGTTAGTGCTACATTGAATGTTGCTGATTTGAGTCCGTTTGATGCAGACGATGCACGTGATTTGAGGACAAATCCTTTTCAAGAGGAGGGGAATGATGCAAATGCACAAGCTGCCCAGGATTCTTGCATACCTCAAGTTCAAGTGCCTCAAGGTCTGATCACTCGTGCACGTGCTAAAAAGCTTAAAGAGTCATTGCAAGCTTTGGTACGAGCTGCTCATGCGTGAAATGGAGATTCCAAGTTGTTTGAAGGTGTTCAAATTGACGGGCATCCATGTGTTACCCTACTACGAGTTGATCAAGACTTCGATGACTCAGATGATTGAAGAAATCCAACTTAGTCGTTTGTTTCTTTCCTAGGGTTTAGGTCGAATAAAGTGACTAGCCTTGATTTAGTTTGGATCACATTAGTTATTAAGGTTAATTAGGTCATTATGTTAGCTATTTAATTCAGTTTTAGTAAGGGTTAAATTCGACTAACAAGCCAAGGGCTTAAAGTCGAATTTCCTTTTCCTTGTCTAGATAGGATTCGTTGTGTAAGGCCTATAAATAAGGCTGCCAAACGTTTTTGAGGACACAATTTGATTCATAAAATTTTTCAGCAACTTTGCAATTGAGAGAGAACTTTCTCTTCACTTCATAGCACCCTTGAACACTTTAGATATTTTCTTGAGTGTTTGAGCTTGGCTTATCAATCAAGAAGCGCACTTGATTGTGGCGCCTTCTACCAAAACCTAGGTTTGCTAATTCATTGGTCACGGATTGAGATCATATCAATATCATTCGCACCACAGGGATTAGAAGGGTCTAAGAGGTTGCTTCTGCTCATCTAAATCTGGTCATCGAGTTCCTGGTCTTGGGAAACGAATTTTGTCTTCTTGGCGAAGCTCGTATCAAAGGTGATCAGCTACATATGATTGGCCATGGTACAAACTTCATGAGACATCCATATAAAAACTAAGATCCGCACCATAAAATAGAATCCTAAGGACTGCTAGACAGTTTTTTAGGCAATACAATAATATATAAGACACTGAGTACATATTTAGCAACTAATTTGTATAGTGTTAAGCAAATACATAGTGACAAAGTTGATCAATACTACAATGGTAGATTAATAATTAGATTAACATACTTATTAGTAAAGAAACCTAAAATATTGAACTACAAGAAGGGGAAAATGAATTAGAAGAAGATTACAAAGTCAATGGTTGACCAATGACCAATAAAGAAACTGAAAAATATATTAAGTTAGCTATCAACCCCTAGTTGGAAGAAAAACAAGAAGATTATTAGTTTCTTCTAATAAAAATGAAAATTAGATGATATATGAGAAAAGAAACAAGCATAATTCTCTAAAAAAGTATTCTCATGTTTAAAACAAAGAAAATAACATCTACAAGAGTGATCACCAACCCAAAGTACCAAATGAAGTATATAAAGGTTTGGCTATTTGAGTTAAGCTGCCTAAGCTAGGTAGACAAAAGACAAGGATGTCTATCAACCTCTTGAAATTCTTCTCATGTTTAAAGAACATAAATAAAGCTAGTGAAGTTTACTAATAAGTCTAATGTATCAAACAAAGTAGCTAGATATCTATATATTTCAAGCTAACCAAGCATTTCCTTTAATATACAAATCTAACTCAAGATTAGTTTCTTTTTTGCTTCTTTGTAGTAGAAGTTCCATCAACTTTATGTTAGATGCTGATATTTCTTCAGATAGTTCAAGCCTCTTTGCAAGACATACACATGCTTTGGAGAAAAAGCATTCCTTTTCTACATAAAGTAATAATGTTTTGGTGGTCATCTTTAAATGCGAAAGCAGCATAATCTGCAATTTATAAATATAGAACATATTGTGTGACGACCCATCTCTCCCTAGGACATACCCTAAGGAATCAGCGAGCCGCCTGCCCAACTCTCGTCAGGACTCACTATTCAACAAAATCTAAGAACAAGAATAATATCTTCAAATCAAATACAACAAGCAATATATACATTAACATGAACTATCGTTTCAAACTTAGAGTACATAAACAGAGTTCAACCTTACAAAAGACATAGGAGATTCACTATTACATTGGCACTTAAACAAAGTACAACAAAAGTCTAGAACTAAGAATACGTCAAATACAAATCACAAGCCAAATCTTAAAAGTGAATACAATCCCTCAAAATAAGAGTTAAAACTCCAATCGGTGATATTGGAACTAACCTCAATCAAAATTTTCAATCCATCTAATAAATCAATCTTAAAGTACAATATGAGGTTCAAACTTACAAGAACCAAGTTTCTACCTTACAACCCAAAAGAAAACCAAAGAGGCAATTCTATCACACTTAATTTGAAAGACTTAGATAAAGTCTCTGCCTTCCTCAAAACCCTCATCCACAAGCTTGCCCCCTGCTAAGGAAAACAAACTAAAAAGTGAACTTTCGCTCAATGAGATCCCAAGAGCTAACATGCAACCAACAAGGTATCATACAAGTCTCAAGAATTGTAAACCAAAAGAAGATAAAATATACACATTTCAAAAAAAACTATAACATGATCAAATAAAAGGATATGGAGCTCCCAAGAGCTAACTCAACTCGCTTAATCAAGATTCAAGTTTCCCATTGACACTCTATCAAATTTATACAAAATTACCAACAAGTAAAACACCACTTCACGCCATTCTCCGACCACTATTCAACCCCCTAACGGGCCACATGCCAAAATCAAGATAGGTGATATTTGAGTACACCATTCAAGTACAAGTTCATGATTGAATCCAAGTTCATGATTCAAGTGTCAAGATTTCATATTTCGAGACCCAAGGTTCATTGATTGCCTTGACCGAACCCTTGCCAACTTAATTTGACCAACTAGCCAATAGGTTGGGATCCCAAGCAAGCAATTCAAGTACAAGACATTCAATTCACAAGATTCAAGTAAACAAAATTCTATTCAAGATATGAATTCAAGGACGACAAGTACATCCTTGCCTGTCCAATAGCAATTCGAGTACAAGTATGAAATTTCAAGGAGAAAAGTTGTTCAAGTAAGTTCATCAACCAAACATACACAAGCAATTGGAAAACTCTCCATTTAGCAAAGTTCAATTGTCCAACTCCGGTGCTCCTTCAAGTTCACTTTCACATCTTAATAACAAGTAAAGAGAGTACCATAAGGATTGCTACTTCAAGCCACAACAACGAGGTAAAATTCATTTCCAAGACTCGACTATGAAGTCCCCAAAAGTGTCCCAAATAATTTTAACTTTTGTACCTACAAAACTCTTTCAAAAACATATGATCTCTTGCTCAATTCAAGGGAAAAATCAATGTTTATGTTAGACCATTGTTTCAAGTAGAAAATGGTGCAAAATGGTTTCATTTTCAACCACATCTTGGCACAAAATAGCCCCCAAAATAGTTTCATTTTCTGGTTGGACTTTCAACCAACAAAATAGTGAAAATGTGAGATTTTCACCTCTTAAAACTCATAATTTTTCACCCAAATTCATCACCCATGTTAGGGTTAAGATAACATCAAGTGTATAGAGCAATATTATCCAAAAATTCGTTGCACGAAACAAAGGAAACAAGGGTAAAACAGTCCAAGTTTTTCAGCATTGGCGACATTTTTTGAAAAAGCATAACATGAGTTCTATAGGTTGAAAAATTATAAAACTTACACCATTAGAAATTAGACTCAAAAGATTAACAATATTGGAAGACATTTTTATAAAATTCAGCTCATAGTTAAGTCAAATTTTAGTTCCAAACCATTGCTACCACAAATCTTGAACAGAGCAGGTCATGATTTTCAGCAAATTTTGCAAATTTTTTGGTATTGATAGAGAGTGAACCAGGCCCTAAAATTTATATCATTGAAAGATCTTTGAGTCTAGTTGCAAACACAATAAACGGAACTTAGTTTCAATTTTCCTATACCAAGTTATGGTCAATGTACTAAAACTGCACAAAGTCTCCTATGAAAATTTCAGAAACGTATCAACAAGGAAAACAAGAAACTCTCTCCAATAAAACTTCAAGATTTTGACTCAAATTCAACATACAAATGTAGTTTAATGTTTTAGCAAGAATATTTAGCAAAATCATCCAAAAATACCAAACAAAAGCAAGAAAAGAAAGCTGCAATTCCTTTGGCCAGCATAGCAGAATTTCAGCCAAGAAAATAGAAAAATTTTTGAAGCTTTAACCGCTTAAAACTCATGATTTTGGTTCTAATCCAACATACACTTTAAGTTTCAAGTCTCATAGGATGTTTTGAACATATTTTAGCTAAAAATCATCACAAAAATTTCAAAATCCAAGCTAAAAATCTCAGCTTCCAGTTCGGCTAGCAAGCAAAAAATTTCCTTAAAATTTTCCAAAATTTCAACCAACAAATCTCTCAAATCTCACCCAACAATCTAATACACATCCACAAAGGTTTATGTCGCGCCCAAAATCCATATCCCTGGACCAGATTTGCAACGTGGTACGCCATATCTGTGAGACCTTGCTCCCACAAATACAATACAACATGACCATAACTTATAAAAATTCACTAAAATTTAAAACTTACAAATGCTAAAGAAATACATACTACATTTAAACTAATACAGTTGCTAAATCTTTGTTCTATACTACTAACTTAAAACGTCCAACTATATACCTTTCTCTTATCTTCTATTCGCACCTGAACTCGCTTTTGAGATCTGCAAGAGAAGTTATGAAAAGATGGGTTGAGCGACACATGCCCAGTAGATAATGCTTACTCCCCTGTCGGATCATGTAGTTACATACATAAATATAATTTTACAATTCCTTTCACACAATCCACATGAACATAGTAGGACTAAGAGAAACATTTAGCAACTTTACAAATATTTATATACATATATTTCACATGATGAGTGGCATATACATAAATAATTTCCGTTTGGCGTGGCATGAAAACAAACGACATGATCTTTTTCACTGAACATACTTGCAAATCATAAGCATACCAATCATATCATCTTATTTCACAAAACAGAGCTCTTAAACAAGAACATGCAACATCGGACTTCTAAGTATTCAGTCTAGAGATTAAACCCCTTCTAGGAGGGCAACTAATAGGTTTCATGATTACCGATTGGTCACATAACATGACATGAGTCAATCGACTGGACTCTATACTGACTCCATAATTGTCAATCGACGGACTCTATACCGACTCCATGACTAAGCCAATCGGTCGGGTTTTATACCGACTCCATGACTTCTTACATGATTAGAACTATAGCCCCTACCGGATATTTCATGACTGTTTAGAGCTCATTTCACACGTCACATGCATTTTCTTTCACAAAAATATACCACTCAATTCATAACAATTTGAATAGTAAAACATTTCAAATAGGCATACATGATCCATTTTTCATATACTAAAATAAAGCATTTACTTGAGAAAATTCATATTTAACATCTCGAAAATACAGAGGGGTAAGAACCAACTACTTAAAACCGCTGACTTGGAGCTATTCTTAACTTGTCCTTAACTCGCATCTGTGAGGACCCAGAATTTCTTGAATTATACACCCGAAATTTCTTGAATTAAAAGCTTATATTTCTTGCGAGAAACCCTAAATTTTTCATGAATTATTTTCATTGCATTCATTTAAGTGCAAATCATTTTCTTTAAACATTGGTAACATAAAATTTTCATTTAAGTGCATTATTTTCCTTAAGTACTCTATTTTGTATGTATTGTACGAAATTAATTTGGAATTGTATTTTACATATTTCATGTAGCCAAATACATAAACTTATATGGTATTAAGTGGATCACATTTTACATTAAGGGATTTGATGGCAATTTGCAAAGATATTATCCTATTTTTGGCCAAGAAGATGACACTTGTCAACAATCCAACAAAGCCTTGACTTAAGACTTTCTATTTAATCTCTCATCTTCAAAAAAATTGAACTAATTTTCCCTCCACTCTTCTCTCTCTTGGCCGGCCACATGAAGGAGAAAATCACTAAAACCCTTAGTGAGGAAAAACATCTTCAAGTGAAACCCTAGCTTAGATTGTTGCTTGATCATCAAACTTGGTTGGAAGAATTGGAGCTTTTTGGGTGGTTTTCTCTCTCAACTCTCAAGGTAATTAGTCACTTAACTTTTCTTTAGTTATGTTTAAATTCAAAAAAGGATGCATGATAGTTAAGTTTAAGGTGTTTGGGGATGATTAGATGGATTGGATTTGGTGTTTTGCTTATCAAAATTTCAGCCAAGAATTTCTATCCGTTTTCTGTCCGAATTTGCTTGGTATATTCGAAGATGTTGGGAGCTGAATTAGCCTTAGCCTAAATCATGAAAGTTGTAGATAATTGAGTGAGGATTCTTCCTGTAAATTTTCAGATGAATCAGAGCACTGTATCATGTTAAATGACTAAATTACCCTGGTGCCCTGTTTCTGTCCAAACTGATAATTAGCCTCTGTAATTGGTTAGTTTGACTGGGAAGATGACTGAATTGGTTGTCAATGCCTTCTTAAGAATTGTATCCTTGTATTGTAGCTTTCAAATGCCATTGGAATTACCTGAATTGGACTTGTGTGCGTTGAGTTATGATTAATTGAATCAGGCATGTCAATAAGATTCGTAGTGAGATGTAAACTTGAGAATCTGGGGGCTGTTTTGGTAAATTTGACCTAGTTAGAATGGGAACTGGGTTGAGATATCTTCATGAGAATTGTAGAGCTATGTCTTAGCTTCGAAACGGTATAAGATTCATCTCAATCCGATAAGTATAGCTCTAGTTATGATCAAAACACCAAGAGATGATAGAAACTTGATAGTTTGCCTACCAATGTTTGATAAAATGTTTGTGTGAAACTAGTGGTTATGCACATCAAGTGTTTGATGAAATGTTTGGTATGAAACTTGTGATTCTAGGACTTGGCTTGAAATGGAGATATCTATTGCAGACAAGTGAAGCACGCTGTGGTTGGTGAGTGTTCCAACTCGTTTCAACTAAAATGTTTTACTAGAATTCAATTGTGAAATGACTTACTACCTTACTTTGATCTTGCCATCTCAAACTTGCTACTCATTTTATTACTTGTGAAATGGTTTACTAACCTGCTACTTCACGTGTTTTCAAATTTGCTCTCATCTTGTTTCTAAACTTGTTTTAACTAGTTTTTTAAACATGTCCAAATTTGTTTTCCCCACTTATTTACACATGAAACATTTTACTACTATTCTTTTAAATGACACATTTTCCAATTATTTGTAAGTATTGCAAAATGTGTTTTAAACTCTTTACAAACTTCTTTTGATGCTTAATGTAGTTTGTCGTGTGAAATAACTTGATCCATTAAATTGTTAATATCTAGATGATTGTTTGATCTTATTTCCAAAATTGTTTTCACACTTGATTTCCAACTTGTTTTCGAACTTATTCCACTTGCTTGTCAAACTTGTTTTACTTGATTTTTGGACTAGCTTTTCACTAGTTTTCACATGAAATAATCCGTTACTACTTTTTCTAAATGAAATATTTTCCTAGTATTTCGAGTGTTCAAACTATATGTTAACTTATTTGTAAGTATTTTGCTACTACTCTTTATAAATGTAAATGTTGTCAATTAATTGTGAGTATTTTAAATCGTATTTCAAAATACTTATAAACCGATTCACTTGTTTATAAACCTATTTGTGATGTGCTTGTTTTACATATTGATTTATCAATGTGCACAAGTGAAATAATTACTGTGAAATTAACTTCCATTTAACTTGCTATTACATGTGAGTATTCCTTATATGATATGTGAATTACATGCTTATGTGATTAATACTTGATGTTACTTGATTTCATAAGTGTTAAATACCTGTTTTTAGGCGAGTGTGTACTTTATCGCACTCGACCTAACTGTCTATAACTGTTCAACTATTTACTTCTCTACTGTTTGCATATTACTTGCGCATGACAGTAGGCCATGTGTACTTTACCACATTGGCTGAACAAGGCCTTTCCCCATTCGTTATCGGCCTATTCGAGCCAGAAGCGGACTCGGTCGGGTAAGTTGGTACTTAGGGCACTGTACGGTATACTCGAGTATTACCACTGGAGGGATAAGGTGATGGCCAAATGAACTGAGGGGATTGTTCAGGAGTTATAAGGTGAAGTGGACTAGTGAAATAGCTCCAAGTGAGCACTGTATCCTTTTATAACTGATTTAATGTTTATTAAGCACTGTTCTTCTAGTAGAGCCGATCTGAGCAAGTCTCCTCGTGAGCACTAATCTCCGAGTCGAAGCGGCTCGAGTTTTGTTCTCTCCTAGTTGAAAAGTGTCCTGTGAGTGTGCTTGATTATTTGTCAAAATGCTCGTGTGATGGATTAAATTATTTCGTGAATTGTTTTCGTCTTGTAAATTTCTAGTGAAAAGTACTTTCTCACGTGATTTCAAAGATTTGAATATTCCAATGTTTTCGTGCTTTGATAAAACAGTTAAATTCTAAAATACTTGTTTTCTCGGAACCTCACTGAGCTTTAGCTCACCCCAAAAATATTTATTTTCTCTCCACAGGAATCGAGGTGATCGGAAGCATGTGTAGTGGCCCTATTAGTAATTTTGGAGTATTTCTTGTACAATTATAATTTTGGTTGAGTTGAAATTTATATTTTGGAGAACTTGGGTTGTATTTACTACTGGGACGTACTTGTGGATTTTAGCATTTTTGTACTTTTGGAGTCTTTAATTTGTAATTAATTGAGGACTGTAGTGAATCCCAGCGAGAGTTGGGCTGGCGGTCCGCCGAACCCTTTGGTTCGCCTTAGGGGGATGTGGGGCTGTTACAGCATCAAACCTATAATCAATAACATGTATACATTAATTAATTCACTTAACTTATTTTTCCTGTAATCGATCCTACCTTAAACAACTCTAGAAAATGTGTTTGTGTAACAGCCTCAAAAATTTATTTTGATATTATTACAACTTAATATTTTTAAATAATGTTATTATTATTATTAATTCGTTTAATTATTTTAAAATTACATTTAAACGAATTTTTAGAAAATTTAAATGAAATTTCAATTTATTTATTTATTTATTTGATTAATTTATTTCGTTTTAAGAAAAACTTATTTTAAGCCCTATATTAATATTTCAAGTAGATTTTCAATATTCCATTCACCTTATTTTAAAATTTGCCCTTCTGTATCAATTATACAGAAAATGAGGAAAACACGTTTTTTTTTTAGGTAGAAATTCGGGCAGTGAGTGATGTGGTTCAGAATCGTAAGGATGATCACTCGTAGGTTAGAAATGTAATTTGGTGACTGGAAGTGAATTAAAATGAGTGATCATAATTAGGGTTTTGAAACCTTGATTAAGATTTGGATTAACTTTATTAAACTTAGAATTCCAACCAATCATTATTCCTTTCAACTAATTCCTTCTAGTTCTCACAAAATTCTTCTTTTCTTCTTCCCCCCTCCTAGCCGAAAATTAGCCCCTAATCTCAAGCAAGATTAAGCCATTTAATTTCCCTCCAAATAGATAAGTTTGGCATTAATGCAAGGTTGACTTAAGAGGCACAAGACAAGACTTGTGTCTTGTCTTTCTCTTCTCATTTAATCTACTCAAAAATTAACACAAAATCCCTCTCTTCTTCTCTTCCCTTTGGCCGAACCCCCTTCCCCTCTTCCCTTGAAAATCCATCAAATTTCCTCCATCGAATTCCCTTCTAAAACCACCTACAACTTCCAATTAATCTTGGCCTAAGCTTGGGATTGTGGTGAGGAGCATTGAGGAGGAGCTCTTGGAGGTTTGAGGCTAGCAATCTTGGAGGAAATTTGCCAACTTCTTAGAAGAGGTAAAACCCCAAAATCTTCATCTTTGTTCATCCATTAAATTTCAAGCATGAAAGTTAGGATTTGGGTGGTTGATAGGTTCTTAGAACCTTGATGGATGATGGTTATGATGTTTGTGATGTTGAGCTTTATTATGTTAAATTTGATGATTATGGAGAATTTGTGGGCTCTTGGAATTCCCACTAAATATGTGTATTTGTTTGCTAGATGGTTAAAAGGTGTTATATAAGTGCATTATGTTTAATTTTGGTTGCTAAAAGTTGGAAGGAAAACCTCAAGGAAGAACCGGCTTGAAGGAGAAAATTTTGGGGGTAAAATTTTCTGATTTTTGGCTTAATTTCATGGCTGAATTTTTGGTTAGGTTAACTGCTGGATTTGATGTTTAAATGATGGTGATTAAGCAGTTAATTTTTCCCACAAAAAGTCCTTCATGAATGGTTGCAATTAGGGTTGCTAAATTGGAAGTGAAATCTGGAAAATCAAGGGGCTATGCTGCCCGATTTTTGGGGGTTAATTTGTGATAATTTTTGATAAAATTTGTGACCATTTTTGATCATCATTAGGCTTAGGAAGTTCAATACTAGCTTGGTTTCGAAAATTAGGCAAATTGGTGATGATTTGAGGCATAATCTAAGTATATGAAATGAAGGAAATGAACTTTGTCGGTTTGGACAGTTTCGATGGATGAACTTGAGGCACATAGAAAACTGCCATCCCATTTGAATTTTAAGTTGAAATGTGGTATGAATATAGTTGATATATGGAAGTATTAGTGTGCCAAATTTGACAATTTTTGGACTTGAATTCGTTACTCAAACAATGTCTTGAGAACTGCCCAGTATCTTCATATTCCCAGAAATTTTAGAATTGTGAACTGCCCTTGTTTGAACTGTTGTCGTTTCATGCTCGGATATCGGAATTGAGTTCCGTCAGTGGATGTTGAAACTCCTTATGTATTAATATATTGTTGTATGAATTTCAGAGGTTAACTAATTTTCTGTAATTTTTGGCGAATTTTCAAAGTGCTCTAGATGTCCAGCCTGATAAGCACTGCCTCTTTACTGTAGCAGAGTGTTTAACGAAAATCTGGGTTAATTTCGTCCATAATTTTAATTTGATGTCTTCTGAAAAGTTTTAGAGATTTCAAAGAGGTTTCCAACGGTACCAAATGAGAAAAATTCCGACTTGTATAACTTGAGTTACAATTTTTCAAAGATTTCAGCTCAAATTAGGAAATTATCGAACTTGCTTTCTTATGAGGTAAATTTGGTCGGTGAACTAGGGAAACCTATTTCCACTCTCTTTTAATTATTATAGGGCATAAACTTGGAAACTTTGATATGGAAATGGTCGACCCCTTTTTCTTGATTTTTGTGCCAACTTAGTGTCTCACTTGATTTTCAAATTAGGGAATCTTGAACTTGACTTGAGTCTCATTGAGACATTTTTAAAGACATTTATCGAATATTATTCAAGTGTTTTGAATGAAAATACTCCTATTTATCTCAAGTGATCGAGAAGATTCCGGAAAACCCCAATTAATCTTACGTGCCTTTGCCTTAGACTCTTGACTTCGGTGAGTGTCAAGTGCATGATTTGTTGAATTACCTGTTATATTTATTTGAATGAAACCTTGAGGCGAGTGTACTTTATCGCTTCGTCCTCTTTTACTTGTCTTGTATGTACATGATTGTTATTTGACTTGATCAGATCGAATGTCGATTGGAATAATCCATCGACTTAAAAGTGATAAATGGGGACCTTGAAACCTATTGGGATCCTTGGGACCCGAGCGGCAAGGGCTTGGTCGGGAAGCTTGGTGAACCTTAGCTACTTTGAGCTTGACCTATTGGAGAGGTCTTGCTCGGTATTGCTCGATGTAGCTTTACCTTTAAATCTACCTGCTTGGTTTCGAGCCCAGAGGGTGAACTGCTGGACGGAGGTTGTAAAGTGGAGTTTCTATGGACTTTATTCGTGTTAAGTTGACGGAGGGTCAACGCTTTGGGGATGGAATGGACTCAACCGCTTAATCGTGGAAATTGGCTCCCGAGAGCCAGTATCCTACCCGCATCGTGTATTTTTTCCTGTATGAACTGGTCACTGTACTTGCGCAAATTCACTGTAGATAGAGAGACTCAAAGAGGGTTCTCCGAACCCAGCTCCAAGACTTTTGTCTAATGTGAGCCCTCGAGTAGTGATTCCTTGAGAATACAATCTCCTGGTGAAAATTGCAATTGTACAAGTGAATGATTGATTTACATGCTTTTATATCTGAATTTACTGGCTTTCCTACTTACTTGATTACGTGCTTGCATGTTTCTCCTTGGCATCACTGAGCGTTAGCTCACCCCAGTTTGTTTTCCTTAACAGGTCTCGAAGTGGAAAACATAGATCGAGGATTTAGTTACTTTGGTAGGATTTTCATAATTTTGTATAAGCTGAATATTAAATTTCGACGTTAAAGATTTATTGTACCTGAAATTGATGTTATAAGAGTTTTATTAGATATTATTGAGGATTTACCTTTGTAAGTTAACTATCATTTATTGTTGGACCTCAATTAAGGTTTTAAGAGTGAATGCATGTATTATTATTTTAGAGATCTTGAGAGAGGTGGGGCTGTTATAGTTTGCACATTCACTAAAGTGTACTTGAATAGTTTCCAAAGATAAAAGATTTCTCTTTTAGAAAGTTTCCTAATTTGGAAAGTTTTCTAATTTAGAAAGTTTCCTAATTTACAAAGTTTCTTTTTATAGAAAATTTCCATATTTAGAAATTTCTATATTTTATTTTAATTAAAACATGTATAATTTTATGATATATGAATAAATATTATTTATTTGCTTACTCATTCATCTAATACACATTTATTTATCTTATCTATTATTTATTTACATATTTATGTGTGTGTGTGTGTGTGATGCCTCCACCTCTCCCAAGAGCGAACCCAAGGGTATCAGCGGGACGCCTGCCCAACTCTTGTCAGGACTCACTACAAAATCCCAAAATAATAATACAAGCATTCAATTCTAAAACCCTAATTAACGTCCAACCAAAAATACTAATTAATTTACAAGAATAAATCCTCAATAACTTTTATCAAAATTACAATAATAGTAACTTCAAGTACAATAAACCATTAATTTCACAATGAATATCAATCCTATACAAATACAGAAATCCTACCAAAGAAACTAAATCCTCGAACTACAATCCCCACTTCAAGACCTGTTAAGGAAAACAAATATATTGGGGTGAGCTAACGCTCAGTGAGGCCAAGAAAGCATGCACGCAAGCAAGATAGAGCAATACTTTAAGAAATAATACAATTTAAAGTAAATCAAGCAATATTTCACATAAGGCAATTTAATAAAACCATATAAAGGATACAGGTGGACATGGGTGGTAGAGGTGTCTACCGTCCTCAGGGACGTAGCACATACCCCTGATCCAAATTTTTGCATTTTTCCACCGTCATATTCGGTCCATTTCATGAGCTCCGACTTTCAAATCAAGATGTTGACACTCCGTCAACCACACTCTCACATCCTGTAGACACCACTTGAAACCCTCACTCGTCTACTTACACCCCCTGTACCTGGCCCGCTCGTCAAAATATGTAAACTTGGTAATACTCGAGTATACCTTGGTCGGCGAGCGCACTCCAACTGACATAAACACTTTTAAGACCCATGGTTCACCAATCTCTCGACCAAGCCCCTATTGCCGGCCGAAGTGAAAGGTTCCCCGATGGGGTTTAGGCGTCCCCACAATTTTCAATAGCAATAACAATCATTCAAGCAATTGTAATTCAAGTAACACTTGTTCAAGCAGTCAAACAATTGACAATTCAAGTAGTCGAACTCATTTAGAGACAAATCAAATAAGGTGAGTGTGATAAAGTACACGCTCACCAAGACATATAAGCATGCTTCTCATATCATTAACATTAAATAAATCTTTTAAAAATCATGCACTTGAACACTCACCGAAGTCCCGTAAAACAAGTGAACGAGCAAGAAGCTTAAACTTCGGTAGTCGGACCAACTTCCGCAACCTCTTGGTCACCTGAGCCAAAATGGAACTATCACTTTTAATTCAAACGGTTAAAATTTAAAATTTAACCTAACTCTCCAAGTTCACCCAAAAATCACTCAACTAAAGCTTCTCTCTTAGGCCACAACTCACTCAATATACGTCGGAATTGAACAAGGCTTAAAACTACGGAAACTAGATTCAACATACTTAAAATCACTAGAAGACATCGCTCGAAGATTCCTGAAGTAGGCTGAGCTAAAATGAACCAGAAAATCCAGCACAACAACAAAATAGGAAAATCAGGCTGGTAGATCATCCATCTTTGCGATTTTTCTGGTATTGATAGGAAAAGAACTAGCATGAGAGCCCTATACCATTAGAAATCTTGTGAAGTCTAGTTTCAAACGCCATTGACGGCGCTCAATTTTGACTCCCGAGCAAAGAGTTATAGCCGACAGAAGTACAGGGGTTGACAAGACTGACGAGAAGATTTCCAGATTTGAGAAGCTAATTTTGAGACAGCATTTGGGCATCGAAATACCACTGGAAAATCACCAAATTTTGTACACTCAATCCTCACTAGGTGGACTATGTGTGTACCAAATTTGAACCTAAAAATCACACGAGAAGACAACTTTTTAGATGGCCAAAGTTTGCTAAAATCTAAACTCTAAACTGCCAGATTTTTACCTTCTTTTATTTGCAAACCTTTTGTTCAACTAAAGCAGCCCCAAGTTACTCAAACATTGACACAAAAGCTCTAGCAGCATTCCTTTATCAAATGGAAGCAAAATTTTGAATCAAAATGTTTCAATAATAGGGCAATAGTTCGGCAAAGTACAAAAGGGATAAAATTCCAGATTTTTAACTCAACATTCAAGAACCTTTGTTACACCAAATGAACTCACATTTGCAAAACATTTCACCAACACATAGTGTAACATTTAAGCTTTCAAAACAACCAAGGAATCCACAAAAATAGAAATCCAAACTAGGCTTGAAAAATAGCAAAGTGATCCAACAGCTTTTCAATAAAAATTTCCAAGTTTGATTCTTCACTTTTCTCAAATTTTTGCCAAACATTTTTATGCACCCAAAAATGCTCATTTTTGCAAAGTGTCTAGCTCTCATCTAGATGATCATCTTAGCAGTGAATAATCATGAAATAATGGTGTTAAAATAGGGAAAAATGACCCCAAAAGACAAGTAGCAGTTTTGAACATTCAAATTCCAAATTTTAAGCTTTCTTGGAAAAAGTTTCAGTTTTGAGCAGTGTTAACGGAAAAATCATAACTTGAGTTCTACAAGTCCAAAATTTTTGAATTTTATACCGTTGGAAAATAGACTTAATGAACTAAAAATCTCGAGAAGACACTTTTACAAGATTTGAATCAAAAACTAATCAAATTTCAGTTTAAAACTGCTGTCACAGTGTGAACAAAGCATATCAGTTTTGATTTTCAGTCAACTTTGAAAATTCATCAAAATTCATAGAAATTGAAATAGCCCTTGAAATTTAAAATGCTAAAAGAACTCAGATTATAGTTTCAAACACAATAAATATAACTCAATTCATACCTTCCTACACCAAGTTACAACAGTTGGAAGTAGGCTGCATGACCAACCCTGATTTCCGAAAATTCCAGTTTCGAAGAACAACTTTGACACATTATTTGAGCAATGAAATGGTACTAGAAAAACACCAAATTTTGGAGGCAACAACCTCAGTATGTAAGCTACGTTTTCACCAAATTTCAGCTAAAACTTCACAAATAAAGGCTGCGATCAAAGCAACCAAAAACAGGGCAGCATGCATTCCTTCCTCTCGGTTTCTCCTCTTCTTTTCCTTCTTTCATTTTTAGCAACTAAACACCACATACACACCTCACACACATGCAATACATCATCAACAGCCCAAGTTCACATGTGGTGGGATTTCATAGAACCCACTTTCATCAATTAACAATAAAATCCAACTCAAAGAGCTACAAGCTCTCTTAACCTAGGAAAATGAATCAATTGAACAAGATTTTGGTGTCTAGAAAGCTTACCCCCAATTCCAACAAGAAGCTTGATTGATGGTGGATGAAATGGCTCACAAAAGCCCTCAATCCTCAAGCTCAAAACCAGTTTCTCCTCTCTTCCAAGATAGTCCGAATTTCCCAAAGAAAGTTAGCAAGATCTTCAAGTGGGTTTGGTTGCAAGGATGGAGGTTTTGTGGTTGATTCTTGAAAATGGAATGGAGGGGGAAGAGATGGAGAGAGCTGCGGTCAAGAAGGAGAGGAAGAAGAAGAAAATGAATAGTTCATTTGACTTTTGGGGCTTTACTGGGAGAAATAAAAGAAATGGAAGAAAGTTGCTTGATTTGACGTAAGGCTATTTTTTTGTCGTGTCGTGTCGTGTCGTGAAAATTTACACGACGCGATACTACGATCCCGATTTCTCTCATTTATATATCCCGAATACATATTCTAACATTCGAAACTTACGTCTAATAGTCGATCCTAGACCCGAGTGCGAAATTTAGCCATTCAAACAGTTTAAATCGATAACGTAATTTAAACGTGCAAAAATGCATTTTAAATCTTTTCGTGTTGTTACAACTGATAAACGACATTCAAATAATTTAAACTAATTTTAATGAAGTAAATTTATGAAATTACGGAATTTTGAAATTTTATAAATTAAATTGATGGTTAAACAAGGTTTTCAAATAAAAGGAAGTAACGTATGGCGTATTTGCAATTAAAATAATCTAAATTAATTATTCAAAGGAAATAAATAATTAATTAATTAATTAGATAGAATAAAATAAATTTTGAGTCCTCACAGTGTGTGTGTGTGTATAGTTTATTCATGTGCTTATGTATTTTAAATAATTACTTATTAGTTTATAATAAGTACTTAACCTATTTATCCATTTAATATTTATAAGCATATCTTATTCATTTATTCATGTATTTAACTTATTTACAAGTATTTACTTATTTGTCTATTTAGTATTTACTCTTTAGTTCAATATTGGTTTGTAGAATAGTCATGAGTATATACTGTTTACTCAACTATTTATTTAAGTAATTGTTATCTATTCATTATTCATGAGTATACACTTGTTTGTTCAATATTTACTTATTGTTTCTATAATCTATTGTCATTTAAATAATTATTATAAATTAATTAATCAATTAACTAATTACTATTAACTAATCAATCATTTAATTAATTACTATTAACTACTCATTTAAGTAATTACTCGTGATTAATTAAGAATTTTCTCTAATTACTATTAATTAATTAACCATTTAATTAATTATTATTAATTAATCATTTAATTAGCTACCCTTATTTAACTAAGAATTTAACTAATTACTATTAAGTAATTAATCATTTAATTAATTACTATTCATTACTTATTTAATTAATTCCCCTTAATCATTTAATTAATTACTATTAAGTAACTAAGAATTTAACTAATTTCTATTAATTATTTAATCATTTAACTATTTACTACTAATTAATAATTTAATTAATTAATATTAATTAATTAATCATTAACCAATTAATCTTAATTAGTTAATCATTTAACTAATTATTGTTAATTAACTAATCATTTAGCTAATTATATTGGTTAATCATTTATTTAACTATGTATTATTAATTAATCGTATATTTAACTATTTCCTATTAACTAATTAATAATTTAATTAATTACTATTAATCAATTATTCTCCAATCATTTATTAATAATTAACAATTCAATTAATCCATTAATTAATTATGATTGTTATATTAGTTTGATTTCTTATTGGGCTATATTATTGGTATTGGGTTAGTATATCCGGACCTTCACTAAATAACCTTGGGCTACACCAATTAAGTTGTAGTTTTTATATTTTATGTAACTTGGGCCGTGCAGTTGGTCCAGAGTTTAATAAATTATTTAACCCAAATA
This sequence comes from Gardenia jasminoides, assembly GCA_013103745.1. NCBI lineage: Eukaryota > Viridiplantae > Streptophyta > Magnoliopsida > Gentianales > Rubiaceae > Gardenia > Gardenia jasminoides. The sequence continues at coordinate 20,553,612 of CM023099.1, forward strand.
AAACCCAATCCTTTAAATTCTCGTAGGCCAAACTCTTTTAGCCTAACCCAATTTTTGTTTTAATTCAAACCAAAAGTCTGACCCGTAGGGTTTTGTTGACCCGGTCCTTTTCCACAAACCCTACCCGATTGGATCCGACCCATTTGAAAATATGTCATCTTCTTCTCTCTCTCTTTTTTAACAAAAACCCTAAATCTTTTTTTTTTCCTTCCTAGCCTTTCCAAGCTTGGCGGCGGTGGCCGCCATCCCTATTGTCATCACCTCTTTATTACCGGAGGTTCTAGCCAGGTAGCAGCTACAACTCAGCCACTGCTCTTCTTTCTTCTCTTTTTTTTCTCTTTCTTTCTTAGCGGTTCGACTCAAGTCACTTTGGTAACCTTTGGCTGGATGGCTGGCTTGTTGGCAATGCGTTGTTGAGGGATGACCCTCACTTGATACTTCTCCATGGCTGAATATCTTTTTTTTTTTTTTGGAAAACAACACCAACAGTTCCTCTCCATTCCATAAGGCCAGAAATACAACAATCATATACCAATTTCGCCTACAATTTCATCTATTAATTTAGGAAATTCCTACATACTCTCCTAAGAAATATTGAATGAATAATTTGCAACAATCATTGCATAATTTCTTTAAAAAATAATATGGAAATACGTGAAATATGGTAGTGGATTATATAACATAAATAAAGAAGGAAATCTTTAATTGTAAACTTACTTGATTGAAGGAGAGTACCGATTTTTGAAACTTGCTTCCCTTACTTCTTTCCTTTTTTTGGAGTGTTTATTTAGAGAGAATTTTATTTTATCAGATGGAGAGAAGAGAAGGAATTTACGTTATTTTGATTTGGAATAGGTAGTTTTGTGAGCAATCCTAATCTAATATTCAGGAATAAGGTGTTTAACCACTCACTATCTAACAGTAGTTGGGTAGGAGTAGGTTATTGGTTACTTTGTCCCATAGGTTCAAGAACTCTTATTTTGTTATTTTGATAATTTGACATTAATAATAAAATAAATTCCAAGAATATATTACTAAAAATTATGGGGTTTCATAGTTCATTACCACTATGTAAAAGAAGATATAGCCAAGAATTTCCACAAGAAAAAGTTACTAAAAGAGCACAATGAAATTAAATCCTAAGTTGGCACGTTCAAGAATTAAACATCAATTGAGCCAAAATCCACCAATTAATCTTGTCATCCACCCACAAGATCATCTTAACTTCCATAAGGAAAAGAAAAGAGCTAGTCTTAACTTTATTACCTCCCTTGTTCCAAGCAAATCAAGTGAGAAATCAAGCCACAAAGTCCACTAAGATCTCTTCCTTCCAAGTTTAAGCAAGAGGGTGATGGTGTGAGATGATCTTCCTTTATTAGTCCACAAGTTTAAGCAAGAAATCAAGCAAGATGGTGAATTTTTTCTCTTCCTTTTCCCTAGTCTCTCTCTCGGCTGTCTCTCTCTCTATTTGCCAAGGAAAATGAAATTTTGGAAGACAATGGAAGTGTGTTGGGTAAGTTTGATAGGTGGAGTTTTTGAACACTTGGAGGAGGTTGCACCACTTGTCACTTTCTTGTGGTAAGTTTCTCCCAACTCCCTCAATTTCTCACTTATCTTTGACTAACCCATTTCCTCAAAATTCCTTTTCACTAAAACCTCTTCTTCTCACCAAGTTCATCATATACCTCACTAAAAGTCACATTTACCCCTCTTACTAACTTTCACGTGCAACAAGTAATAAAATCATTAATTAAATAAATAAAGAAGATGCAATTCAATTAACATGAGTAAAATGAAATAATATTTTCTGGGTCCTCACACCCTCTCCCCCTTAAAAGAATTTTGTTCTCAAAATTCTAATCTTTGCTTGGAAAAGGTCAGGGTATCCTTATAACTGTTGTCTCATCTACTATTATTCCGACAATGAAATCACTAGACCATGAACTCACTAGACATTGAACTTTCTTAATTACTAAACCACAACTTGAAAATCTTCATTCAATTCCAAGAATAGCTGGTAGAGGTTGAATCATCCATGAAATTCGCAATACTTAATCAGGCACCAAAGATTAATATCCAGAAGGTAAATACTCATGACCATATGAAACATTCCTTACATATATGCCAAAAGATACAACTATATAAGTTCAACATCAATAATGGCTAAAATCCATGGGTTTGGGCAATTCTTCACTTGATGTCCGCGCTTCCCACATCGAAAACATGCACCAGTTGCCCGATAACACACTCCAATATGAGTTTACGACAGATTTCATACTTAACAACTACAAATCCCTTCTTCAAATGCCTATTCTTCCTTTCCTTCTTTCCTCCATCCTTAATAACAAATTCATTTTCACTAATCTCTTTGCGTTTCCTTTTGGTAGCGCGGAAACTTCATTCTCTGCTTTGAACTTGATTACTGAGAGCATTCTACAACTCCTCTAGGATCCCTTCCTAGGTCCTCTTCATTTCCACATTCTCGCCCTTTTAACTCAATTTTCTCTGCATACTCTTGTTTCCATTATCCCTAATTCCCTTAGCTATTATACATGAAATTGGTAGCAAGGTTCTTCCAAATTTTCACAAGATTTTTCAATCTTTTCACTTAACCAAACATACCATATATAGCATGTCCATCATATACAAAAACACATAATATGCTTCCTCAACAAAATCTTTACGAAGATTTCCTTCACAACTTACTACAATAGGTTGCTCAAAATACACTAAGGTTGGAAAGTTAGCAAAAGAAACAAGGAGATCCTTCGGAAAACTCTTTAATCTTTTTTTTTTCTTTCCCCACATTGGAAAACAACATAGGTTCCTTATCCCTCTCCGAATGGTTCAGTTAATCATATTCTCAAGCCAACTCTCGGCCATTTTTGAGTCAGATCTTTGAAGAAACCGGAGAATTTTTCAAAATCATTCTAGACTCTATCCTCGCCTAACTCAGGGTCCCTAAACTCGTTTATACGTTCTCGACCTTGTTGGTCTACTAGATGCTCCAAGAGATCTATCCTATGATGTATAGTCATGGTTACTTGGTTTCTTGCTTTCAGTTTGATGTTTTGGGTCAGTCACAAATTCCCTACCACTTCCTCGACCTTGGGGCTGTCTATGCGATCGTTCTCAACATTGTTTCCCAACTTCCAATTCACCACCCAATCTAAATATACATGAATGAAATCAAGTACAAAACACACAATAGCATCACTTAGTTAAATGTTACACAAGCAACTAACATATCACGTTCACCCTGTCATTCATCAAACGTGAAATAGAAGTTCACCAAACAAGAAATCTAAACAAGACAATAACAACCAATAACAAGAGTACGTTAACCATCAAGACAAACAAATCAATATTCCAAAACAATGACTCCTTTCAAGATTTAAACTTGGGGCTTCACAAAAGCAATCCATAACAGATCTAAAAGATACTACTTCCCCATCAACCAACTTCGTTTCTGTGACAGCCCCACTTCTCCTAGGGCGAACCCTAGGGTATCGGCGGACTGCCTGCCCAGCTCTCGCCTGGACTCGATAGCTAATACAAACCAACAACTCGAAACTTATAAACTAAAATCTTTCCAATTCAAAAGTCACCCAACATAAATACATAAGTTTAACACCACCATTCCAACTTAAAACATAACAGGGTATTTAAGGATACAAAATCAACCTCTAAACTTATCCATGATAGGGTTTGCTAATACATTCTCCCTTAAACAAAAGTACAACAAAAACTTAAACTACTTGCACGTACTTCCAATCCTAAGCTCAAGCAAATCCCCCTGCTAAGGAAAACAAAAGGGAAAATAGGGTGAGCTAAAAGCCCAGTGATGTTCCAAAAGACAGGCATGCAAAATAGCAATTAGCATATTTGCACCTCAAAGATTTTGATAAACAATCACACTAGCACATTTGCAATAAAATTTGGAATTTCAAGTATAAGTACAAAGATGATCACAGTAGCACTGTCAACCACGAGATGGTGCCTATGCACTACTCAAGCTTTCGACTGGAGATCGATGCTCACGAGGAGTTCAGACTCAAGCTTCTTTTACTGGAAGATCAGTGCACAAGGATCACTTAAATAACAATTTAAATATAAAAGGATACAGATGGCTTCTCAGGAGCCAAGTTCCACAGCAGCAACTTGATCCAAGTCCATTGACACTCCGTCAACCAAGGAAATGCAAGAATTAATGTCCAGTAGAACCCCACTCATCAGCCATACCTGTTCACCCATTCTCCCACCTTACCGGGCCCGAACACCAACACAGGAGGTAATACTCGAGTATACCAAAAACAAGAAAGCAGGGATCCAAGGGCATCATTAGTCTACTCGACCAAGCCCTAACGGCTCGAATCGACCAATGAGCGATGGAGTGGACTCGATCACGAGTCCCAAGAACTGATAACAAGATTAGCCCTTGTGATATCACACAAGTGGCCATTTCACAGGCACAGGTAACAAGCACAGGTAAACAAGCTTCTAAACAGATTAGTCGATGGGATATTACCCAAATGACTCACAGATCAAATATAAGCAAGGGCCAAATCCACAAGTATCACGATATCAAGGATATACAGTTCAAGCAAAAGAAATCGAGTGTGATAAAGTACGCACTCGTCTCGATCATAATAACACAAGAGAGTGTCCAAGCCAACAGATTTCAAGTAGTTCACATAATCAAGTAGGTCAAGATTAGACAATCCAACTAGTCACATTTAACAAGTAAACAAGCATTGGAACACTCACCAAGCAAGTCAAGCAACTCAAACGCTCACGCCTTGATCACCCTCGTTACCTCCTTTGAGTCCTATGTATATTCAACGTATACCATCATCAACTCAAGCAAAACAAAATAAATGCAACCTAATCAAATGCAAAAATAAACGCTACTAACTAATGCATCTTACTAGGAAATTCTAGGGCGATTCAAGTCACAAAATGATGAAACATTGAAGGTATAGTGGATTCACAAGTCAAGTAGATATTTAGAATGAAATAAACATGCAAAGATTCAAGAAACTTCAAGGTTCAACCAAGAGCAAGTTTATGACAAAACTAGAATTCGGGTGTATCAGTGGTCACTGTGCAGTCTTGGGAAAATGGACATATCTTGGTGTAGAAAAATCGAAATTGAGTGCTGTCAGTGGCGTTAGAAACTAGACTCATAGGGCTTTCCAACGGTATATGGATTAGCTCCTAGTTCGTTTCCTATCAATACCAGAAAGCCTGGGAAGTTGACTGTTTTTTCATTTCTGACGAGGTGCAGGACAGAATTTTCTGTTCAAAAGTTGGTGTAATTCAAGAGGTTTTCACCCTTCAAGATAGATTGATTTCACTCCAATTTGATACACAAATGTCTTAACAAGGTTTATCAACAAGGATTAGTGAAGATTGAGCAAGAAGAAATCACAAAATAAGAGGAATAGAACCACAAACTTCTTCCATTTTCTTTAAAGTTCAAAGTAACTTCTACGCCTTTCTAGCATGCATATGAAAGAACATCAAGCACTTTCCTCAAAGGAATAAGCATCATAGCCTAGTGATTAATGTTAATCCAAATATCAAACACCTTGTAGGCATGAAATCAAACCCATATTCAAGTTGCAACTACAAGCATTCAAGCCCAAAAACTAGGTTACCATGCATCAATCTTCCATAAACATCACCAACAACCTTCATTTAACTAACATCAAAAATCATAGAACTAGGGTTTTGGATAGAAATACCTTATCAAGCCAAAGAAGTAACTCTTCACATAACCAAAATCTTTACCCTACTAAGCTTGAGGATTGATGACTAAGAGCTACTAACTTCCTCCCTTTGATTTCCTATTAAGCTAAGCAAGAGGTTGGCTAGGTTTTATGATGAATTTTCTCCTCTCTTTTTCCTCCCTTTTGGTTCGGCCACACCAAGGAAAAGATGAAGAAGATGTGTGTTTTAAAGGGATAAGTTTGGAGGGAAAAGAAGTCATCAAGTCAAGGTTTAAATGCTAAGGTGACAAGTGGCAACTTCTTGGCCATTAGCTAACACAATCTCACTTAATTGCTTTCTAACTCCTCTAATTTCATTTGGTCTCCAATTAACCCCAACATACCCTATTTTCTTAGCAATTAAGCCATGCAAGAAATGCTCACTAATTCTAAAATGGAATTTTTGAGAATTCATTTAATCAACCAACGAAGAATGCACTTAGTGAAAACATGCCACAAATGTACTAAAGAAATTTATAGGCACTTGAATAAATTAAAGGGTAATGTATGCATGAATTTTATTTTTTTTTTCTTTTTTTTTTTTTTTTTTAGGGCTCTCACAGTTTCCAATATTAAGATCCATAGGACATATTCGTACTCAAGCACCAAAACAAGAATAAAATCATTTCACACCAAGATTGACCATCCTAAGGTGGAAATTAACTCAATCCCCGTTCTTGCTTGACATACAACCTAGATCACACAAACAATAAGAAGCACTCATTCCCACACCCCAAAAAGATTCAAACCCGGCACTCTAATATATTGTGTGATGACCCCACCTCTCCGTAGGGCGTACTCTAAGGTATCAGCGGACCACCTACCCAACTCTTGTGAGGACTCACTATCTAAATTGCCAACAAAATCCAAGAACAAGAACAATATCTTCAAATCAAATACAACCGGAAATATACACATTAACATGAACTATCGTTTCAAATTTAGAGTACATAACCAGAGTTCAAACTTACAAGAGACATAGGAGATTCACTATTACGTTGGCACTTAAAGAAAAGTACAACAAAATTCTAGAACTAAGAACACGTCAAATACAAATCACAAATATAAATCATAAGCCAAATCTTAAAAGTGAATACAATCCCTCAAAACAAGAGTTACAACTCCAATCGATGATATTAGAACCGACCGCAATTAAAATTCTTAAGCCATCTAACAAATCCATCTCAAAGTATAATACGACGTTTAAACTTAGAAGAACCAAATTTCTACCTTACAACCTAAAAGAAAACCAAGAGGCAATTCTATTACACTTAATTTAAAAGACTTAAATAAAGTCTCGGCCTTCCTCAAAATTCTCATCCACAAGCTCGCCCCCTGTTAAGGAAAACAAACTAAAGAGTGAGTTTTCGCTCAATGAGGCCCAAGAAAACATGCAACCAATAAGGTATCATACAAGTCTCAGAATTGTAAACCAAAACAAGATAAAATATACATATTTCAAGAAAACTGTAACATGATCAAATAAAAGGATACGGAGCTCTCAAGAGTTAGCTCAAGTCGCTTGATCAAGATTCAAGTTTCCTATTGACACTCTATCAATTTTATACAAAATTACCAACAAGTAAAACACCATTTCATGCCATTCTCCGACCACCACTCAACCCCCTACTGGGCCCGCACGCAATCAGGATAGGTGATACTCGAGTACACTGTTCAAGTTCAAGTTCAATATTGAACCCAAATTCATGATTCAAGTGTCAAGATTTCACGTTTCGAGACCCAAGGTTTGTTGATCGTCTCGACCGAGCCCTTGCCAACTCGATTCGACCAACTAGCCAATGGGTTGGGATCCCAAGCAAGCAATTCAAATACAAGACATTCAATTCACAATATTTAAGTAAACAAAATTCTAGTCAAGATATGGGGCAAGGGCGATAAGTACATCCCTGCCCGTCCAAAAGCAATTCGAGTACAAGTATGAAATTTCAAGGAGACAAGTTCTTTTTCTTTAATTTTTTGAGATCCATTTATTTAGTATATGAATTATGTGTACAGTAAGAGTTAATATATAGTCATTTTGTAATTATTAGGAGGAAGTAAGTTATCCCTTGATAATAATTTGGCATCTTGAAAAACATCAAACTTTTTGGGACTGAGAGAATATTTTTGAAACTGTAAGAGAACTAAGTGATATTAAAACAAACACTAGGGATGGTTTCTTAAATTATACCAATTTTAAATTACTTCTGAGGATTAAAACAAATTAAAGTTTGGATAGTAGATTATTTTAAATAATTTTTTGAAAAAAATACTGTAGCACTTTTGATGCGGAGCATCCAAGCAAGGTCATGAATTGGAGCAATGGTCAAGGCTCTCAACCATCGAGTGCATTTCAAGTGCCATCCGGTCCAATGATGCGTGCTAGGGCCAAACGACTCAAGGAGTAGTTAGTCGCATTGGTTCGTGATGTGCAAGATCAACTCAAGCCGCTTAGCACTTTGGATGAGCAATCACTACCGTGTGTCGCAATGCTAAGTGTAGAGGAAGTTTCAAGCAACGTTACTTCTTAATTGATTGTCATTTGCTTTGAAGTCTCGGCTTGGTTTAGGGTTTGGTCCCTTTGGCCCATTATCTTGGCCGAATGTGTTACCAACTATGTTAGTTAGTTTATGTGTTTCTTTTAGGTCAAATAAAGCATCGGTTAAGTAGTTTCCAAATATGATTCACCTTAACCGAATACCTATTTAAGTTGTTTCCTAATTGTTAAGTAGTTAGATTAGTAGTAGTTTCCTAAAACATTGGTTCCCTAATTGCTTATGCTAGGTTTCCTAATTCTTCATGGTCTGGCTGAATTCATGTTTCCAATTTGGCCTTGGTTTTTCGAGTCATGTAGGCTATAAATAAGCCAACACTTTTCATTATTCAATTTCAAGAATTATTCAGCAAATTGATTGAGTGTTATCACTTCTCTAGCTTTTTTGAAGCAACTTGAATACCTTAGAGATATTCTTTAGATGTTCGCATTAATTTATCAATTCAAGAACATGTTGAATTGTGGCGTCTTCTACCTTATACCAACGTTCGTTGTCCAAGTGCTCAACGGGTGAAGGTCTTCCGCTATGTGTGTCAACTTTGGTTACCAATATCCTAGATCCTAAGTGTTCTTCATGTGTGGGTTACGTCACGTTTGGCGTAGTTCATATCAATTGGTCTCAGAGCTAGTTGGAGGTAACAAAGTATATCTCTTAGAGTCAATTTTCTTCGTTTATTTGTGCCTTTGAATTTCAGTTTTAATCAGAAAAAAAAAAAAACAGTTCGGGTTTTGTCTTCTTGTCACCCTTCTTGTCTAGGGTTTGCATCATTGTTGAGTTGTTTCTTGTTGTCGTTGTGTTTTAGTTGCTATCTGAAATTTCCTTAGGGTGTCTTGCATCTAGTTTCGTTGTTGAGTTAAAAAAAAATTTCTGCCCAAACCTCTTATATGTCGGAAAATAACGTTTGTCTTGTGATTTCTTGAATATCTTGAAATTCTTGGATATAAGTTATTGGAATCTTGAACCTCTTGATTATTACCTTGAAATCTTGAAGTTCTTGTGTGAATCTTGAAGTTCTTGGCTTGAAAAATTGAATCTTGGATCAATTCTTGAACCTTGCAATCACTTTCCAAAAATCAGCTCCCTAATTCTTGGTTGCCGAATTCTTGTTACTGTTCTGTTAAAAAAAACAAGAAGAAGAAAGAAAAAGGCAAAAAAAAGAAAAGAGAAAGGAAAGGGCTAAGCCAAGAAGCATCAAAAGAAAGCTTCCTAAGTCGGTTGAGACAAGGTTCCCAAAACTGTTTTGGAAACAAGTTTCCAAATCTGTTTTGGAAAACAAGAACAAATCCCACCACCTTTGACTTGCTTTCCTTAAACCGATTTGAACCCTTTTTGGAAACCAATTGCTACCATTTGTTTGCTGCCAAAATACACCTAGGAAACTGCTAAAATTAGCCAACAAACATTGCCTAAAAATCCCAAAGATTCCACCAGGAAAATTCAAGCAAAGTTTGCCATCCAAGAATCGAGATTTAGGGTTTATTTCCTAGCGATAGTTTGAAATTTTTCTAGGGTTTGTTTTCCACTTTTTGAATCAATTTCCAGCATCTTAACCTTCTTTAATTCATCATTTTGTTCTGTTGAGCACTAAACTGGTCCGTATTTTATTCCTAATCTTTTGTGTCATTCTTGCCTAATCAATTGTGGTCTAAATTGGTAAGTTGGTTAACACTAGAAGAAGCTCTAATTTCTTCAAGTTGCTGAACAAGTTGACTTGAGAAGTGATTGGTGAGATTAATAGAGTGTTTATTGAGTGAAAACAAAAGGGTTGAGTGCATATACATGAGAGAGCGTGTGAGGACCTTCTAACCCTAATTTTCACTCTTGTTGTTGCTCAAAATGTCTAACGAGGATGAGGGATCTTCCCAAGCCTTTGATCTTAAGCTTTTTGCAGAATCACTCAAGGGAGATATTGATCGCATTCTTGAGCAAAAATTGGAGGTTGTGCACCATCGGATTAAAACATTGGAACTATCACACACAAGTGCTAAAGGAAGCTCTCGGCCAAAGGAGGAGAGATTGAGTGGAAAAACACTTTGTTTATAAAAAGAAGAGAAGTGAGGAGAGCGTTGAATTCAAACACAATTGTACTTGTACTTTTGTGCAAGGAAGTGCTAGTTATTCCTCCCGACCTTACTAACACTTTACCTTCAAGTGTTTTATCTCTCTTGCAGGAATTTGAGGATGTCTTCCCTGATGAGATACCTAATGGTTTACCACCAATAAGGGGAATTGAACACCAAATTGATTTGGTGCCCAGAGCATCTTTGCCAAGCAAACCCGCCTATCGTATGGGTCCCGAGGAGACCAAGGAGTTACAAAGGCAAGTTGAAGAGCTCTTGGAGAAAGGATGGGCGCGGAAGAGCTTAAGTCCATGCGTGGTTCCTGTGATTCTAGTTCCAAAGAAGGATGGAACATGGCGTATGTGCACCGACTGTAGAGCCGTCAATGCTATAATGGTAAAATATCATCACCCTATTTCTCGTTTGGATGACATGTTGGATAAGTTGCATGGTGCCATAAGTTTTACTAAAATTGACCTTAAAAGTGGTTACCATCAAATAAGGATGAAAGAGGGTCATCAATGGAAAACGGCTTTTAAAACTAAGTATGGTTTATATGAGTGACTGGTCATGCCTTTTGGTTTGACTGATGCCCCAAGTATTTTCATGAGATTAATGAACCATGTACTTAGACATTTCATTGGCAAATTTGTGGTTGTATATTTTGATGACATCCTGATTTATAGTCATAGTCTAGAAGAACACGTTGAACATCTTAGACTTGTGCTTGAGACACTTCGTGATGCACAATTGTATGCTAATATTAAAAAGTGTTCTTTTTGCACTAATGAAGTAGTATTCTTAGGCTATGTTGTGAGTGCTAAAGGAATTCATGTTGATGAGGAAAAAGTGTGTCTGTTCGTGAATGGCCGACACCTAAAAGTGTTGGAGATGTTCGTAACTTCCATGGTTTAGCTAGTTTTATCGTAGATTTGTTAAAGATTTCAGTACCATTGTTGCACCTTTAACTTCTGTGATAAAGAAAAATGAGAAATTTGTTTGGGGTGAAGCTCAAGAACATGCTTTTCATGCACTTAAAGATAAGCTTACTCATGCACCTGTACTTGCATTACCATGCTTTAATAAGACATTTGAGATTGAATGTGATGCATCGGGTATGGGTATTGGAGCTGTTTTGATGCAAGAGGGTCGTCCAATTGCATTCTTTAGTGAAAAATTGAATGGGGCAATCTTGAATTACCCTACTTATGATAAGGAAATGTATGCATTGGTTAGGTCCTTAGAAACGTGACAACACTATCTTAGGCCTAAAGAATTTGTTATTCACACCGACCATGAGTCGCTTAAGCACCTTACGTCACAACACAAGCTTAACAAACGACATGCTAGGTGGGTTGCATTTATTGATACTTTTCCTTATGTCATTAAGTACAAAGTAGGAAAGTCTAATGTAGCTGTGGATGCATTGTCTCGTAGGCACTCTTTACTAACTGTACTTGATGCTAAATTACTTGGACTTGAGTTTGTCAAAGAATTGTATGAGAAGGATGAAGACTTCTCGGCCATAGTAAACTCCCCAGGTAAAACAACCTCGAATGGTAAGTTCTATTTCCATGATGGTTTCTTATTTTATCTCAACAAGTTGTGTATCCCTAATTGCTCTATTCGTTTGTTGCTTGTGAGGTAATTACATGGAGGGGGATTAATGGGGCATTTTGGAGTTGTCAAGACGCTTGCCATTCTACAATAGCATTTCTACTGGCCAATGAGGAAGCGTGATGTGGAGCGTGTGGTGGCTCAGTGTGTCACTTGCCACAAGGCTAAGTCTAAACTTCAACCTTTTGTCTTATATTCTCCTTTACCTATTCCTAAGGAGCCTTGGGTAGACATATCTATGGACTTTGGTTTGGGGTTGCCTAGGACTAAAGGGGTAATGATAGCATTTTTGTTGTTGTTGACCGGTTTTCCAAAATGGCACATTTCATACCCTGTCACAGAACAGATGATGCTTCACATGTAGCTAGTTTGTTCTTTAAAGACATTGTTAGATTGCGTGGTATTCCGCGTACTATTGTATCTGACCGTGATGTCAAATTCCTTAGCTACTTTTGGAAAATTTTGTGGGGTAAACTTGGGACTAAGTTGTTGTTCTCTACTTCAAGTCACCCACAAACTGATGGTCAAATTGAGGTCATCAATCACACACTTTCTACACTCTTATGTGCTATCATTAGACGTAATCTTAAAATGTGGGAAGAGTGTTTACCACATGTTGAGTTTGCTTATAATCATTCTACTCAGAGTGCAACTCAATTTTCACCATTTGAAGTTGTTTATGGTTTTAACCCTTTGACTGCACTTGATCTATTGCCATTACCTATGACTGACCGTGTTAGTCTAGATGGAGCAAAGAAGGCAAATTTGGTGAAACAACTTCATGAGAAGGTGCGATTAAATATTGAGCAACGTATGGTGCAATATGTCAAGCAAGCTAAAAAAGAGCGTCGTCGTATGGTTTTTGAACCTGACGATTGGGTATGGTTGCATATGAGGAAGGAAAGGTTCCCTACCCAATGTCGCAACAAATTGTTACCAAGAGGGGATGGACCATTTCAAGTCCTTGAGCGCATTAACGACAATGCTTACCGTTTGGATCTATTTGGTGAGTATCAAGTTAGTGCTCCCTTTAATATATCTGACTTTAGTCCATTTCTTGCAGAGGATGAACATGATTTGAGGGCAAATCCTTCTCAAGAGAAGGGGAATGATATGGAGCATCCAAGCAAGGTCGTGAATAGGAGCAATGGTCAAGCCTCTCGACCATCGAGTGCATTTCAAGTGCCATCCGGTCCAATGACGCGTGCTAGGGCCAAATGACTCAATGAGGAGTTAGCCGTATTGGTTCGTGATGTGCAAGATCAAGTCAAGCCGCTTAGCACTTTGGATGAGCAATCACTACCGTGTCGCAATGCTAAGTGTAGAGGAAGTTTCAAGCAACGTTACTTCTTAATTGATTGTCATTTGCTTTGAAGTCTCGGCTTAGTTTAGGGTTTGGTCCCTTCGGCCCATTATCTTGGCCAAATGTGTTACCAACTATGTTCGTTAGTTTATGCGTTTCTTTTAGGTCAAATAAAGCATCGGTTAAGTAGTTTTCAAATATGATTCACCTTAATTGAATGCCTATTTAAGTTGTTTCCTAATTGTTAAGTAGTTAGATTAGTAGTAGTTTCCTAAAACATTGGTTTCCTAATCCTTCATGGTCTGGCCGAATTCATGTTTCCAATTTGGCCTTGGTTTTTCGAGTCATGTAGGCTATAAATAAGCCAACACTTTTCATTATTCAATATCAAGAATTATTCAACAAATTGATTGAGTGTTATCACTTCTCTAGTTTCTTTGAAGCGACTTGAATACCTTAGAGATATTTTTTAGGTGTTCGCCTTGACTTATCAATTCAAGAACACGTTGAATTGTGGCGTTTTCTACCTTATACCAACGTTTGTTGTCCAAGTGTTCAACGGGTAAAGGTGTTCCGCTGTGTGTGTCAACTTTGGTTACCAATATCCTAAATCCTAAGTGTTCTTCGTGTACGGGTTACGTCACATTTGGCGTAGTTTGTATCAACTTTTTTAATGTGATTTATGTGAAATAAAAAGGTGATTACAAAATATGTTGATAATGCAAGCAAGTAAATTTTAACAAATAATTTCCTATCCAAACAAATCTAGATCTAAGTCTTTGTGGTTTCATTTGTTTCAAGTACAAAGAAACCATTACTAGTATGTCACAAATCCACTCTTGGGTAGTTGGCCCAAGATTTCACTGGCAAATGTCACTATTTTTACATTTATGGGGTAATATCAGAAACCTCTCCTGAAATTTCTCTTAATATCACTTGGCACCCCAATGATTTTAAAATTATCACTCACCTCTCCTAATAATTGTAAAATGACTAATAACCCTCACTTGATGCATAATTCACATATTAAATAAATGGATATCAAAAAGTTAAAGAAAAAGAATCAAAAGTCACTTTCTTCTTTTTTCTCTTTATCCAAAATTTTCTTTTACTCATTTTTTTGGATGATTGTGCAAGTTTTTATTTATAAATTGTAATAAATTAAATTTTATTTTTTTGATTGTGATAATATGGAATATAATGTATGATTTTTTTGTTTATTTTGAGTTGACTTTTATAATGAATTAGTACAATTTAAAGACTTAGGCCACAAGTTGTAAAGATGTTAGGGAAAAAAAAAGGCTCATAAGAAACTAGTTTTAAGTATATATAGTTGAATTGGTACTAGTATATTTTTTATAAATATCTTTTTTGATTTTTCAATTTTATATTTTTATAGATTATAGATTTGTGATATAGCGGTACAAGTAAAAATTATTTTTTAGGTGGTGATTTTTTTGGAGCAAATAAAGTGGTTTAGGAGTATTTTTATTTAGCAAAATGAGCAAAAGGGTACTTTGGGAATTTTGTTACATAAATAACAAAAGTAAGGAAGGTAAGTAATATTTTTAAAACTTTAGAGGTATCAGGTGATATTAAGAGAAATCTCCTGATTTTATCCGTACATTTATTTCCCTGTTATTTTTCCAATACAACGGCTACCAAACAAATTTCAAAACATACTGAAATGATAAAAAGTTCAAACTTATCAAATACTCCCAAAGCCATCCCTGCCCTCTTCCCTCCCAATTAAAAATTTTGAAAGACAAAAACAAGATAAAGAACCCCAAAAAATATTCAAATTGATTCAATCACGCTTTCTGAAGAATCCATCTCCGCCATGGAAGCTGACGACCCAGAAAAATTCTCGGCTCTTCAGCACCAGTCGCGGAGTTTCATAACACTCTCTCCATTTTCCCCTGCTGTTTCTCCGTCTCCGAGTCGCCGTCTCTCCAGCTGTTTTACAGAGCCGAGCCGGCCAGTACGGGCTGCAAGGAAGCTGGCTTGGGTGTCCCTCCAAGGAAGGCTTGTGGGCGCAGAAGAAGCCAGCTCGGCTAGAACTGTGGCCGGAGAAAATGGCTCGTTGTTCAGCCGGAAAGAAGCTGTTGCCTGGGAACTCTTTAGCCCCATTCATAGGATTCTTATAGTTGCTGTTGTCGCCGTGGCCGTGGCAAATTCGAAGAGAAATAGACAGATTTTTCAGTTGAAAAAAGCTGTTGAATTAAGGGTTAGTTATGAAAATTTCAACTGTTTTTTATTTTATGTATTTAATAACTGATTATTGAATTACTGTTCTGAGTTGTTAATCTTTTCTGGTTGGAGTAATTAAAGGATTTTGATCTGTTACTGGGATATTAATTTTTTTTTGGCTGGAGAAATGATACTAATGGACATTTAGGGATGTTACCTAGAGATTTTGCACAGCAGACATTAATGGGTCTGTTCTAAAATTTAAATGAAACTAACTAATTTATAAGGAATTTGGGTTTAAGTTGCCTTTATTAATTGGGCTTGATTAGTTCTTTTCAGTGATTGCATTCTTTAAATGTGTATGTTGATGTTTATTGTCTTAATAGTTGTTAATTAATGATTAAGAACGTTATTTAATTGAGTGGAATCCGTCTTAAACATCACCATCCTGGAGAGTATGAAGTTAATCTCGTGGACCAGATCTGCCTAAGTTTTTTCTTTATTGCAAATTATTATTGAAAATTCAAAATTTTTCTCTTTTAATGGTTTTGCAAGTGTACTATCTGGAGAAGATGGTTTATATGCAATGGTGGACTTTTACTTCTCTTTGAATAGTAGTGCTAGTATATCCTCTAAACAAATGTACAGGATCAAGTACTTATGCGCATGCAAGAGAAGCTAGACAATTTATGTGAGCAGATCAACTACTTTAAGGATCAGCCTGAGACTGCAGCAGAGAAGAATGAGTGCCAATTATGCCAGCATCACAAGCATGAACCAACTAATTTAGCGGTAATACTTCTATATGTACTTGTATTGGATTTTGTCTTAGTGCTGTTTAAGTTATAGTTGCTGCTGTTATATAAATCAGAATATTTCTAATTATGATTTTTTGTTTGGCAGGGTAACTCAGTAGTCAAAACATTGAAGAGGGATGAAATGTTAAGGTACAAATGGGCGCCTACCATTGAGGCGGAACCAGAGGAGCGCCGCATGTCTGATTTGTCTGATTGGGGTTCTAGTGTTACTTCCTCCGTGGATGTTCAGGTAACTGCATTTAAAGAGAAACGCATTCCCTTGTTGAAACTATCTAGCCTGTAAGTGGAGGATGAGTAGAGAAAATGAACTTTTGAATGGTGACTCTTGTGGTATAACACTCTAAAGTATGACATCATCAGTTCCTTGCCTGTATCTTAGGTTTAGATCCTATTTTCCTTTGAGAAAATATATTAAACCACACTAGCCAGAAACTTGAGTACAATTGACCTCAATTTTATCGAGGAAGCTTTTTCATGGTGATGAGTTTGGTTTTCAGTGTTTCAAT
Organism: Gardenia jasminoides; assembly: GCA_013103745.1. Lineage (NCBI taxonomy): Eukaryota > Viridiplantae > Streptophyta > Magnoliopsida > Gentianales > Rubiaceae > Gardenia > Gardenia jasminoides. The sequence continues at coordinate 20,570,432 of CM023099.1, forward strand.
AATGTTAGTACTGCTATGCACATTCTGCTGTTTGGGGAAATCTCTTCATGTCGAATTATTGAAATCAAACCTGACAGTTGGATGCATTGACATCTAGCAATCCATATTTTTTTCGCAGGTTTTGGTTTGATTGACTTCATTGCAACTACACAATCTTCCACTTAGTTTCTTTAGAGATGCCTGAAAGAGTCACCAGAATTTACTTTTCAACTTGTACTCTTCCACCTTTAGATTTCTTGGTGGGTTGTTGTCCAAGTCGACTAGGGTAACCCTTCTACAACATTTAGAAGTAATCCATTTGAAAGGCATTCTGGATTTGATATTATTAGCCTCTCAGCTATGCTTAAAACCAGCCGTCTGACGATCTGATAAAGTAAGTCAATAAATGATAAAGCATACCAGTCTAACCAGTAAAGCCAGCCATTATATTACTATTGGTATGAGCTTCCTAAAGCTAAAAGGCAATCTAGTGCCTTTTGAACTGGACCCTTCCTGGTGTCAGCTAAATCTCTTGCTTAGTCCTTTATGATATAAGGTTTTCTATTTAGAGGAGCCATATAGGAAATTAAGAAGACAGAAAGGCCCAGTAAGACCTTGAATTACAAGTAAGTGAGGGGAAAAGAGAGAGAACATTCTGTGACAGAAAATTGCTTGTTCTTTATTTGTCACACTAATAGGAGTTTGGGTATTACAAATTCAATAACTGTCCTCCTATTTGGATAAGTGATAGGTTACGGGGTCAAGGTTCAAGTGAAACTGCTCCCTTCCATTTCATGATACTTTTCTGCCCTTATCTTCAGCTAAAACTAACATAACAAAGTAGTTTCATAGTCTCAATCTTTCAGAAATTAGTTTTCTAAGCAAAGCCAAAGGAAATGAAAATATAGGTTTTCAAGTTAATAAGAGTATTTGATCCCTCCAATCCCTTCCCTCCCATTTCTCTTCTCCTGCAGAGAAAAAGTAGGTGCGAATGTCTTCATTGAGATGTTATCTAGATTATTTTGAATAATTTGCTCAGACTTTGGGATGTAGTATCTGGTTGATTGATTTGTTTGAGACCCTCAAGTAAGACTTCGGTTGTGTGCTTTGTAGGGCTTATATCTATAGTGCAAATACAATTGTAAGCTTTAGCTACTAGTTCTCTTTTGAAATCTCCAGTTCTCCATGCCTATGTGTTTTTTTGTCATTAACCAGGCTAAACACTCAATCCCACATGTGCACAATTGTACTCAAATAGATTTGCTGTGATCAAGAAAAATCTACTCATGATGTACAATGACATGATATCCACTTGGAAACAAAGTGCTTTTTAGTTGTTTTTGCACAAACTATAGCATTTCAGGTAGTAAACTACAATGATCATCACGTTGCCTTTGTTCACATGATTATATGATTCTTTTCATGTGTATGATGAGCAGTAATTTGGTTCTTTTCAGAACCATTTTTCTACTTCTCACACTAAGTTGCACATACCTTCTTTTGGATATTCCCTCAAGATTATGAAAACTTGATGATAGTTTTCGGGTCTGGAAGCTAGTGAATTTCACATATTTTTGAAAACTATTGAATTTTTGCCATTTTCATGTGGTGCTTTACTCTCAGTTGAACAGTTTGTCCATTGAACAAGATATCCACAACCTGCAAAGAGAATGTGAAGAAAAGGATGTCACCATAAAGGAGCTGTCAACTGCTATCCACTCTGCACAAGTTTTTGGCTCCAAGGTGTGGTTGCGTATGTTACTGATTGCAACAATGACTCGGACGTAATTTATTTTTCCACATTTTGATCGAAAGTCATCTTTTTTTGTTTCTAACAGAGGATTGCAGAGTTGGAAGATGTAATACGTCGGAAGAATATGATTATTACAAAACTCAAGAAGGACATTCTGGTTCTTGAGCAGAAGGTGAGAATGCTTTGTACTTTTATGCATACGGCATGTAACATTCATCCAGCAATTGACATTAATTATTAGGATTTCTTCTGGCCCTATTTTTGAAAGGTGATATTTCTCAGAGGGTCTCTTTAGTTGAAAGGTGATATTTCAACGGTAAATATACGTAGTTGAATATGTTAACATGATTTTTGGTACTGAAGCATGAAACATGAATTACAGTTATCACTCCACTGCCAGTGAAATCTTATTTCTACTCTGTTTGATGCTTGATAAACTTTTAACAGGTGATAAACCTAACTAGAACCCGCAGACCCTCTTTCTCTACAGTAGTCTCAAATGATCGGCAGCTTCCTGTCATGGCAGATAACCTCTTGTATGATATTGATAACACTACCAGCCCTTCATCCTCCGACTCTGATAGCTCCCCTGGAAATCAACCTCAGTTTCCAAGAGCTAAAAGCGGGGAAATCCCTGTTCAAAAAGCAGAAAGAGCTTTAGGAGGGATACCAAAATTGGAACAAGCTAAAGGCTCTACTCTCTTGCAGAAACCAAAGTATCACCACCAAAATTCTCAACCCATCAGTCCTCTGAAGGAAAAATCACTCAATCAACTAGCCAATGCAGACTCCAATTCAAGACAGAATGTGACTTCTTCTGTCAGTCAGCGTCCTACTTGTAGGAGAAAGGTTCTAGCCAGATCTAGGGATGCCTCCATACTAAAAAGATGGGTTTAGTAAGTGTTGATCCGTCCTTTCCTCTTCATTTTAACCTTGAGTATGCCCTTGTTATTCCTGAATGACATGTTGCAAGGATTGTTGAACAGTTAAAAGAGATTTAATTGCCCTTTTGCTATTTCTGAGACAACGAGATTTCTGCCACAATTCTAGCATATGTTTGAATTATATACAATCAGGCATATGGGGCACCTCCATTTTCAGTGGTTTTAGCTAAGTATTTCGCCATTTCTTTCACTGCAAGAAAAATTTTTAGTACTGTATGTTCTAAATGAAATTTCTGTTTCTTTGCTCTCTCTAGGCCATGGTCATGAGACGTAATCCCCAGAACAGTTTCAGTAATCATTCTTGTGAACGTGGATCCAGTTACTCCTTAAGTTTTTTATTGTTGTCTGCTTTCAAGGAGCTTCAATTGCAAAGTTATAGAAACTCGAAGCTGCTTATGCAAGCGTTGGGTCGTCCTAATGCGGTACATTTGCTAGAGTCAAAATATGTTTAGGACTTACAAGAGTCTGTTTTGTTCTCTAATACTTTGATATGTGACTTAAGCATATTACCAATTTCAGTGTTTATGCAGTACTATTTGTGTCCTTTCTTTTCACTCAGCCACTTACCCTGCCTCTCTTTCTCCGCCAAACCGAGTAATAGTAGTAATAGCAAAAGCGAACCAGGACTCAGTTTCTTTGCTCGGTTGTTTTCTGGCCATTTATCTCCCAAATTGATGGTCAATCTATGAGGCATTTGCCAGTTGATAGTAATTGGCAACAACAATCATCAAAATTTGGGGATGTATTTTAGTAATTGGCACTGCCCTATTCATTGCTCCAACAATCTTATTCTTTTCCTTTCGTTTTATTGGGACATATGGACCCCCACCCCAAAAAAAAAGTCATGAGTCAGTAACATTCTTGGTCAAACTATGATAATGCTATTCCATTTGTTGCTTATCAAAGGAAGCTTGTATTTAATACTATTTATCATTCTCTCTGTATCAAGATAAGTATTTCTGAATGATGTAATGCAAAACCAATAACTCGTTTGCCACCGCAACTGGGTCAGTCAGATGGAACTTCAAAGGAATCTATGAGGTTTCAACTTCCGTGTGTGGAACTGCTAATGAAGCTTCCATGAAAAACAAATCAAAAGAATGATACTTATCTATCCATGTGCTGTTGAGAAGAAAAATAAATCAAGAGGTGGGAGAAAAAACAAAGCGAGAGGAAGAATGCGACACATTCTAGATGGATTCAAATGAGGGATAATTTCACAAATCTCCCCTGAGGTTTTTCACAATTGTAGAGAGCTCCCCTTAAATTTTAAAAATTACACCTAACCTCCTTACTTTTACTGTAATATAGAACCAACAAACTAGATTTGCTTCCACAGATCCTAAATTACCCTTTTGTACAAACTAAAAAGGAAAAATACAATATAAACAATCGTTTTCTTCCACACTTTGCACAAGTCAACTATCCTAATCTCTAACAACCACTGAACCAAAAATTCCAATTCTAAATCCAAGAAGCCACACAGAAAATTCCAAATTGTATATACAGTATCAATGCTTGACATAGGAAATAAAAGAAAAATTTCCCATCTTTGGTCCTTTCTATTTCCATCATCAAATTCATCATTTATTTCTCTATCATCGCAAGCCTTTGCATTTCCTTCTAGTTTGACACATAATATACCCCCTCAATTGAATGGAGATTTTACAATTTCAAATAGTTAGTATCCATAAAACTAAAGACAAAAAAAAAAAAAGAGTATAACAATATAATAACTAAAAAAGAGAGGAGTAGAAATAAATGAGATATAGAAATAGGATTTTTTTTTTAAGGTTTTGTAAATCTATTGCATTATACTATGAATTCTCTATCACGTGGAGGGCATTGCATGTACTTTACTGTGCCAATGGAGGAAATATAATTATTTAAACCTAAAGGGAGGTGAGTAAAATTGTCAAAATTCTCAAAGGATATTTATGAAATTAACCCTTCAATCAATTCACCAAAATTGTATATAATGACAAACTCTAGTGGGGCCTGAACTTTGTAGGGTCTTTGTATCAATAAATTTTTCAAGGTTTCTTCGTGTGCCATTGAGTACTGTCTCGTCCACTTGATAAGGAAACAAAACGACTATTTGTGTCTGATATCTGAAAATTCTGTTTGGAATGGGCTTTGAATAAAAGTGCAACCGTTTGAACATTTTTGTATATGTTCAGGAACAGAATAACTCCTTGGCCAAAAAATAAACAATAAAAAAATAAAAAATCAACACGAAGCTCAACGAATTTGTTAATCATAAAGTTTCTATATAGACTTAAAGCAAATAATTTAACTTAGATCAGAGAAAAAATTATTTCAAGAAGACCTTATAATGAAAGTTGAAGTTTCTTTGTTTTTGGCAATGAAAGTTGGGATTTAGAAACTAACACGTTTATAACTTCATTTTGGAGAATCCCAGTTTTATTACTTCATTTTCAGCCTCGCAACAAGCTTATCTTACAAAAATGCAAACTAATTATGAACCCTTTTTAAAATACATACACGCATAAATACATGTATGCATGCATCCATTTATCACATAAAACAAATTTACTCTAAAATGGCCAGACCATAAAATTTGGAAAATGACCACTTTATTTAACAAAACTATAGATTCACTTGTTGAAAGCGAGTTGCATGCTAAAAAACAAAAGAAAGAAAAAAGAAAAAAGAAGGCTAATTGCTTTTTTGACTAATATCACATTCGATTAAATATGATAGACAATTGTTTTTCCTATTAATGCATGAAAAAACCATATACATAACTTAGGAGAAGATTATATAGTTTGATTAGGCCATTAGGGGCAAACTATTTGTATATATATATGTATTAATTTCAGTGTTCATATTTCTACCTCTTCCTGTACTTCGGAAATTATAGAAGTTGCAACAATTCCTTTTTTTTTTAATTAAGGCAAAGTGTAGTAATTTCATTGATATATATATTTCTAAGCATGTACAAAGAGACCTATGAAAAGTCCTCAAATACGAGGGGGAAACCATAGCTCCATCAGGATAAAAAAAAAAAAAAAAGAAGCTTTGAATCACTTTTTTTTTGGGTACTATTCTCTAAATATGTGTTTCAATCATCTATTTCACATATGTCATATTATCAAAAATACTGTAGTAAATAATACAAAAAATTTTTGTAAATAATCTATCTTCGAAAACGGTTACACGAAACATGAATGAGAGATCCTCAATTCCATGGTAGGGTCCCAATTTCCCTACATTCTTCCAAGAGGCTGCCAACCAATAGATATAGCAGACAATAATCGTCAAGACATTTGAGGTACAGCACTGCTCGAAAGATTCTATAATTTAGCTCTATTGTAGCTCAGTTTGTTTGGAAGCACAAGAAAAATACCAATCTAATTCTTTTATATTGTATTTGGATGGGTGGATTTGGGTCGATTTGATTTCAAATCCATAGTTTAAATCTTTTCTACTATTTGTAAATTTTTTTTTAAGGATGAGATTTCAAATTCACCTATAAGATGAAATAAGTTAGTTTAGGAAATTTCAAATTCATTCAATACAAGAATCATTTGAAATTCATCCCTCTCCAATCCTTTCTCAAATCCAAATCCATCGATCTAAACACAACCTACAATTTTAATTTGGCTTTGTACTTGGCAAACTTTACAACTACCATCTTCAGTTTCTTGTTATCGGGAAACAACCTTAGTAATCAGTACAACCTTATGTTGGGAGCCATTTTCATTCCCTCCCCCTCCCCATTTTTTTTTTTTAAAGATTGCAAATGAAATAAAACAAAAGTTTAATATAAATACAAACAAACAAACACAAACCTGACTAAGGCCTATTTCATAATCTAATTTGATATTTAAATTTAATGGAATTTAGATCTTAATATGTTTAGATGCATTTGATAATAAGAATGTCTAAATCAATTAATTAACATTAAATTTTTTAGGCAAAACTTGCTTCTAAAATAAGTGTTGAGCTATTCACTTATCACGTAATATGACATACAATCAAATGTGTCAGATTTAGTATTTAACAACTCAATAAGTTAACGGATTCAGATTTCAGATTTTAAACTAGTTTTATCAAACACACCTTAAATGACTATATTATAAACTACACAGAAAAAATGTAGACTATAACTGAACTCAAACTTGACGTTAGAAAATGTTATGGAAGAGCTCATTAATTAGATCCTAAACACATGGAAATTCACATGAAATAACCAAACAAAAGAAATTCCTCGAAATTTCCACATACTACCCTATAAACCTTATAATTTGACTGCCACCACTCCAGGTCAATGATTCCAAATTAAAACTTCTTCCAACTACTTGAAATACGTGTGTAGTGTTCTGTAACGTACCTAGCTTTACCAAAATCTTGCACGAAGTCAAGTCTAGCTCTCATAGCAATGCAATTATTTCACAATGTACACTAGTTCTTGAACTCAAAATTGACCACAGAGAATGTTATAAAATACCTCATTCAGATTCTAAAAGCAAAGATCTTCATATTAAATAAACCCAGAAACAGAAAATCCTTGAAATTTCTGACAAATTCCTTAACATATTGGTATATTGGAATTTTATCCGAAAAGTGTTGTTGAATTTTTTTCTTCCATATAGCGGTGCCACATTTAGCAAGTGTGGCACCAGTAGCAATTTATTTTATTTTATTTTGGAAGCAAAAACTGGGAGGCCATTTTCTACAATTTGGGATAAAAAATTGTGTAAGTGCGGCACTAGAGACACAAAAAAATTTGTATCTAGTGTCATACATTTCAAGTACGGCATCAAACACAATTTTTTTGTGTCTCTGGTACAAGTGCCGCATCAGACACATTGTTGAAAAAAAAAAAAAAGATATATCAAACTTTGTGAAATCCATGTCGGAATGATATAAAACAAAATACTTTGTAGTAGTAAATCAAACTGAAATGGAAAATTTTTTTATTAAATTGATAAAATCATAAAAGCAATAGAAAAAGCGATTATGTTTGAAACTGCTACAAAAAAATTTTTATCATATAAGGGAATAAGTTTTGTGTAATTGAAAAACAAAATTACGATTTACTAGATCGAGCTCGAATGTTTAATAACACCAATGGAGTGGTGGTGAGTAATAGCCGCAATATTGAGACATCGTATATTTTGTTGAAATAATGTACTTATAAACCCTAAGTATTGGTCCATAACAAGAAGTGTACATAAACCCTAATAAGTCTACACTACATAAACTCTAAGTAGTCTATATTGAGAATGAAAGTTGTACACAACTGGTTCATTATCAAAAGTTTACACTGATTTACTATCCTCTTATCTTTATCCCTCGATGTAGTCAGATAGTTGCATTTCCAGTGCTTCTCTAATGCTATTTTTATTGTTAAGTCTGCTATCAAAAAGACTTCCGTAGGTGGAGATGAAGACGGAGTTCTAGTGGTTTCTCATTGGGGTTGAAATCAATAACAACAGCAATTTCACCACATTGCGGACATGACGGGGGTCTAGAAGGACACTACAAGAAAAATCATCAATAGTGACAACAAAAGTCATCACAGAAAAATCGAAGGTCGTCACTGAAAATTATCATCGACAAGTTTAAGGTTGCCACTGAGTCGTCACTGAAGGCTCGTCGGTGAAAGTAAACAGTGTCAACCTTAAAAGTCGTCACTGAAGATGAAGCATTTGTGACAACATTTGTTGCCACTCACTCATTGGTTATAGTGACGACTTCAGATTTTGTCAGAGAACTGTGAACGAAGTTGTCACTGTTGAGTAGGGAATATAGTCAGAAGTGGCTAGTATCAGTGACGACTAAGTCGTCACTGATATGAGTGGCAATTCAGTGACAACGCTGTATTGTCACTCCTGTTGATAAGCATCAGTGGCGAGCTATTATTGTCAGTTAATTTTAGTGCTATCACTAAACATCATGTGCTGGAATATATCATCCAAACCTAGAATCACCAAATTGTATCCCAATCAATCACAACATCCATGGAAACAACATTAATTCAGGAAAGAACCATCCTATGAATGCCAATTAAATGACGCACCATACGAATAGCATTAATAGTTAAATATCATTATCAATTTCCGGCTAGTCATATATCTAGATACATAAGTAGTATGTATTACAACGTTTGAACCAAAATAGGCAGTTTAAAAGTAGAGCATCCTTGACAACAATATGTCAGTTACAGCCTAAAGATCTCATGAGCAAAAAGGGTCTCTAAATACATTGTTCTTCAGTAGCAGGAGCCACACAGCTACCTTGCAATCAAAATGATTGAACCAGCAACATCTCTGCGTTCACCAATAGCATGAATTAACAAGAGACAAATAAACAAGGCAAATTCAAAAGTACACCAATTGTTCAAGAATCAGTTTGGAAGCAACAATGCAATTGATCATTGGGAAAAACAAATTCAAGAACACCATCTACGTATTCAGGTAAATATGTAGACAATATATGGTATACATTTCAAACCAAAAAAAAAGAAGAAAAAGATATTAGCACTAAAGTTAGCAGAACAACCATCCATTTTGTGAACAACAACTCCTTATAAAATGGCCAATAAAACCACAATTAAAGACCCAAATTGTGTCTAGTAACAGTACCAGCATTTATGATTCTCATAATTCAACACCAAAATGGCTATTCAGCCATAAGTCATCCAATGAAATTACAAATTGTAGCAAAGCACTAATTTGACATTCAAATCTGAGTAGATAAACAAATCGCTCCAATCCTATAAAGGAAAATGACTGAAGTTCACAACTAAAATAGGTATGCTTATTTCAGCTTATGTGTGTAAATTATAAGAGGATAGATAGTGCTGACCAAGTATTTTCATTGGCTGGCATCTGCAATCCAAACTTTGTGGTCAGTGCTTCAAGAAGACTGGTTGCGTGCCTTTGCTGGTTCTCGAGCTTCTCCATCAGCTTCTGTTGAGCTTGAAGTTGCACTTCCAAGTTAGCAGCTCTCTTCTCAGCTTGTTCGGAACATTTTTGAGCCTATTCTGCTCTTATTTTGAGAGATTCCATCTCTGCAAGTTGTTCAGCCATCATAGTTGTCCTTGAGACACCACGACCACGAACATGTCCAGGTATATGGCCAATGACTTCAATGCATATGTCTTCTTCAGTCCTGTTAGCACCATTTTGTTGGGATTCAACCAAGCACTCCTTCAACTTAATCTAGATTAATGGTATGATATCGTTAGTCATATATAGTAAGCTATGAAAGGAATGGAGCTTGCAAAAGCTTTGTAAATACAAGCTAATGGAACTTACTGAGGTACTTTCTGATAGCTCATCAACCATGCCATTTTTCTTCCTACTAAAATGAGTCATGTCATAGAGCTCTATTGGCCCAACTCTCCTTCCTTCGTGAGCCACCTATTAAGAATAAAAAGTTAGAAACCTGAGAGCAAATTAGCAAACATATAGATATAGCACTTTACCCGTTCAGTCTTGTGACGAAGAAATGACTTAGTGCCAGTTGTATGAGCAGTTTTTTGCTTTTGTCTATTTATGGTATTCTGTTGACTTATGACCTACACTTAGCAGATTCATCCAAGTTCAAAAAATAACAAAGACATAAGAATGAATCAAGATAAATTAGATACAAATTATGAGTTAATGTACCTTGAACTCTTCACTGCAAAAGTAGTCACAGAGATAAACCTAATCAGTCTTGTCCATTCGTGGTGGACAGTTTGCAAGTGCTTCTTCCTTTGACTTGAATTTCTTGAACAACTTGTGAAGGTTATAGTGCCTATTTCAGTATTGTACATTGAGTTGCTTGATCAAAGCTGATTCCACATGATCTCCTTCATCATAAACAAAACTATTCTGCATATGGAATTGCCAGAGCATGATTAACTCTTCATCAGCGTTGCCCTCCCCCAAAAAACCTTTTTCCTGAAACAATTTGTCACCAGCTTCTACATAGAATGTAGTGCATAAAAATAATATCCATCATGAGCAGGCGGTGATATACATCAAAAAATTTTCATCCACCTAACCTATATTTATAAACCCAAGTAGCAAAATTTCTTCTAAATGACATTACAGTTAGTCTAATCAGCTTCCTGGACTTATGACAAGGGGTTGATACAAACATGTATCCCCTAAACTGCTGTCATCTACTAACTTGCCCTTGAAAGGGAAACAAGAAGCGTTGGATACATTAACCACAAAATCCTCTACCTGATCCTTCCCATGAGCATCAGCTTTCACAAGCTTAGAATAGAATTCCTTCTTTCCATCGGCTGTACCAGTCTCTTCTGTATGTATGAAAGCAACACTAAGAGCCTCATTCCTAAGCAAGAAATTGCAGAAGCTTCTCAGCAACAAGGAGCAGATACAACTACAATCAAAGACAGAGGAGTAGAGCAAGCCATTGGAGTGTTCCATAAACATCAATTAAAAATCATTCCACAGTGAGAACTTCCAACCCTTATGGGAAGAAATACAAATGGACCACATAAGTCACTATCTATCTTACTTTTGTAATATAAAAAAAAATAAACGATCAATAAAGTATCTCACCTTCTTTTCTAGTTCTTGGTACCTACTCCACTCATCCCATTATTACTTGAATATTTTTACTTCAATCTTTTGCATTTAAATTTAAAATTTTCAGGAGTGACAAATTTAGAGATATGCAGTCATGTACAACAAAGAGAAACATGCAGATATAGCAAATACTGCCATAAAACATTAGAAAACACTCCCTCAGGCCAAAATCATGCCATCTTCTGACATCCATTTACTACTTTTGGATCTTAATTTTTACAGCTTCAATGAAATTACATGAATTGCCACTTCACAAAAAGAAAAAGCAACTGACACTTCACAAACAAAAAGTTAAACTAAAAGGAGACATAAAATTTGGGAATGATAAAGTATGTAATCAATAAAGCATCTCTGTTCTTCATCCTCATTCCCTCCTCATGCTTTGTCACATTAAGACCTATAAATTACTCTATTAAAATACGTTATACAACTCCAGTCAATGATGGTATCAAATAATTCAAGACCCCATCACAAAACGGTCAATAATCTGCAATAATATTGTTAATAAAATCAATGACTAGTCCCCAAAAATAATCTCATTGGCATACTAAAACCAATCAAAGCAAGCAAAAGTTTAGGAAATTAAATCAATTTTACGCCATGCATTTGCAACAAAAGGGCAATATCAGTGGCCTCTGGAGCTTTTCGCTGCTTTTGTTGACCATAAATTTGGCATGAGACCACGAAAGTGAACTTTATATCTGCTTGAGCTCGTGCTTCAGGTGACAATTCAAAACCTTGAGTCCTCGGAAAACTTGTCCGGGAATAAGCATCCCCTGAATATCCAATAGCTAACAAGTGATTTGACAAACATTTCTACATCAAACAAACAAAAAGAAAAAAACTATTGACCAACATATGCACCTCCAAGAGATCTCTTTTCCAAGTAACTTTGTAGCATCAATGCCCTCCTGTAGTACATCATACCATGAACTACACATTAAGAAAAACAACATTATTAATATATGGAGAAGGTACAAAAATTAGGTCAATGAAATTTGGGGAAAATGAAAATAGAGCAAGAATAAGCAAAATTTACCTCTTTATGGCAAGTTGCATAGAGGCAACAACATTCTTCATCAGCTATTGTGTCCAGATTGAAGGGGAGAGCAACTGCAGTGAGAGAGACTGTTTGGGAGAGCACGGGAGTGAGAAGGTTTGGGAGAGCAAGGGAGTGAGAAGGCTGAGGCTGTGTTTCCACTTTGTTCCACTTAACCGAGACAAGTGATAAGAGGCCCACTTAATGTCTGAGGCAGATGCAGCTAAGGCCTCAGGTGAATTTTCAATTCCCGCTCAATGTCTTCCCCAAAATTTTGAACAAACAAAATTTTGCCACTAACAATATTACCTTTTTTCTTTCTTTCGATTTTCAAAAAAGAGGGTTTTTTCTCTTTTCTTTGTTTTAGGTTAAGTGTTTTAATTAATTATACTAGATCTTCAATTTTTTTTTTCAAAAAATTTTCATCATAATTTGGAAGGATTTTTAAATTCATAATACTACTAAAACTTTTGTGAGATTTTTAATAATTCATTTAAGCAGAGAATCTTTAATGATAGAAAAGCATGTTTCAGTTGATAATTCACTTTTTTTTTCTTTTAAAAACTAAATTATTGTTTCAACTAATAAAATGACCAATATTAATGGAAAACTAATGTAAATTTGAAAACAGTTCTGTGACGAGAAAAGTTGTCACTACTTTGAGGTAGGTATTTTAGTGACAATGAGTGGAGAGTTGTTAGAAAAAGTGCAAGATTTAGTGACAAGATTCACCGCTTGTCAGTATTGGATACACTAGACCATTCCGCGCGGCCTGGCGGGAAAGATTCAATGACAACATTTCCTTGTTGTCACTGAAGAGTTAGCTCCCGGGATACAGACTGTGACAAGCCATGCAGTTGTGGCTGAAATAGCTATTCTCTGACAAGATTTACGTTGTCACTGAAAAATGTTGTCACTAATGACCTTTTTTCTTGTAGTGGAAGTAGCCCTAATGCCTCTAAGAATGTAAGTCTCGAGCATCTGAGTAGGAGAAAAATGTCCAGTTGAACCGGATACAAAGTTTAGAATGAGGTCATCTTTGATACGTGCATTGACTGCCCCTGGAGAAAATGAAAACGTGACACTGAATGCAGGTACCTAAGTAGGAGTGTGGAATGGATCGAAATCACTCTAGTTAAACATTGGAATGTATGCTGACTAGAAGGCATCTTCAGAAGATGTGGCATGGATAATACCAATTCCTGCTGAAACATCGAGATGGGTGGAAGGAGTGGGCAATGGATCCCAATGTCTGAGCATCACTACTATGTGAAGTGTCTATATCGTGATCTATATGCATTTGGACCCGATTGTGTTTCGCATTGGATGCTCAAGTGCATGCTGCTTGGGTAGCTAGTAAGGAATATTGTGATGTAATGATGAACCTACTTCCTATCAATCATATACCCCTAAGTCTAACCCGTATACCCCATTAGTTCATACTCTTAAAAGTCTCGCTTTGGATGGACTGAAGAGATGCATGTATTTTGTTCTGTAAAGAACCTACGGTAAGAGCATCACACGATACCCATGTTATGAGAGTGACCATATCCATTAGTACAAGAAGAGAAATCGAATATAGTGAGTATTAGATATGACATCGGAAAGAGTATTAAAGTAAACGATAATTTCGATCCTATAGCCTAACCAAAATGCCTAATAACTAAATATTGCCATGTAATCATACCATCCAACATACCCTTAGAGCTCATCATGCTGGGGTTGCTGCATGATGAGGAGTAATGTAGTGGATCGTATGAACTGTATACCAGCGCAAATATTCTGACTTGGGTAAGTAGAAATCCACCAGAATATCCTCAACCAAGGACATTGTCTGTGTATTCCAGTACTTGATCCAATTGGAGTGCAACTGGACCCAATTTGCCCCTTGATATTCCAATCGAGAAATGTCGTGCAACCTTTCGTACGTCTATAGTGGCTCCAGAATTGTCTACTGCATGCTGAACTATTGAAATACCCAATTAGGGAGATGCATCTCTACAATATGCCAAAAAATTAGCGATACCCTCGCTCACCATAAATGTGCATCGATAGTGCAAAATGGAGGGAAGGACGCTAGTACATCTGCTATGCATGACTCCCAAATGAACTACATAAATAAGATATATATGAAGTACATTATTAGAATAGCATATATGAAAAGAAGTATGGTTAGTTGGAACGAAATATCATACATTTGATTACCTCATATTGCCCAAATTTCATTAGCTGATCCCTGTAGTGTGCCAAATAATTTTGCAGAACTTCACCTTGGTACGCTTCGTAGCCTATCTTCTTGGTCATTGGCAGTCTACCAATCCCACAGGGGACTACCCACGAAATCCCATGCCCACTATTGAAATCCCAATGGAAAAAATTGCTTTGTGAGGTGAATTAAGTAAATTTTGAAAATGAGAATATAGCATATAGAAATGAGATTGCACCTGAAGTAGTATATATGGGCCTGATGTACTGCTAGCATCAAATCGCTACGTGCGACATATTTACTTATACAGATTCACTAGAGCAGCACTACCCTAACTATACTATGTCATCCTTTCAATATTTTGAACGTAATCCAACCAACGTGGACTCATAAGATTACTGCATGTGTCTGCAAAATAGCTACTCCATCAGTAATGAAAGAATATACATATGGGCATAGCATTGTATGAGCTCATCGAAAGCATCTACCAGAGGTTGGCCATGCACATAAGGGTGTAGTGCTATTATATTAAGCCTCTTTTGCTTAAAGAAACTATCATCGGGTAGAGATCACACAACTCATGCATCGGGCTCTTCATCTCATCCATGGTGCGTTCTCTTTCCACAGGGATGATTGATAACCCATCGATTCTCAATCCCAGAGGACTTGCACATCCTACAGCATCACAGTGGCCCCTCTCCAGAGAAGATGAAATGTGTGCATCTCCTGGTGCCATCTGTCAAGAAGTGCAGTGATAAGTGTCTGATCATACCTAGTGTATTTCATGTGTACAACACCGCTGAATCTAATTAAATTGAGATATTGCAGAATGCAGTTGTCCTCAAAGCCCTCGACTATGTCCTAGAAATAGCCATCACATCTGTTGACTTTTAGTTATTCATCTTGGCCAAAAAATACTACTAGAGACTGGTGCTTATCCTACAGTGTCAAAATGGACTCATCATCTAATTCAGAATGAAATTGTGGCGTAGCTATGATGGATGAAAAAATTATTAGACAAGGTGCAAAATGATAGCATTGTAGACCACATAAATAATTGAAACATATATATGTAACAACAGTAACAACCAAATGAAAACACTGATTTCATATAGCTCCAAGTTAACAACATGACACCACTAAAATTATAATATGTACTAGACAATATTACAGATGAAACCGAGACTAAAGTCACATTGTATTTTGATAAATTACAAGTCTAAAGAACACCATTTGCCTATGCAAGAAAATGGTTAGAATAGGGACACAAAGCGGCATTGTGATCAGTTTGAGAGCAATGACTGCACTAGCAAGGAGCATCGGGACAATGACAGTCCATTTTGTTATGAATCACTGCAGTCTTTAATGGTCCAATTCTATTTTCCTTCAACTTGGCTGACACAAATATAAGACTTATCTCAACTGACACCCGATACTGAAAATGCCAAAAGGGATTGAATTTCCCATGAAAGGTTACTTGGTATATGACATTTGTGTGTTCATGGTCGATTAACTCAAATGAATTAGTGCTGAAATGGAGACATGTGGCCATGACATGAGAATATGAGAATCAAAATTCAGCTCACTTTCCACACATGCACGTTCGGTTCCCAAAATGCACTATTTGGCTATTTCCCCCTTGGTGGTTGTGACATCAAGCTGTGGTTATATAGTACACACCAACTTTGCTATCAAACACCTAGACATAATGGGCACGTGCTTTTATCTCATTTCTTGTATAAAATTTTCACAACTCCTTTGAAGACAAAATGTGGCATTGGTGGCAATTTGCTCTTCTTCTCAAACAAATCTACACACTGGATCATAGTGTACTGCATGCATACCTTAATTGGTAGTAGTCTGGTGCCGTTGAATAATTTATTGAAACACTTGGTAACATTTGTGGATGTGTGACTTCATCTATAGCTTTTGTCCTTACACATTGCTAATTACTGTGGATGCACCAACTTACCAGTCAACCACCAATATGCTTCCTCATTAATCAAGGCAATTTACTTCATCCACTCATCATACTTCCTTGGTTGTCTTGCAGCTCCAGTTAGTCACATTAAGTCTTTTAGTCTATGACAAAAGGAATATGCAGTTGTAATGTAATTGGACTTGATCAAATAAAGACGCATTTATTTTTGGGAAGGACTTTAGTTGCCATAACTTTAGTTTCTAAATTTCTTGGTAAAGTTTGACTGTACGTGGACTAACCAGAACCGGTGAATTGTAATAGGTTCTGCCCAATTCGGCAATGCCCGTGATAGCATTTATAATCCCATTGTGTCGAGCAGAGCTTATGGAAATATTTTTCACACTTCTGCATACGTGTTGTTGAAGTTGCCGAATGAGCCATTCCCAACTGCAGTTGGTCCATCAACAAGAACAAAGGCAAGGGGTAACATGTGATTAACTACACCAAACCCGATGGCAACTAGAAGTTTTGATTTGTATGCACCCTTACTATGAATATAAATAATTGGTTTTAGGTGTGAAGATGATTGAATGGTAGGAGCAAATACATAGAACACATAGTCAAACATTTGGCACTGAGGTGTGCAGCGGCCCCACCTTCCTCCAAGGCGAACCAAAGGGGTCAGTGGACTACCTGCTCAACTCTCATCGGAACTCAATCAGTCACTTGATAAGTTACTTGGATAAATACCACAAAATAACCAGCAATTCATACTTAAGAAAATTACAAACTTATGCCTGATTATCTTTACAAGCCGAACTATACTCAAATTCCAAAATTTAAACAACAATGCACAAGTACCTAATATCACAAAAGTCGAGTCTACAGAGGTTTATCTGCTAACTCTTTAAATCTCCAAGCTAGACTCTGAACCTGGGAAGGGAAATAGTTAAAGGGGTAAGTCTAATACTTAGTGAGTGTCCCAGTGAGTGTCTCGGTAATAATCAATTAACATATAACACTTTTTCCAAAAGGGCATGTAGACAATTAGCACGTAGGCCTGTTGAACGGGAACAAGAACAATATCATGTATCACAATTTTCTTGAATAGTGGATGAACAATAACACTTTCAGTAAAAGGATACAATCCAGTACAATTGCTCGTTGAGAGCCATTTCATTCATTCTGCCTACCATCCTCCTTATCCCTCCATAAAATTTTAGAAAACACCTTTGCATTGTTCACTCATTCATTTCATTGGCCATTTGTCCACCTGACTTCAGGGTAATACTCGAGTATACCAAACATTATTCCAGAGTTATCAGCGCCCCGACCTAGTCTTTTACTGGCTCGGGTTGGCCGGTAACGAAGGGCAAGGGCCCAGTTCAGACAGTAAATATGGCTTGCAATCATGCACAAGTAATTCACATAAGGTAACCTTATTCAGGGCGAGTGCGATAAAGTAAACACCTGGCCGTTCCACTTAATTGGCAAATTGTTACATAAACAAATGGGCAAGTAGCACTTTGGATATAAATAACAAGTAAACAATTAAACAAGTCGGGTCTCTCACCTTTAGTCATCTAAGTCCGATCCGCCTGTCCGGATGTTTCTCCTAACTCCTGGCCGGATTCTGAGAGTAGTCAAGTATTAGGTACCGATTTTGACTAATTTTCTTATTTAAAAATAAGTTTGATTAATTCATTTCTATTAATAAGTTAACGGTGTAAATTAGGTCTAGATTACAGGTCGGGACATGGTTCAGGGTTCGGGTCGGTATCGAGGTTGTACAGGTTACAATGTGTGGTGTCGTGGTGTGACCGACTCTAATCGGCATGTTTTGTGCGCGACCGGCGACAGTCGGCACTGGTCGGTAAGTTCTGAGCATGACCGGCAACGATCGATACCGATTGGGGTATTTCGTGCGTGACTAGCAACGATTGGCATCAGTCAGCACCAATTGATGCGAATCGGTACCAGTCGGCACCGGTTGGTGCGGGTCGGCACCGGTCGGTGCCCGCAGACGTGAGTCGTGTGCCTCCAGCAACGATCGGCCCTATCTCGTGTGTTTTGGGTGTGACTGGCAACAGTAGGGTGAAGACAGAAATGGTAGGCTGCCTGCGACCATGCACGGCCAAGGTCTAGGCTGTCTGCGACTTGTCTGTTTTAGGTTGCTACTGGTCCGTTTAATGTTTAGCGGGTGTAGGTTAACTTAAGATTAACGGTTGACTAGTGTTAGTGCGGGTGGTTGGCTAACAGGTATACGTTGACTAGTGACTGGGATCGCAGGTGGCCAAGATTAACCGGTCGGGTGCTAGGCACGATTGGTGCTATGGCTAGGCACCGGTCATGACTAAGGCACAAGGTTGTTGTGGTTAGTGGTCGTGAGTGGTATGTCGTTTCTAGCGGTTGCTTAAGTAAGTGTCGGTGCCGGGCTGTACTAGCACCAGTTAGGCGACCGTTCCACAGGATAGGCACGGAAACGGCCAGTTCTGTTTTATATAAGTCGGACGCTGAGGTCGTCAGCATGTCAGGCTACGTCTAGTAAGCTACCGTTCTGTTTTGTCATTTAGACCAGTGTATAAGTAGGGTTTGCCAGAAAACCTCTCTGGATATGAGGTATGTCTATAGGCCTGTGCAATAGTTGGGTGGTCGTTTACCCTACAGGATCGGCTAATGTGTATAGTTCTGCTGACGCGTCGTCAAGCTAAGGTAACAAGTCGTTAACGGGTCGTCTAATCCATCAAATGGGTTGGCACACTAAGGTCAGCTTCCGTTAATGGTTGGTCGGCTAGGGTCGGTGATTCCGTCAACGAGTTGGTGCACAGGGGTTGGTTATCCCGTTAACTATCTAGGCAAGTTCGCTAAGGGTCGGTTGCCCTAGTTTCAGGTTTTCGCTAACTGTTTGGCATTCTAGGGTTAGGCATTTTGCTAACGGACACGCACACATGGACAGCAACTGGGGCTAATAGAGGCGTGCCAGTGCAGCAATGTCGTTAACAGATCGTACACCAGTTGGCCTATCCGTCGCAGTTTCTTTCACAGGCCATATCTTGAGATTTACAGGTGCAATTTTTGTCCATTTTATACCGTCGGAAATAGGATTCAAAGTGCTACAATTTCTTAGAAGACACCGGTTTCAAATTCAGTTCATAACAAGGTCAAATCTTACTCTAAACTTACTGTAGGAACGATTCTCAGTTCTGATAGGTTCCAAAAAATAGGTAAGTTCACATGATTTTTGCAGTTTGTAGGAACAGAATCTGAGGGTGTATTTTATATCGATAGAAAGCTACGAGTCTAGCTCCACCAATGGTGCTTGAATCCGACTCTCCTACAGCAAGATATGGTGTTTTTTCCAAGACTGGTTTTGGCAACCTGTCATGACCCGAAACTAGGGTTCTTGGCATAATCATGTCTTTCACTCATTTTCATGCCATCATTTTAACTTGAAATTCATAACCAATCCTCCATACACATCATTTAGCATGTAAGACATGTCTATAGCCAAAATTACAGCAAGAATCAATCAAAAGGACCATACAATTCATGCTATAAAAGATGGAAATTCTTAAGCATGCTTGTCTATAGCCATATCACCGATTTTCAACATGTAACTTGCAAAATTGCTGGACTTGTTAAGCAATCAATTGAGCTTTGAATATGGTATATTATTATCTTGAATTACCTCAAGTAGATGCACGAAAAGCTTGGAAGATTTAGCAAGCAAAAGCACGTGGAGTCAAGCAAGAATCCAAGCAAGAATCAAGCCAATCTTCAAGCCTTCAAGCCTTGGTCGGTGGCTGGTTTTGTCTTGTTCATTTCATCCAAGAGTAAGAGGAACCAAATGGATTGAAGTACTGAACTCCTAAGTATTTATAGACAAGAATCCAAGCATGACCAAGCACTCAAATGACAACTCAATAGGCCAAGGTATTGACAAGTTTCACAAGTAGCTTAGTCAAGCTTGTGGATGGATTTTGCAAGAATAATCAAGGCTATTCAAGGCTATTATTCAAGCAGAATTTCATCCAAGGCAAGGGTTTCAAGACAAGAGTTTTGCTTGGCTTGTCTATTTTTAGTAAAGCCCTCACTTGCAAAAACTAAATTTATTTGCGGGTCCTTGGACTTCAAGCACTTTTATACTTTGTTCCACACATGTTTTCTAGCACTTTTTGCTAGATGTTTGAACATCATTTTGGTATCGTAACTAGGTGTAACAAGCACTAAAATTCTAGCAAGATTCGTATTTCACATGTAGGGTTTTAACACGATGGAAATCAAGGCAAAATAAGCTTTCATTTATGCGAACTTATAAGTACATTGACCGACACGTCTAGGGTTTTACATGGATGCTCATAGGGTGTGCTCTATGGACGAAACTTCCAAGCCACTGCTGTGCTTGAATTAGTTGCTACCAACTCATTTATGAAAATTGGTAGTTCAGATTTGGAGGTGAGCCAATCACTGTATACTAATGAACAGATCATCTCCGTGCATATCACACCTTTTGTTATGAGATATTGGTGTGAAAATGCACCTTCATCTCTATCTGAATTTCTTTTATCGAGAATGTTGGACCGTTTTGAATGTGGTAGATGATAAACTGGGCTACAATGTCAAAGCTCAACTATCAATGGTTATTTGATTTTGACACTCAAACACAGGTATGATCCTTAACAAAAGTGACAATCATCCACATTTTTCTTGAGTTCGGTATGCGCAGCAATAACTTTACAACTCGCTGCACATGTTTATTTGTTTCAAACACTTGCCTGATTTTTAATTCTTTTGTGTAATCATCCCATAGTTTTAGCTTCTTATAGGCACCACGATCAGTTGGATCAAATTCCATCAAGGCCTCGATACCTTCACCATATCACTGGTGGCCTATTTCTAGATTCACATTAGCATTGGGATAGTTGGGGCCTGCAATGTTATCAGATCGATCTTTATACCAAAACCATCATGATCGAGGTTCTCACAACTCGAGTCATCGCTATCTGGTTCACATTCTCTAGGCCCATCATAATCATCATTCTCATCAACACCAGGTTCCTCTTGCACTAGGGCACCCGTGGAATGTCCATGAAAATCCATTTCATGACCCCTATTGGCAATATTATCATCCTCTACTTGGTTTCTACACCAAGCATGATCCTGAACTCGTCTTCCTCCAGGCCTTTTAGGTCAAGGAATATTAGATGACTATCCACCGTATTTACACTCATTGACTCGAGAGTAATGTCCTTCAGAGACAACTGTCCCTAGAGGCACATCATATAGCGTTGTTGGGTACACTGACTCCAGCAACTCCTCATGTGAAATTGTGGTGTTCGCAGGTTTTGGGGGAACCTCGTACAAGGTTGTTGTGTGTATTGGTTCTAGTGGCTCATCGAATGGGGTTGTCGTGTACACTGATTTCGGTGACACATAGTACGACATTGTGGTAAATGTAGTTTCAGGATGCACCTTGTACGATACTAGTCCGCCTAACCTCGATCCATCTTGTTCAACACGTGGAATGTTTTTTTTACTTCCATGTAAATTTCACAAGCTATATGTGTGAAGCATCCACCTTCATATAGTACAAAGTCTCTACACCATCATCGTATACTATTGCAATACTGATAAAACCACATGTCCCCACAAGGTTCCTTAGCCAAAAACTAAGTTTCCCAACATTTCAATTTAAACACATGGCCTTATATATTCTATCCAACAATCCATCAAAGTAGACATGTTGTTTCATTAGTATTACTTTGTTGCATCTCGGAGGGTCATTTGACATTGATCCTCCAAAGTGTACTATTTTTCCACCCAAATGCAATTGAATTATTAGGCCATGCTGTCTGACATTTGTACAATACTCCCAACTATCATTACGGCACAAGATTATACGTCAGTTCTGGAATTCAGTCACTTCCTACCCATACCTTAAATTTAATTGTCTTCCTTAATAACACAACAAAAGTTATTGCAATTCTCTTTGTTAAAAATTTATTAAATAACATTTTCAATTTTTGTAAAACTTTGAACATTTTATTTCCTCGAACGACCTTATTTGGTTGATTATGGTGAATTACATTACATTGTTGTAATTCATAACACATAAATAAGAACATATAATAAGTTTATATAGGCCTAGGTGTAATTTATTAATTTGTATTTGTTTTCCCATCTATTTGCAATTATATGCAAACATCTTTATGTTATTTTAACTATCGCATGAACTGATTTATTTACGTAGACTGTAATTTAACTAAACACAACTATATAAATACCCTAATATATGATTATATCTCCATATACTTTCTAATGGTTATCTCTAAATTCTAATATAAGATAATAAATATAATATCCTAAGTAACTTGGCTTCAAATATTCTATTAAATATAATATGTGATTGCAATTATATACACAACTAATCTTTTTATGTTTTTGTAAATTTGCTACATGTAATTAAGTAATTAAATAGACATGTAATTAATTAAATAGAATTGTAATTAAATAGACATGTATTGTAATTAAATAAATACACATGTAACGAATTAAATATACATGTAATTAATCAAATAGATACGTATTGCAATTAAATAGACATGTATCTAATCAAATAGATATGTAATTAATTAAATAGACATGTATTGCAATAGGACAAGTAATGAATTAAATACACAAGTAATAATTAAATAGACATGTATTGCAATTAAATTGACATGTAATCAATTCAATAGACATGCAATAGACATAATTAAATAGACAAGTATTGCAATTAATTATTTGCTTAAAGTAAAATGGCAAAGTAAATAATTAAATAATTACTTACCTGACTTGCCACAAATAGGATGTGCGGCAACCACTCCAATCTGACCTCAAGCCCCAGCCACCAATTACTACAATCACTGTGTTCTCTGTTTGTCCACTCTACACCTAGACCTTTCAGCAACACCAACTTGAGAGAAAGAATGACTCAGAAGATCAAATGTGAATTGATAGAATATAGGAGGTGAGAGAATGACGGATGAATTGAGAATTGAGAGGCGGGGGCGAGGGGTTTTATAGGCTGTGAGAGCATCAACTAGGCATTAATAGTGGCCCATGTCTGGTGCAGCACTTGTAATGTGTGGCACCAAATAAAATTTTTTTTGTCTTTGATGCTGCACATTGTAGGTGCGGTACCAAACATAATTTTTTTCTCCCAATTGTAGAAAAGGGCCTCCCAATTTTTGCTCCGAAAATGAAAAAAAAAATTGCTACAACAAGTGCGGCACTACTGTATGAAGAAACAAAAATCAGCAGCACTTTCCGAATAAAATTTCAATATACCAATATTTTAAGGAATTTACCTGAAATTTTCCAATACTAGAGTGTAACTTCGATAATTTCTCTGCTCAAGCTCACCCCCACCCAAGTTGCTCAATAATTCCTAATTAACAATTATTCCGAGTACCAGGAACAAAATATTGAAAACTGTACTAACTCCTTCAAAATGATTCCTCCAACCCAACTACCATAATTATATTTCTGTGTTTTTTTTTGACTTTTCTTATATATACACAGCCCCTATCCCCAGCCCCCCGCCCCCCCAACCAAAAAAAAGGAAAAAAACTCTATCTTCATTCCTTCTTCTCAAACAACCCACAATACCAACAGGGACCCTTCCCCATCCCTACCTTCATATTCCAACTTAGTGGCTAAATCATTTTCCCCTAGATATATATATAGATATTCGTGCAGTAATCTTTTTATATATACTCATACAAACATTTGAACCTTTACATAAACAGCCATTAATTCTCATGCAATGATCTTTTAGCTCTATATTCCATTTTTTTCACAAAACAACAAATGATCAACTCCTTTTAATCAAAACCCTGTTTGAATCTTGCAGAACTCTAAGATCCTCAACCCAAAAAAAGTGAAAAAGATGCGCATGGACCGTTATAACTCGTCAGATTTCCAGTCCTCTTCAGGCAGTATGAAATCTTCAGGCCCTTTAGTCCTGTCCATACAGTGCATAAAGGGGAGTTCAAGAGCTGATGAATGGACGGGAAACCTGTTACAGACCGGGGACATCGTCGAAGAGCTAACGATTGGAAACTTGACAATTCGAGCACCTTTCAAGAGTGGAAAATCTGGAGTACAGAGAATTCTGCACAATTCATTCAGGTCTAAGGAGACATCTATTAAGGTTATCGTCCGAAGAGGCACCGATGAGTCTGCGGAGCTGCTGGCTTGTATTGTCCCTAATGAATCTGCCGGCAAAAAACAGTATATGTTGAGAGCCATTGATGATCCAAACTATGCTGTGGGTTTCTCTGATAGGACGGAAAGCGAATGCTTACAGCTACAAGGTATGTTGTTGAGATGACTTTTCTTGGAATAATTGACTTCACTATTTTATGTACAGTGTTCACACGTTTGTGGTCTTTGTCTAATGATGTTCTTCATTACAATTGTACATATAATAATCTCAATCATTAAACTTAATCTACTCCTTAAATCAAGTGTCTGAGAGGATTAAGTCTGCCTCTTCTTTTGATTAAAATTCGATGACAGACATATCAAAAACATGCATTTTTCAAGTAGGTGTTGTAAAAGCATATTTGTCTAAGATGAAAGCTGAAATCCATGTTCTTCTTTTCTTTTTTTCTTTTTTTTTTCTTTTTAAAAGAGGTACTCAATATGAATACGCAAGCCCTTCTCCTTAAAAGTCTATATTGAATCATACTAATTGAATTTAAGTTGAACTTATTTGGATGATGTTATGTACATTTTAGTTAGGCCAGATCTCTATAATGACAGAAGGAAACTAAAAGAAGCCAACGTTTTCATCAATAAAATGTGACTCATGCATTCACACTTGACACATTACTTTGTCTGCTCCCCTTGCGTTTACTTGTATAGTTGTTGTTGATTTTTGCTCCGCGAGGATTACTGTTTTGCAGAGTGCATTCCAGATATATGTATCTTATTTTATTCAATTTTTGATAGGCATTCACTTTCTTGATGGTGCTGATCTTTTGTTAAGTAGTGTGGTTGACTTGGAATAATTGTAACGTGCAAGTCTTCCTAGTTTCCTGTTTAAAAAACCTCGCCTTGACTTCCTGACTGCATTGATTCTTGTTGAGTAGTCAATAATTACAGACTAGACTGCCATGTTTTATTTTCGTCTGATTAAATTGAATGCCTCTTTTTTCCCCCCTTTTACAGTTCCTCCTCTTCTTCTTTTTTAATCGTAACTTTTTTAACTGTTAACGAGTAAGTTTCAATTCATGATTAAATAAGCAAATAAATAATTTCATCTAATAGAATAAAAAATTATGACATGTTTCAATTTCCATGGATTACTATCTACTTCTGTGTCAGTTGATCTCAAATCTTAGCAATGTGAATCACATTGAACTGAAATAAACTTGAAGTCTGAGGATTTTTATGTCCAAAGAAGAAAAATGCTCAGGTGCCTTTAATTTTTTAAGACAGTAGAAGTGAATGGAAAATCTTACAACGCTATCATATATAACTAAACTGATTAATTACTTGAAAAAGTTATCACATGCCTTGACAAACTTCATAGGAACCACAGGACCTTCCCAGAATGAAAATTTGTCAAGAGAATGACTTGAATCTTTACCGAGTATACAGACATTGAAGCCAATAATTACAAAAATTTCAGCAACTTTGTCAGTGCTACCTGAGCTTCAATTTCAATGACGTATAAACTTAGTAAAAATTGTGAAGTGATATCTCTCTTAGTTTCCTTGGCAACAAATTTGCAGTCCTCAATGACTTCAAGAGAAAAGATGAGGAATTTCGGGTTATTGAACTTCCTGAAAAGAGCCAGAATTTGATATGTTTGCCATCCCATCTTCTTCTGTAGATCTTATTTTTGTATTTCTTAATATGCTTAACTGATTATTGCTATGCAGCTTCGAGGATTGACTTGATGGTGAACGAGCTAGCCAGTACACCACTTCAAGATGGATATGTTTCATATCCATGGGAGAGGAGAATGCATGAGATGCTGTCTGCTCCCAACTCGAGCAGCTTTTACTCGATGCTTCTCTTGCCAAAAGCCTCAGACAAAGTGTCTTTCCGCTACAATGATCTGGAGGATACTCTTGCCAGAGCAAATGCATGGCTCAATTCATCTCAGGCATCAGGTGTACCTATTGTTTTCATGAATGTCCAGACTGAGTCCTTGCTTACCAAGGTAAATGGCAAATTAGCAATAATGCACCAGTGCATAAGGTAAATGGCAAATTAGCAATAGTGCACCAGGACATACAAGATGTTTCGACAACTCATATAACTCGAAAAAATCATGCAATTCACTAAGTAGCATATGGTTGCAGCACAAACCATGTACTCAGAGCATATGACCCAGGAAACTCAAAATTCTTTAGCCAAATTATCCATTCTGTTTGAACATACATGATTTTCCATTTTGTCACTTTCTAGCTGACAATCTAGTTAACGTGTTCAACATGCTAATCAGTTGTATTAGTTATTCTTTTTTGACATCTAAATTTTAGTTTGTATCGCTTCATTGTTCTCAGATATCTGGTGAAACTGCATCTTCTACTGTCAGTGCTGGTTCACTGTCAGATTTATCCAACCTTGCTAATACAAGCCTATATGGTTTTGAAGACTATCATGGGGTGGATATAGGTGTAGTTCGTGCAGTACGCTTATGGTTTTCCCCATTTGGAGGAGAGGTTCCAATTGAGATCAAAATAAAAGATAATGACACAAAGCTAGGCTTTGCCATCAGCAGAACAGAGGAGGTTCGTAACCGCTTCTAGCTTGCACATTTCTCATAATAGTGTATGATGGGAGACAGTGACCTTTCTTTTTTTTTTAGGACAATGAAGGTTGATCAAGTTTGAATGAACTATGATTAAGCGATTCAGTTAAGTAGCTTAAGGAATTAAATAATTAAGTGATTGAGTTAAGTAGCATAAGAAATTAAATGCTTCTTGTTCTTTTTCTTTCTCAATTACCCTGAACAAGAACTTGGACATTATCATTTTTCTGATTTCGCCATTTTGGTGGATAAAATATAGTCTGCACTGTAAAAAAAAAAAAAAAACTAATTCCTTGCATATATAGTTCATTCAGCTTCTATTTTTCACATGGAGGAGTCATGCAAGCCTCTGAGGCCTAGAATTAGCTTTTTTTTTTTTTTTTCCATATATTCCAGCTGCAGCAAGCTAAATTTTGTTAATAAATTATTTAAAATTGACAGGGATTCATCTACATTTCATCGGTTATTGAAGGAGATGATGGAGCACCTTCATCACGATCAGGACTAAGCAGTCTCTACAAGGAAGCCACGAGGGAATCTAAACTCTTGGTGGTGTCAAGAATATCTAATACGAAGGTCCTTCCATGGATGGTTTCTCCATCTGGGGCCATCCGCTGTTTTGACACGGTTTCTCTCAGCCAAAAGCTCTCATTGCATCGCCATGCCAAGGTGCCTATCATCCTTCATGTCTTCATATGGGATAGATCAGTAGGTATTCCAAATGCCAGTAGCATCAGGTCCAGAGCCATCTCTCCAAATGTACTCCCAATGCCACCTGAAATTCTTCTTGGGCAACGTCCAAATGAAAAGCAGGTCCTTCCTTTGCAGCCTGAAACTTCAGTTGAAAGAAGGATAGTCAGCAGTGATGGTTCAGAAAGTAGGCTTGAAAGAGATACTGCAGGAGAATCCTCTTTCAGGTTTCATGATTTTGCACTCTCAAGTAACTGGGTATAATAATTTTCTTAGTAGTCTGTTGCTGTAACCCTGTTCTGTTGATTCTGTTTAATGTACGGAGGACAGGCACATTTTTGTGTACAATTGTGCTAGTCCCAAAATAAATTTACATTGTACGTCACACTATGACTTGAAAGTGCAATTTACCCTCGTCAATAGCTAATGGTTGCATACATAGTTATCACGAAAGCTGCTTTTGCCTTCAGATATGGAGTGTGTTAGGAATTGTTGTAACTTATTATGAAAATAGTCTATGTATCAGAACTTTTAGAGAAGAAGTGCTTAGCAAATAATTCTCTATTTTTTTAGCATCCTTGCATAAATACTTTATCTCTGTTGGGCAACGTATGATTTTAGTTTTTATATTGACATGGTTCAATTTAGTTTGGATATTATGATAAATTATTCAAATTTTATTTTAATTTATTAAATCAAAAAGTTTTCCTCAAAGCACAATTTTTTGCTTGATTAAAAGTGCTTTTAAGATTAAAAACTGTACTAGAAAATTCATGGAAATAATGTTCTATAAACAAATTAAACAAATTTTTTTTACGAAACCCTTTAAATGTGGTTTTATTATCTAGAAGTGCTTTTGTAATGAAACACATTAATCCAAAACCAACACAAGCGACACATCCTTCGTTCAACAATTTTGAATATAATGGTCCAATTGGACTCTGGTACAACTAGACCACAACTAGGGTTTTTGGCGCGGGCTTTCTAGAACACACATAAACTTGTGTGTATTGTCCATCCGTGACGTGCTTATAATGTTTTGCACAAAGCTTTATAAAGACCAGGGTTTTGGCAGACATTTTCCTTCATCCTACCATTAAATTGAGTTTGAACCCAAATTTTGATCGATGAAGGGGACCAAGCTTTTGGGCCGGCACACACAACCAATTAACAGTACTGGCTCCAACATTATGACCACAATAATTACCTCTTTCAAAAGCATTACTTCATTTCTATTTTTCAGTGGGGAAGGAATAATAGGATTTAAGACACAGGAAGAGGAATAGAGACTTGAATTCAGAATCTCTACTTTTGAAACATGAAAATAAACTGTTTAAAAATTTTGGCATCTTAGGGAATTAAAAAGGCTCCCCTACCTTGAGCCAAAGGAGAACGATAAAAAAAAAATTGTAAAACAAAAAAGATTCCTTGTTGGACCACAATTCAGTGTACATCTTTATAGGTAATGTGAGGACCCGGAAAAAGATTATTTCATTTTACTCATGTTAATTGAATTGCATCTTCTTTATTTATTTAATTAATACATTTGTGTCTTAATGATTTTATTAATTGTTGCATGTGGGGGTTAGTGATTAGTGTAAGTGTGACTTTGTGGGGTGTATGAGAAAACTTTAGAAAAGAGGGAGTTTAGTACAATAAGATTTGGAAAAAACCAATGAGAATCGGACAACTAGCACATTCTCAACCAAGTCATGTTTTATACAACTTCCAACCAAGCTTTTCTTTTCCTCAATTTCATTTTCTTGTTTTGTTAAGAGAGAGTGAGGGATGAAATTCTTGAGAGAAAAAGGGGGGAAAAAACCACAAACTCAACCTTGATTCCTTGCCTAATTTTGTGAGGAAAAAAAAGAGGGAAAATCTTGATATTCCATCAAACTCTAACTTAAGCTTGGAAGGAGGATCTTGGTGGAGGTTGGAGGAAGATCTTGCGGTTGTTTTCTTCTTACTTAGAGGAACCAAGAGAGATAATTGCTAAACTATTTCTTTTCTATTCCCTAGCTTAGTGAGTTGATCCTTTGGTTTTGGTTAAATCTTGAAGTAGCTCTCCAAGTTATGATTATGGAAAGTGATGCTTGGTTGCTTGAGTTGAAATTTAGGGTTACGTGTTATGTATAAATTGGTGATATTCTTGTTGAAATTGGAGGCTAAATCTCTTGAGTTATTGTAGCTTTGCTATGAAGTGTGAAATGAGATTGTTGGGATTTATTAAGGAAAGTGTTTGGAAATTTTGATGGAAGAATTCTTATTTCCTACCAAGTGTTTGATATATTACTCCATTTTGTGTCAAATTGAACTACAAATTTGTCTATGATAATGGCCAAACCAATTCATGTGCAAAACATGAACACATGAAAGTTGTAGGGAATTGAGTTATCTTTCCACCGACAAAATTTTAGATCAATCAGAGCACTATAGCATATTAAATGACCAAAATACCCCTGATCGCTCAAATGCCTGTTTTGGCTTGATAGCTTTCTCGTCCTTCTGATATTGCAATTTTCTACCATGAAAATGCATGAACTAGATCTCAAAGTCTTCATAAGAAATGTATCTATGTCTTAGCTTCAAAACAGTATAAGATTCATCTCAGCTTCAAAACAGTATAAGATTCATCTCAATTCGACGAATGTAGCTTCAGTTATGATCAAAATACCGAGAGATGACAGAAACTTGATAGTTTGATGATTATCTTCGCCAAGAATCTTAAAACCTACCAAGTATTTGATGAAATGTCGGGTGTGAATTTTAGGATTTTAATTTATTCCTACCAAGTATTTGATGAATTTGGGTGAAAAATGATGAGTT
Organism: Gardenia jasminoides; assembly: GCA_013103745.1. Taxonomy (NCBI): domain Eukaryota; kingdom Viridiplantae; phylum Streptophyta; class Magnoliopsida; order Gentianales; family Rubiaceae; genus Gardenia; species Gardenia jasminoides. The sequence goes on from CM023099.1 coordinate 20,601,176, forward strand.
TTAAGAGGTGAAAACCTCATCTTTTCACTATTTTGATTGGCTGGAAATTCTGCGATATTCGTCGAAAGAATTGCAACTTTCTTTTCCCACTTTTTTTGGTATTTTGACATGATTTTTGCTAAATACTTTTGTTAAACATTAAGCTATATTTGTGTGTTGAATTTGAGTCCAAATCTTGAAGTTTTATTGGAGAGAGTTTCTTGTTTTTCTTGTTGATACGTTTCTGAATTTTTCGCAGGAGTCTCTGCGCAGTTTTAGTACATTGACCATAACTTGGTCTAGGAAAATCGAAACTGAGTTCTGTTTGTTGAATTAAAACTAGACTCAATGATATTTCAATGAAATAAATTTCAGGGTTTGGTTCACTTTCTATCGATACCAAAAAATTTGCAAAATTGGGTAAAAAACCAAACCTGTTCTGTTTTCTGCTTTTGTGGCAACCATGAATTGGACCTAAAATTTGACTTGCGTATGAGCTGAATATCACAAAAATGTCTTCTAGAGATTTAGTGTTTTGAGTCTATTTTCCAATGGTGTAAGTTTTATAATTTTTTGACCTATAGAACTCAATTTTTCCTTTTTCAAAGAATGTCACCAGTGCTGAAAACTTGGACTATTTTTGGACAATTTTATGTCCGAATTTGTAGCTATAAATAAGGCATTTTGTCCCATATTTTCCTTGAACCTTTGATCTAGCATGTATGTGGTTTTATTTCCTTGATTTGAACTAGAAACCTTGTGATTTTGGAAGTTCATTTTGTTTGCCTCTTGTGACTTGGAGTAATGGACCTTAATGTCCTCTATTTGCTTGATCTTAGGACTTGGAAGTGAACATGGAGGTAAGTTGGTGATTGACATGTAACATTTGTTTTATTTTGGTGAAGTTGAGTGTTCCAAGTACCTGTGAATGCTTGCATGACATGTTTTCTTGCTTGAATGACTTGTTCTCTTGATTGACAACCTGGCACTTGAGTGTGTGTTAATTGGGCGAGTGTGTACTTTATCATACTTGACCCTTCTTGACTTGATTACTGTTATTTGTTTCAAGTGAAATGACCTACTTGTGAAATGATTTGTGCTTGACTTGATAGTCATTTGGGTTGTTATCCTATCAACTCCTTTACGTGCTTGGGGCCTCAAACCCTTTGGCTAGTTGGTCGAATCGAGCAAGGGCTTGGTCGAGAAGATCAATGAACAATGGGTCTTGTACTCGTGAACTTGAACTTGAACTGGTATACTCGAGTATTACCACCTCTTGAATTTTGGCATTTGGGCCCGGCAATGTGGGATGAACGGTGAACGGGATTGATGTTGAGTGGTGATCTACGGACCTTGTTTCTTTAATTTCAAACGCTGACGGAGAGTCAACAGACTCGGATGTGATCAAGCTACTGTGGAATTGGCTTTTGGAAGCCACCTGTATCCTTTTGATCCTGATATGTTTATCTATTGCAATAATTATTTGATAAATGAACACTAATCTTCTAGTTGAGAAGCTTGAGTAATGTCCTTCTCGTGAGCACTGATCTCCGAGTTGAGAAGCTTGAGTAACATTCTTCTAGTGATCAAACGTCCTTTTGAATGTTTTAATATTTTTGAATGATTCTTGATTTAATGTTCCTTGAATGATTAATTATACTTCTTGAATGAATGCTTGTTTTGGAAACCTCACTGGGCGTAAGCTCACGCCACGTATTTGTTTTCCTTAATAGGATTCGAGACTAAGAGGGCTCAAGGATAGCATTAGGTCATTTTGGAAGTTTATATAGTTTGTTTGATATAAATGCCTGTAACCCCTTTACATTTGAAAATATGTGAATGTACTTAAGTTGAACTCCAAATGCTCGATCTTTTGTATGCAAATTTATGTAATTACTTGTGGAGATATGTAAATGTTATAGTGAAATACATTCAAGGTTAAGGTGTGCAGAGACAGCAAGGTGTGGATTGGAAATGGCTGTTGGCAACGTTTCCAGCATTTATTTTGTGGAATTTGTGGAAAGCTTGGAATTGGTCACGGTTTGATGGAGTTAAGGTGTCCTGCCAGCGGGTTTGTTGGTCGGTGGTTCATGATGTTAGGGATGCATTTCAGGTTCATTTCAAATCAGCCAAGCAGGTGCCAATGGCATGGAATTCTTTCGTGATGGAATTGGAATCCATGAAGCCTACAATTAGAGTTCTCAGGGTCATCTGGGAAAAGCCGGCTGTTGGAAGTGTTAAACTCAATACAGATAGGTCCATTTGTAATACAAGAGGAGGAGGGGGGAATCCTCCGGGGGGATGACGGAGGTTGTTTATTTGCATTTGCTGAACCCTTGGATTCATTAGATGTTCTGCAGGTGGAGGCTATGGCAATGCTGAGAGGAGTGTAGCTATGCCGTTCCTTGGGTTATTCTCAGCTGATAGTGGAATCGAATTCTCGAGTGTTAATAGGTGCCTTTCAAGGAACTCTTGCTACTCCCTTGTGTATTAGGCTCTTGGTGAGACAAATACTAGGCTTACAGCTGGCCTTGGAATTCCGTCATTGTTTTCGTCAGGCCAACTCTGTGGCAGATGCGTTAGCAAAGATAGGCTCCTCGGCTTTGGTTTCCCAATTTTACGATGCCTCGACGCTCTGCTCGGATATAGTTCGTAGTTTAATCCATTTGGATCGAATGCAAATGTGTAATTTTCACTTTGTTACAAAGAGGTGAAGATTGTGCCCGCCTTGTAAAAGGTAGAGGGTGCCCTTGCCTTGACATGTAATGCTTTTGCTATGGTTTTAATAATAAGGGTATTCAAGCCCATCTGTCAGATATGATTGACGGTTTATGAAAAAAAAAAAAAAGAAGTACATTCAAGGTTATGTTGTTTCAGATGAACTTTTAAGTATTTTCTTGCAAAGGATTTGTGGATTGTAGTGAGTCCCGGTGAGAATTGGGCAAGCGACCCACTAATACCTTATATTACACCCTAGGAAAGGTGGGGTCGTCACAGGTAAACTAGTTTATCCCTTGTGTGTTAGCATAGAATCATTTTGATATTCAACAATTTTAATTGAAAACTCAAGTATTTGTTTAAATAAATAGAATAAGGATTCTAATTACCAACAAAAAATATTTAAAATAATCAAAGGATATATCATAATTAGAATCTGAATTCAGAATAAAGTTTAGACAGAAATGCTGAATTAGAAATATAAAATTTTGAATTAAAAATCGTGATCATTTGATTTAAGACGATAATGATAACAAACAATTAAATTAAAACTGAATTTAAAATTTTCCATCCTTCCCCCATTTAAAATAGGGGGAGAAAATCATCACGCCCTATGACTCTCCCCATAGGATGGGTGCCCTCAGTCGCCCGTTCCTGTTCCCATCCCTAAATATGGATGGATAGATGAGATTAAATGATAAAGATTTTTTTTTCAAATTCTATATTTTAAAATTTGAGAAATTGGGAAAATTTAAGAGAAAAAGGAAAAAAGGAGCAGTAAGAGTTGAAAAATAGAGAAGGAAAACAAATTAATATGGGAAAAACATGAATAGAAAGAGAGAGAAGAATTGTTGAGCGAAATTTTAGAATATTAGTGGAAAGATTATCGAAAATATTATCATGAAAAAAAGAATAATATAGACAAAGAGAGAGAGAGAGAGAGAGAGAGAGAGAATAGTTGAGTAAAATTTGGAGAGATTAGTATAAAAATTATCAAAAATATTATCATGATGAAAAAAGAAATAAAGACAAAGGTACTAGGAGAGAGAAAATAAGGAAATTGTAAAGCGTGTAGATGATGAGAGAGCGAGTATAGAAAACTCGCTATGTCAAGCAACTACGTAGGAAAGAGACGAGGATAAAGAGATGAGTATGAAAGTACGACTTTATTATATATGTATATATATATATGATGATATACCACGGCTTAAATTTTAATGCAACAGCAATTTGCGTTTAAATGACAAGACTAGCTTATGGGTCAAGATTGTTAAAGTACTCGATTTGATTTGAGACGAGCAAAATTTTTGTATTCTAAAATATTCAGTGGCACTAAAAATTGAGTTCTGGCAATGTTGCTAAGCTTCTATTAAATAGCTCATAAAAGTGCTAGAGCTATCATACCTAAATAAATACACTCATCAAACATACCACATATTTATCGTATCTTTAGGATATCCTCCTGATAGTACTAGGTAATGCAAGCACTAAACTATCCATAAGCCTTATGTATCAATCTAAATAAACCATAAAATAAATGCGAAACTTAATAAAAATTCCTAATAAAAGTGAAATTGTTCAATAAGCCCAAATGCTCAACCAAAGACTAGGATAATTATTGAGAGATAATGTAATAATCATTTTTTCATAAATCATTCAGCCAAATTCTATGAGTAGATTTCTTGGATTGCTATATCTATCAATCCCAATATCCATAAGCCTTATGTATCAATCTAGATGAACCATAACATAAATGCGAAACTTAACAAAAATTCCTAATAAAAACGTAACTGTTCAATAAGCCCAAGTGCCCAACCAAAGACAAGGATAATTATTGAGAGATAACGTAGTAATTATTTTTTCATAAATCATTCAGCCAAATTCTATGAGTAGATCTCTTGGATTGCTATGTCTACCAATCCCATGTTCCTAACGTACACTAACTCATAACCACTGCACTTTTGCAAGAAACCATGAATAACGTGGATTACATGATGTAAGTTTTGCAAGGAGCACTTATCTCCCACGTTGGATCAAGCAGCTAATGTACATCTATACATTTTCTAAAATTTGCCATGCATTATCGTATAGAAATCGCATAGAAATCTTATTACGAAAGTTTAGTTAATATATAGATATACAAAATCACTGGTAAAATGAGTGACATAAATATATGGGCAAAGTCGGGAATGTGTTCATGTTCATAGTCGGATAAATATCTAAATACCTCGAGAAATTTTTTTGCCAAAATAAATTCCACAATACTTAGGGTGATATGGCATTGAAGGACAAGAAATTTGGAGGATCGGTGGGGTAGGAGTTAAGTGCAACAATAATTTTAGAATAACCATTGTTATTATTGATTTCGAGTTTTCTCTTTAGTGATTCTTTTGCCTAAGATATAGCATGGATAGTTTAATTTAAGTGAATTAATTTTGTCGAGGTAGTTATTTTTGTTCAAGGATTTTATTCATTTGTGTATGTATCTATGTATGTATTCCCAAAGAATTATTAAAGTGATCACAATAATTTTGTTATGAGATGATTACTGATGACAATTCCATTCCACTGAAATATTATGCTTTCCATTTTGGCGTATTCTAACATATTTTTCATCACCAAAAATAGTTGTGAACTTTATTAATAATTTCCAATGCTTACCACTATCTCACATAATTAAAAAGCAAGTGTTAGACCTTCAGTGAGGCCAAACAATCTTCTATCAAGACTTGCAACTTTACCGTCCTAATCGATTGACACGCACGCACCAACCATGTTGAAATGATTTCCTTGCATGTCCTCATGCTCAAATTCTAGCTGGATTCAGCCATATGCCAACTAATAAATATGTAGATCTTGCTCTAATGTGTTGTCCATCCGTGGTCCAACTTTTATTCCAATTGAAGGGCAAAATAGAAAACCTCTTTAGAAATAATATGAATTTTTTTCAAAAGTTAGGCATTGTTGATAATAGGAATAATATTAGAAACCTCTTTTAAGATTTCTCTTAATATCATTTAACACCTTTAAAATTTTAATAATATCACTTACCTCTCTTACTTTTGTTATTTCTGAAACAAAATTTTAAAAAATCGTAAACTACCCTTTTTTATACCGATTCTAGACCTTGAAGAGTCAAGAATCCTACCCACACGCCCACAACAAGATATCAAAATTTGAAAAGTGGCTTGAGCTCACTCAAGGATAATACAAGAACAAATTCAAGGGTAGAACGACACCACAATCAAGTGTGTTTGTTTTGATTGATAAGTCGAAAATCATCTTAGAACTACTCTAAGATGTTCAAGGCGGTTTTTACAAGTCAAAAGAAATGATTCTCAAAAAGCACACAAATCTGGAAAATTCCTCAATCATTCACTCTAAGAAAAACATTCTTGGTTTAGACTTTTTATAGCCTTACAAGACTCCAACTAAAACTAGAAAAATTAGCTAAAACCATTTGGTCTTGGGATAAAGTAATTGCTGGCCCACTTTCCTAATTAATTTAGGGCAAATATTTGACCATTTTAAAGACTAAACTGGCCAAATTTATTAACAAATAAATAACCTAACAATTTACTAATTAAATGACTAATTAAATTACTAATGTGAACCAAACTTAATATACGAGGTGGGCACTTATTAACTCAACTATCAACTAACAAATAGACTAAATAAACTTCAGTGCCTCATGACTAAGGTCAACATCAATCTTGTTCTTCAATTTATTTATTAGACCCCAACGAATTCTTCATGGAATTTGAAGAATAGTTGGGACTTGACTTGAACTTTGAATATGAGCACATGATATTTGCATAATTCCCCTTCTCTTGAGAAGATTCGATCCTCAATCAGCACTTTGTTTAGATTGAAACAACTCAGGGAATATTGTTTGGACAAGAAGTCGTGTAGCATGTGTTCTCTCCAACTTCAACTTACACACAAGCCAACGCATAGGATCCCATTCCACATGAACCATAAACATGGTCTATATGGTGGAAGGCCAAAATTTCCTCTTCCATGAGAATTATGTGGCCTTAGAATGATTCCTGGGTCAAAGATGAAACACAAAGAATGAATACAAATAGAACACTCAAAATCGAGCTTATCAAGCAGATAACAAATCGGCAACAAATACCTTCAATGCATCCTTGGGTACAAATCAACAAAGAAGTAAGATGACTCATGCTTTAACACATAAGAAACCACACTAAAAGCAATGGAACAATTAAGCACAAATGAATGGTAATGAGATAACATGCTGTGACCAACAAGATGCATAGGACAGCACACAATAAAGAAAACACAATACTCATGTGTATGATAAGAGCAAGTAAAACACAAGGCATATGAATTAAAGCACACGGATCCAACAAGACTTACAAAACAACCATCACTTATACACAAGCTACTATTAATATTTAAATAAGTAGTGATACAAACCTGATTCTCCAAATTCCTACTCTTGAAGAAATGATTCGATCATGCAGCGGAAGGATCTATCTTGATCAGGCTATGGATACAATTGACGGATTCTAATCTAATCAAGGATAGCTCAAGATTGATTAGAATGGTAGAAAGGCGCCACAACTCAATGCGATCTTGAATTGATAAGCCGAAACTTGAACAAAGGAGATCCCACTCACTTTGTATCAAGGGTTGTTCCCAAGGAACAAGAAGAGAAAACTCTCAATTTTTCATTACTCAAAAGTCTCTCTAAAAATCGTCACAAGAGTGGCTATTTATAAGCCTTACAAGATAAAACCCCAATACTACTTGGAACTTGCTAAAAGACTTAAAATCCTAAAGAAACTACGAAATATGACTCATGACCATACAATACATGTAAATTGGTCATTTATTCACTAATAATAGGTAATTAACTATTTGGAGCGGAAATAGCATAAAAATCAAACAAACGAACAAAATACACAAAAAGCCCTAAAATGAAACGAAGGAGATCCGTGACCTATGGATCCACGATCCATGATCCACGTACTGGCTCGCGTTTCAAGGCAAACTGCATTTTTTTCACTTTTCAGCTTCGCGCTTCTTCCTCTTGGCACTTGACCAACATTTTCCAAGGAACTTGACCGGGTTAGAATGCATTTTCTGGCCCTTGAACTTGGAACGAGCGAGTTTGGGGCATTTGAATTTAGCACGAATTGAATTATCACTAGGCAAGCACGCGTCGGCCTTCATGCTCACATCATTCCCTTCCCCGTAAAAGCGTTTCATCTTCGAAGCGATACCTGGATCAAAAACGAAAGACAAGGAATAAATGATGAGGAAACACATATATTCAGCAACCTTACCTAATTGATAATAAGTAGGAAAAGTTTGTACCCCATGCATCATTAGACGACTCTTATCACAACCTACGAACACACTAAACTCACTAAATGAATATGCATCATGATTACGAACACAATAGCCACACGAATTAATAAGAACAAACAATTCATAAGGACTCAATTGTGGACACTCACAAGCAAAACAAATAGGACTCTTAAAATGACTCAAATAATTATCAAAATGACTAACAAAACACAAGCAACTAGCACGATCAACAAAATTGAAAGAATTAATCATAGAATGAAATTGAAAACTCCCTTTTAAGATAGTAGATTGAATCGCTAATGTATTGTGCTCCTCCATTGCAATTGGTAGAAATATGCAATTCCACGAAAGATCTTCACTTCTTCAACAGGTTCAGGAACAATGCATGTCATAAGAATCTTCACTTTACCTTGCTTAACCTGCATAAAACCATAAACACTAAACAAAACAAAGTTAAGATCGTTAGGAAAACAATAAGCCCTTTCACGCTTCTTTATTTTTCCACTCACAATTGGCTCACATACATGCTTTCCTTCTATTTTCTCACTCAACTCACTCTCTTTTTTATTCACACTACACTCTGATGAGGACACAAGTAGATGCACACCTTCAACCTCGGGATCCTTTAGCCAACATTGATGGTCCGATGACAAGGGCGAGATCCAAGAGGGTAAAGGAAGCTTTACAAGCTTTGATCATTCATCATGACAACAAGAAGCAAGCTAAGTTTGAAGGTTTGGTGAACCATGAAGTCACCTTGTTCACTTGTACGTTTGAAGTGAAGGAATGATCTTGACTGCCGTGGGCACGCCTTACAATTGCAAGTCTTCTGATCGCATATTTACTGTGACAGATTTAAGACGTGGGCACGCCTTATGACTGCAAGTCTTCTGGTTGCATATTTACTGTGTTAGATTTATGGCGTGGGCACGCCTTACGATTGCAAGTCTTCTGGTCGCATTCTTAGTTTCATTAGGGTTTTTAGTCTTTTTAACAATTTCAAGTAGTATTAGGGTTTGTCTTGTAAGGCTTATAAATAGCCACTCTTTTGACTATTTTTGGGGACTTTTCGACAAATAAAAATGTGAGGTTTTTCCTTCAAGTTCTTGATTGAACTTTCTTTTGAATTCTTGAGTTCATAGCTTGAGATTCAAATTAGACTTTATTGATTAGTTTGTTCCCTAATCGTGGCGTCTCTTCTTCCATCAATATTTGCTTGGGGTTGTTGATTACCTTCGTGTGTCACAGGTCTTGAGTTCATGCGAACACCTGAGTTCAATTTCCATTAAGAGAAAAGATCCAACTCTGATATTTTTCGTGTTGGGAGGGTATAGGATGATCTACCCCTAGGGTTGCTCATCACACTCGGATGTTACCTCATGTATATTCTCACATTCCTCACATACTTCCTTCCCAACTAGCTTTTGACTAGTGGCTAGAGTAGTGGGCAGTTCAAGCTCATTCTTTTCATGTTCGTTTCTTGAGGGCAAGCCTACATTATCCTCAATCAAGAGTGCTGCTTGCAATGGTTGTTCAAAGTATTAGATAGGTATCCAACATTTGTTCAACCCGTTCCGTAATAGATTCAACCAACACTTTAGACTCATATCTCCTTGACTTGGAAGTGTTTAACATGTTAGTGCTAGACAAACTACCATGTTTGGGATGATTTTTCTTGGACACTTGACGTGACTGTTTTATTTCTTGCTCATGCTCCTCAAGTGAAGCATGTTTGGTTGAGAAAAGTCTCCACTGATACCTCCTCTCGAGCTTTTCTTTGATATCCGTAGCAGCATGTGCAACTTTGATCAAATTCATACGGTCATTCCCTTCAAGACGATTAGCTATTTGATCATTTAAACCCTCAAAAAATTGATCAATGACAACTGAATCCTCCACAATTCTGGCTTGACTGATGATTGATCTCATCTCTTTGTAGTATTCTTTCACCGATTTGGTGCCTTGTCGAAGAGCAAGGATGATGCGATCCTTCGCCCTATTTTAGACGAAACCTATAACAAGACATGTCCATAGGATCTAGACGATTTCACCACAGTTTGGCAGCGAAAATATCAACTCAATCAAGGGCAACAAGAGACCAAGATTGACGGTAGAGACACCACAATCAATGCGATCTTGATTGATAAAGTCTTTTTTGAACACTTAGAATTCCATCTAAGGCACTCAAAGATTATTCTCGCAAGAACCAAGAGAAAACTCTCAACAATTTCTGAAATAATTCGTCTCCCCTCATTGAATGAAAAGAAGGCTATTTATAGCCTTTACAAAACAAACCCTAATACTACTTGGACAAGAATAAAATAACTACCTAAACCCTACTTGTCTAGGTTCGGCTGGTCTACTTGGTCAATAGGACCTTATGGCCGAATTTAGTTAATAAAACAACTAAAGAAACCTAGTAACATAAGAAGTCGCTTACTAACTAACAAACGAAAATAAATTCTTTAGGCATGACCTTAGGCGTGGGCACGCCTAACTAGTGTCAATGCTTCTGCCAAGCCGCTCCTTAGGTGTGACCACTTGGCGCGGACACGTCTAACTATTGGAGAGTGATAAGCAACCCTAGGGGTAGACCCTCCTAGAACCTCTCAACAACGTTTTATCAGAGTTTGGACATTTTCTCTTCAACAAAAATTGATCTAGGTTTGTTCACGTGGACTCAAGACCTTTGATACATGACGGCAATCAACAACCTCAAGCAAATATAGATGGAAGATTAGACACCACGATTAGGGAACAAATCTAATCGATAAAGTCTAAAAGAAAACTCAAGTTAAAGAACTCAAGAATTCAAGAGAGGTTCAATCGAGAACTTGAAGGAAAAACCTCACGTTTGTATTTGTCCAAAAATCCCCAAAAATAGTCACAAGAGTGGCTATTTATAAGCCTTACAAGACAAACCCTAATACTACTTGAAATTGTTAAAAAGACTAAAAACCCTAATGAAACTAAGAATGCGACCAGAAGACTTACAATCGTAAGGCGTGCCCACGCCTTAAATCTAACACAGTAAATATGCAACCAGAAGACTTGCAGTCATAAGGCGTGCCCACGTCTTAAATCTGTCACAGTAAATATGCCATCAGAAGACTTGCAGTTGTAAGGCATGCCCACGGCAGTCAAGATCATTCCTTCACTTCAAACATACAAGTGAGCAAGGTGACTTCATGGTTCACCAGCTTGCTCCTTGTTGCCATGATGAATGATCAAAGCTTGTAAAGCTTCCTTCACCCTCTTGGATCTCGCCCTTGTCATCGGACCAGCAATGTTGGCCAAAGGATCTCGAGGTTGAAGATGTACATCCCTGCTTGTGTCCTCATCAGAGAGCCTTCTGCCTCTGAGCTTACACAACTAAAACATGACTAAAATGAAGACAAACATGAATTGGCTAGAATGATGACAAATATACTCCAATCAACTCTCGGCTGAAACCCTAATGACATTAACAATCGAATTTACATTTGGATCAATTCCTTGTACGCCCCAACAGAGAGGATTGTATCAGGATTGCATCATTCCCCTCCCCTTGAAAAAGATTCGTCCATGAATCAATGGCTTGAAGGATAAGAAAAATGGATGGACTAATGGCCCATAACTACAACCATGTAAGGTGCAGTTTGGGCAGCCTAAGAATAAATGTAGTTTGAATCATTGTTGGCATTGGAATGGCCTGAATTGATGGAATAAGGTAACCAGAATCAACTTTTCCGAGCAATGGCATCAAGGCAGCAATTCTCATGTCATTCGGTAGCAAAGGAGCAACTTGATAATGTTGCAAAGCAACCTTAGATGCCCGTTGGACCACTTGGAGGAATTCTCCCTGAACTAGCACTGGAGTAGTAGCTAGCGTAGGTTGAACTTCAACTACATCATAGCAGTGCGCCAAGCTTTGTTGAATAGCATTGTCATCTTTGTCAACCTTTTGTGCAGCAGCTTCCTCTTGAGATGATTGCATATCACCTTTGACTAGCTCTGATACCAACTGATGCGATCCTTCGCCCTATTTCAGACGAAACCTGTAACACGACAAGTTCACAGGATCTAGACGATTTCACCACGGTTTGGCAGCGGAACTATCAACTCGATCAAGGGCAACACGAGACCAAGATTGATGGTAGAGACACCACAATCAATGTGATCTTGATTGATAAAGTCTTTTTTGAACACTTAGAATTCCATCTAAGGCACTCAAAGATTGTTCTCACAAGAACCAAGAGAAAACTCTCAACAATTTCTGAAATAATTCGTCTCCCCTTATTGAATGAAAAGAAGGCTATTTATAACCTTTACAAAATAAACCCTAATACTACTTGGATAAGAATAAAAAAACTACCTAAACCCTACTTGTCTAGGTTCGGCTGGTCTACTTGGTCAATATGACCTTATGGCCGAATTTAGTTAATAAAACAACTATAGAAACCTAGTAACATAAGGAGTCGCTTACTAACTAACAAACGAAAATAAATTCTTTAGACGTGACCGTTAGGCGTGGGCATACCTAACTAGTGTCACCACTTCTGCCAAGCGCTCTTTAGGCATGACCACTTGGTGCGGGCACATCTAACTATTAGAGAGCCTTCTGTCTCTGAGCTTACACGACTAAAACATGACTAAAATGAAGACAAACACGAATTGGCTAGAATGATGACAAGTATACTCCAATCAACTCTCGGGTGAAACCCTAATGACATTAACAATTAAATTTGCATTTGGATCAACTCCTTGTACGCCCCAGCAGAGAGGATTGTAAACAATTCCTTTAGAGGATTGTATATAGATCTTTGGCGCGTCATGGTGATAAAATCTGCAAAGAAATGTTAAGAAAAATGCAAAAGAATATTCTCACGCACTCCCTTAGTGTATCCACTCAACTCTCATGTTTGCACTCAAATTCCACTCTAGTAATCTCACCAACTCTTTCAATCCCTTATTTACAATCCTTGAGACAAAATGAATTGGCTCACGATTGCTCAAGAAGACTAGCCAATTCAATTCGGTTGGCATGTGACATTGTATGAGAATTTGAAGGCATAAATGAAACTTGACTCGAAAGAGACTCTTGAAGATACTTGACTCAAGAAAGACAAGAATAATGACTCACAAGATGGACAAGTAAGACTAGAAAAAAAAGGCACAAGTAGCTGAAATTAAGGAAACAAAGACATGGCAGAAATTTGGAAACCTAGCACTCTACCCAAAGGACAAAGTTGAAAATTTGGAAATCTAATCCAATTCGACCTTGGAATTCAATGATAATATAGAAAATTTGATTTAACCCCTTTTCCAAGTAAAGTTGGGATTTGTAATATTTCCTAAGCATTCCAATTCACATAAGGAATTAATTTTCAGATTTGAATAAATTAGGAAAGTAATCCTTGTCAAGAATGGAATTGGTTTGCTAGACTGTTTCCTTTTCTTTTTTTTTTTGGATCTGATTTCTTTCCCTTTTTTTTTCTTTTCACGGATCTCTTGATTTTTTTTTTTGGAAACACAAGCTGCGTTTTTTTTTTTTTTTGGCAGCTTTGAATAAAGAACAACCCAACAAGAATTCAAGAACAAGAACTTAGGGTTACAACCAACAATTCCAAGGCCTTCAAGATATTATGGATTCCAGCCCAACAAGAAATTGATGCACAAGAATCTAGGGTTTACGACCAAATTCCAAGAACACAAGTACTGGAGCAGTGATGTGCAATTGGTTACTTGATTCACCCTGGTTCAAAGAGTTTGCTTAATTCGATATACCTGAGTTCCAACCCAAGACTCGATGAACAACAAGAACACAAGGTAAACAAGACTAAATTTTTTTTTTGGATGAACAATGTTTCAGATGAACAGTAATTCTGCTACAGGAGTGGTGAACAGTAACTGTTATAGTCTTGCTACAGTACCCCCGATGAACAGTACCTAAAATTTTTTTTTTCTAAGGCTAGGGTTTGGTAGAATAAGAAAAAGGAAAATAATAAAAAGAAAAGGGATATTAACTTGGATCAAGAGCCGAAACTTTGATACCAATTGATGCGAACCCAATTCTCCAAGCTCCTGCTCTTGAAGAAACGATCCGATCATGCAACGGAAGGGTCTATTTTGATCAGGCTATGGATACAATTGACGGATTCTAATCTAATCAAGGACGGCTCGAGATTGATTAGAATGGTAGAAAGGCGCCACAACTCAATGCGATCTTGAATTGATAAACCGAAACTTGAACAAAGGAGATCCCACTCACTTTGTATCAAGGGTCGTTCCCAAGGAACAAGAAGAGAAAACTCTCAATTTTTCATTACTCAAAAGTCTCTCTAAAAATCGTCACAAGAGTGGCTATTTATAAGCCTTACAAGACAAAATCCTAATACTACTTGAAACTTGCTAAAAGACTTAAAATCCTAAAGAAACTAAGAAATATGACTCATGACCACGCAATACATGTAAATTGGTCATTTATTCACTAATAATAGCTAATTAACTATTTGGAGCGGAATAGCATAAAGATCAAACAAACGAACAAAATACACAAAAACCCTAAAATGAAACGAAGGAGATCCGCGACCTATGGATCCACGATCCATGATCCATGTTTTGGCTCGCGTTTCAAGGCAGACTGCATTTTCTTCACATTTCAGCTTCGCGCTTCTTCCTCCTAGCACTAGACCAATATTTTCCAAGGAACTTGACCCTGTTAGAATGCATTTTCTGGCCCATGAACTTGGAATGAACGAGTTTGGGGCATTTGATTTTAGTACGAATTGAATTATCACTTGGCAAGCATGCATTGGCCTTTATGCTCACATCACATCATAACTCCAAACAAGTCATGATCAGTTTCTATTGGAGCACAAATGATGCCGGTTTCATGCCTCCTAATAGCTCTTTGAACCTACAAATAATTAAGGAAAACACTAGGCAACAAAAGGTTAAGGGTATTAGTAGAAAACAAATCCTCTCTCACACTTTTTGCTTTTACAACTAGACTTTACTTCCTATCTTTTTTCCTCTCTTTGGCTGAATCAAGAACAGCTTTTTTCTCCTCACAAGGGTTGCTCTCTCTCTCTCTCTCTCTCTCTCTCTTTTCTTTCTTACACTTATTTCACATCTCACACAATTCTCCTCAAATTAGCTCTTGATAACTAGCTAACGTAGTTGGAGCTCTAAGCACTTCTTGATCATGCTCAATGCATGGATGTTCTTCAATGGAAACCTTGTCATCCAATGGTGTGACTGAATTAGATTCTTTTTTATGAGCAATGGATTCAATAGATTCCTCCATAGATGTTGCATTTTGATTGTTGCCTTTTGGACCCTCCATTTGTTTTTGTTGTAGAAGGCATAGATAAATCTCCCAAGCTAACTCCTCATTGGTTGACTTAACCTTAGGTTTAGGTTTTGACAAAGTTGATTGAAACTTCTCCTTTCTCTTTGGCTAGATTGACCTTGAAGAGAAAGATTGGACATTGAAGTTAGATCGCTTGGAACCCCTCCTCTTGTGATACGAATGTAATGTCGCCAACCGTGTGACGAAACTCGTACAAGATGTGATTAGGATCTAGAAGGAATATCGACGCTTGAAGACATGAACACAGCGGAATCACCTAAACCCGTTGATCACGTGGCCAACGAACCTCGGTATGGGTAGAGGATGCCACAATCTAGCGTGTTTCTAGATTGATAAGTCAAATGAATATCAAAGAAATCTCTAAGATATTCAAGAAAGCTTCAAAGAAGAGTTTGAGAGAACTCTCAATGTTTTTGCTATTGCAAGAAACAAAATATAGATGAATTGTGTTGATTACATACGGCCACAAGCCCTTTAAATAGGCCAACCCTACTTTAACCTAATTCCAACTTGACTAGGAATACTACTATCCAGCTAGTCTTAAACCTACTAGGTTCAGACCTCACAATGTCTTGACCGAACTTGTTGATTAAAGCTAACTAGGGTTCGATTGTCATACAAGCTGGCCAAACCTTATTGATCTAACCAAGATAAAAACAACTCAATTGAATGTAAATTAATTAGCTACATACTAAACTAGCAACGGACATGCAGCTTGCTCATTTGGCCCAAGGACTAGCTACTTAAGACCGAACCTAGACATTTCCTCTTGGACATGTAACACGTTGACAATGCTTGCATTGGTATCAAGGTCTTCAATGCACTTTGGTTCTCCAAGTGAATCCCAAACCACACGAACTAATGTTTGCAATGCTTCATGCATGCATTTGGTTCGAGAATGCATCATTGGCCCCAACGGAACCTTCACTTGCTCAACGTGCATGACACCCTCGACCTCTTCATCATTCCCCTCCTCTTGCGAAAGATTTGTCCTCAGATCGACCTCATCATCTGCAAGATAGGGACTAAGATCAGCAACGTTAAACGTAGCACTCACATTGTACTTACCTGGATGGTCGAGTTTATATGCATTGTCATTTATGCACTCAACAACTTGGAATGAACCTTCTCCACGTGGTAAGAGCTTGTTGCAGCGCTATACTAGGAAATGCTCTTTGCGCAAGTGTAACCACACCCAATCTCCAGGTTCAAAAACTATGCGATGCCTACCCTTGTTGGCGTGCTTTGGATATTGCTGGGTGCGTGCTTCAATCTTAGCTCGCACTTGTTGATGCAAAGACTTCACAAAATTTGCCTTTTTCTTACCATCAAGGTTAGTACGTGTAGACAAAGGCAAAGGCATTAAATCTAAATGAGTTAGCGGATTTAAATCAAAAACAATCTCAAAAGGGGAAAACTGAGTAGCACTATGGACTGTACACGGTTATATGCAAATTCAACGTGCGGTAAGCACTCCTCCCAAGATTTAAGATTCTTTTTAATGGTGGCTCTAAGCAAAGTAGACAACGTACGGTTAACAACCTCAGTTTGACCATCAGTCTGGCGGTGACTGAATGTAGAAAATAGAAGCTCAGTACCTAACTTCCCCCACAAAGTTTTCCAAAAAGAACTTAGAAATTTCACATCTCTATTAGACACAATGGACCTAGGAACACTATGCGAACGGACAACTTCTTTAAAGAAAAGATCAGCAACATGAGTGGCATCGTCTGTTTTATGACATGCAATAAAATTAGCCATTTTTAAGAAACGACCAACAATCACAAAAACACTATCATGACCCTTTTTACTCCTAGGTAAGCCAAGCACAAAATCCATTGAAATGTCAACCCAAGGTTTTGATGGAATAAGGTAAAGGGGTATACAAACCGAAGGGTTGTAGTTTGACTTGCACGGTGACAAGTGATGCAACGTGAGACAATCCTCTCAACATGTCATCGCATACGTGGCCAATAGAAAAGTTCCTGCAATGTGCTCAAAGTTTTGGTGACACCAAAGTGTCCCATCAAACCCCCTCTGTGAGCTTCACGGGTTAGTAACTCTCTAATAGAACATGAGAGAATACATAATTTATAATTGTAGTACAAGAAACCATTATACATAAAAAAACTTTCCTTGACCCGATTTACTACATGATTTATAAATTTCAGCAAAATCAAGGTCAGTCTTATAAAGCTCTTTAATGAGATCAAATCCAACCAGTTTTGCATCAAGTAAAGACAGCAAGGCATACCTTCTAGATAGTGCATCTGCAACCACATTGGTCTTGTCGGCTTTGTACTTGATCACGTAAGGAAATGTCTCCACAAAGGTTACCAATCTCACGTGTCTCTTACTCAACTTGTGTTGAGTTTTCAGATGCTTCAATGCCTCGTGGTCAGTGTGGATGATGAATTCCATGGGCTGAAGGTAGTGTTGCCACGTCCTCAAGGCACGAACCAAAGCATACAGCTCCTTGTCATAGGTGGAGTAGTTTAAGGCAGCACCGTTCAATTTTTCACTGAAGTAAGCAATTGGCCTCCCTTCTTGGATCAAAACTGCGCCAATTCCTACACCAGAAGCGTCACACTCAACTTCAAAAGTTTTGTGTTTAAAAAGTTAGAATGCCTTATCTTGAGCGTTCCCCACTCAAATTTCACATCCTTCTTGATAATGGCTGTTAGAGGGGCGACAATGGTGCTGAAGTCCTTAACGAACCGGCGATAGAAACTCACAAGTCCGTGGAAGCTCCTGACTTCACTCATGTTTCTTGGAATTGGACAATCATTGATAGCTTATACTTTGCTTTCATCAACTCTAATACCCTGTGCACTAACTTTATATCCTAAGAAAACAAGCTCATTAGTGCAGAAAGTACATTTCTTAAGATTGGCAAATAATTGTTCCTTTCTCAAGACATCTAGTATATCTTGCAAATGTTGCATATGCTCATCAAGACTCTTGCTGTAAATTAAGATGCCATCAAAATATACTACCACAAATTTACCTAAAAATGGTCTAAGTACATGATTCATAAGATGCATAAAATTACTAGGGGTGTTAGTCAAGCCAAAAGGCATAACTAGCCACTCATATAGACCATATTTAATTTTGAATGCTGTCTTCCACTCATCACCCTCTTTCATGCGTATTTGATGATAGCCACTCTTAAGATCTATTTTAGTAAAAATGGCAGCACCATGCAATTTAGCTAGCATATCATGTAAACGAGGTATAGGATGACGGTACTTAACTGTTATAGTATTAACAGCACGGCAATCCATGCACATCCTCTAAGTGCCTCCTTTCTTTGGTACCAGGATGACCGGGACAGCACAAGGACTCATGCTCTCACAAGCCCACCCTTTCTCCAATAACTCATCTACTTGCTACTGGATCTCCTTTGTTTCCTCAGAACCCATCTTGTAGGCCGGTTTGTTTGGCAAGGATGCACCAGGGATGAAATCTATTTGGTGTTCAATTCCTCGGATTGGTGGAAGTCCATTAGGGATCTCATCTGGAAAGACGTCCTCATATGCTTGTAACAAAGAAGTAACATTAATAGGTCAATCACTTAGAGACTCATTAGACATGATGAGTACTTCTTTGTAATATAAAATGTAGACTAGCTGCTTAGACAAAAGTAATTTTTGAGCTTCCCTATTTTTAGCAAGTAAGCTCGGCTTCTTAGGTATTTTAGCGATTTCTTCCTTAGCCAATTTCTTCCCAGGTTCTACTCGGACCAATGCTTTGGATTCATCCTTCTTCTTGGCTACTTCTTGTTCATGCTCTTGTTGTAATCTTAGTTGATCCTCGTGCACTTGCTGTGGTGTTAAGGGCACAAGGGTGATTTTCTTAGCGTTGTGCATGAACGAGTACTTGTTGGTAAAGCCACAATGGTTGGTTCTCTTGTCATACTACCATGGCCTTCCCAACAGGATGTGAGAAACTTGCATAGGGACGACATCACAAAGGACTTCATCCTCATACTTCCCAATCCGAAAGGGTACTACCACTTGCTTGGTGACTTTGACATCACCATTTTCATTGAGCCATTGTAAGCGGTATGGATTAGGATAACATAACGTTGGCAAAGATAGATGATCTACCATGAGAGTACTTGCCACGTTAGTACAACTTCCCGCATCTATGATGAGGCTGCACACCTTCTCTTTGACGTGACATCGGGCGTAGAAAATGTTGTCACATTGGGCCTCATCTACTTTCTTGATTTGTGTTGCAAGGGCTCGTCATGCCACCAATGCAACACCTACTTATTCCTCAATTGCTGCTACTTCTTCCCCAGATTCTTCACCTTCCTTAGTTAGAGGGGGCATGTCAGCATATTCATCTTCATTATCTGAAACGACGTCTCCACTGGGTAAGACAATCATTGCACGCCTATTGGGATACTGGGAAGCTATGTGCTCAAATCCTTGGCATTTGAAGCACCTTTCACGGCTTTTAGGCTTTGTAGATTCAAATGATGGCTTTGGAGTCGGTTCGGCGTCTTGCTTGGGTGGGTTGAATTTAGGAGTAAATTTGGAGACTTCGGAGCTTGGACGTTCCCACTCAAAGGTTGGATTGCTTCTCCACGAAGACATGGTGGAGATACTAGTAGTTCGAGGGTTACCCCTCATCTTAAGCTTCATCTCAATCTTAGACACCTTATCCACCAATTCGGGCATGTCCACGTAGGTTTGTAACTCGACTAATTCAGTAATGTCAGGTTTCAAACCATTGAGGAACCTTGCCATGGTCGCCTCACGATCCTCCACAATATCAGCACATAGTATGGTGATCTCCATTTCTTTGTAGTAATCCTCCACGCTACGGTTCCTTGAACTAGGGTTTGAAGCCGTTGATACAACTCTAGGTAGTAGTGACTAGGGACGAACCTTCTTCTCATGGTAGTTCATAGTTCCTCCCATGTGCTAATAGCTCTTTCTCGATTGCGCTTCCTGCTTGTACGTTCGTGTTTCCACCAAACTATTGCATAGTCGGTGAAGTCGAGGGTTGCCAACTTGACTTTTTGCTTGTCAGTGTAGTTGTGGCACTCGAAGACCATCTCTATGCGTTGCTCCCACTCTACATAGGCTTTAGGATCTGACGTCCCTTGGAATGAGGGAATCTTGATTTTGATATCTTTGAGCCCTTCATCATTCTTCTTGTTTTCCATCTTAGGCCGTTGAATGAAATCTTCTTCTTCATTTTTGGATGCAAACTCCTCATGATGTGGAGTTTTGTCATGACAAGCACTTGATTTAGCTTGTGAAAGTTCAAGTTGATCCATCCTTTGCTCTAGGGCTTCTATGGATTGCTTTAACATTTTCTGGAATGCCCCTATTAGTGCTTCATTGTTCAATTTAGGCTCAAATTGGGATGTAGTAACTTCCTCCGACATGTTTAGGTAAACCTGCAAAAAGTTAGAAAAGAAACAAGTATATATTTCATCACTTACTCCCTTACGTGTTTACACTCAACAGTCATGTTTTTTTCACTCAATTTGACACTCTAATAATCTCACAAATTTCTCAAAGCTCTTGATAGCTTATTCTTGAAGAAATTAGAACTCCTTCAAGTAAACGATTAACTTACCAACTTTGGCCCATGAGATTGTGATCACTTCCTCACAACGAATTCCGAGTTAATAACAAGAGACACGAAATAAGTCTTGAAGAAAAATACTTAAATGGAATAAGAACGAGAGACACGAAAAGAGGAAAACTATGAAAACCCTAATTTGGTAACTAAGAATTCTGGAAATTTGAACAATAAAAGAAACACTCTAATGACACTAAAAAAATAAAATAAGAATGGAAGAAAGACACAAAAAGGACTGAACACCAAACTTAATACAATGACTCAACTGAAATTAAAAGAAACTGGAATGCTATTTGGGTGTATGTGTGATGATTTTTTTTTTGATGGCTTGATCAAAATTAGCACTATAATTAGATAAGATTGACTAGGCTGGAATGGAATAGAAACATGACGAAAAACAAGATGAGAATCACACAAGAAGAAGAATAAAGACAGCCGGAATGCTGTTGGACAGGCTCGGTCTCAACTTCTAAGGTTTTCTAGAGAAACTTGGATTGACTTGGCTGTTTTCTTTTGGGGTAAATGGTCTCAGATTTGCTGGCTGTTTTGGCCTATCCCTTTTCCCTTTTCTAATGGAATTTGACCTAAAAGAATTTCACCAGCAATTTAACTTCCCACCAGGTTTAGAAAGCAAGAACAGGTTCGGATTCTTGGTTTTAAACACCAACAAGTTTTCGGAAAGCATCAAGAAGGTGGTTGTTTTGTGATACACGTGATTCAATGAAGCTACCAGAATGAGTTGTACACTTTATATTTTTATTTCTGATAGCAAGTTGTTATTGGGTTAGTTACAAGTTAGTTAAATAGAATCTGCTGATGTCAGGAGATAACCACCTATCGCCTCAAGTTAGTTTAAATAGCTGTCTAAGACAAGGAGAGAGGCAGGCATTGTAATCTCATTTCTCCTCTACTACTTTTTTCTGATTGTCAATACACTTAGCTTCCCTGGCTCTCGATTTGCTTTCTTAGTCCATAGCAATTCCTGAGTAGGGAATTGGGACCTCTACTGCCTACCGCAACAGTGGTATCAGAGCTGGGGTAACCTCAGCTCAGGTCAGCTATGGCGGAAGGCACTAGGTCTCAGGATCACTGGAAGATGAAGGAGAATTTCTGAGCCACGTTGAAGGAGCAGCGGGAATAGTTTGAAAAGGAAATGGCAGCTTTGAGAAATTTGGTTGTCGATCTTCACACACAAAGAAACCAATCAGAGGGTTCATCCCCGCATGGACAGGAGTCCTCACCACGGAATGGAGGAAGTTACCAGATTCCGATGAGGTTTTCCAGGCTGGATTTTCCTAAATTCAATGTGAATGACCTCAGAGGGTGGCTGTACAAGAGTGAGCAATTCTTCGAGGTGGATGAAACTCCAGAACTTATGAAGGTCAAGATCACAGCCATGAACATGGAAGACAAAGCTTTGCAGTGGCATCAGATTTACATGAGGTCTAGGTTGACGAACGGAGTTCCGTCATGGGAGGAATACGTGAGGGCTTTATCTTCCCGATTCGGGAATTTCTTATACGACGATCCCATGGGTGAACTAATGAGCCTAAAACAAAGAGGCAGTGTGAAGGAGTGTCAGGATTAGTTCGAAGAGTTGCTCAATCAAGTGGACCTTCCAGAGGATTATGCGACGAGCTACTTCTTGAGTGGGCTGAAACCGGAAATACAGTTAGCGGTCAGGATGTTCATGCCAAAGAATGTTCACCATGCAAGGACCTTAGCAAAAATTGAGGAAGCCAAGCTGAACATCCAATAGACTGGTAAGTTCTCCAGTAGATCCTCGTTCAGTTTCCAAATTTTTACCGGTAATTCTTCGAATCAGACTAGTACGTTTGGAGTTAATTGGAAGAAGGATAATAGACCATTGCTGCCTAAACCTTCTTTACCTGCCCTTCCGAATGTGGAAAATTCGAGGGAGGTGATGGGTAAGCGACCTTTTAGGAGATTAACTAGAGCTGAGATGGATGAAAAAAGATCTAAGGGTCTATGTTTTTAGTGTGATAAGAAGTTTGTGATGGGTCACAGATGTGGGGAGAGTCAGTTTCATAAACTGGAGGTTTGGGATGAAGTGGTGGAAGAGGAAGAAGATGGGGTCACAGGAGCCTCAGAAGAGCAGAGAGAAGAGCTTGATGAAAACAGGGAAAGGAATTTGGCCTACAATTCCCTCAATGCTATGTCAACCATGGCGGTTCCGACCTTCAGAACTATGAGAGTGACGGGCCATGTAGGGAAGTAGCTTATCAATGTCTTTGTGGATTGCGAGAGTTCTCATAATTTTATTCATCCCAGTGTTGTTCAGAAATTGGGGTTAAAAACACGCAAGGTTAACCCTCTGGTAGTGGAAGTTGCTGATGGGAACAAATTAACCACAACAGAGTTGTGCCCGGCTTTCTCTTGGAAAATGCAGGGGCAGGGGTTTAGAGCTGATCTACTAGTTCTACCAGTGGGAGGGTGTGAGGTTGTTCTCGGCATGCAGTGGCTGACCACTTTGGGAGATGTTAAATGGAACTTCGGGGAGTTAAGGATGGAATTCATACAGCAAGGCAGGAGAGTGGTGCTGAGAGGAATTAAGAAGAGTGACCTGCAGTTGATTAAGAAGAAGAAGATGCAGAAGATGCTACAAAACTCTAACCAAATTGCCTCGGCTCAAGTGTGTCTAATCAGAACCATAGACAAGAAGGAGGAAGAGGCCACTCAGTTGTATGCTATAACTGCCTCAGAGGAGAATTTGCAAGCAGCTGATACAGCAGCTCTTGATAAGCTGCTGAAAGATTACGATGACCTATTCCAAGAACCGAATGGTTTGCCTCCTAACATATTTCACGATCACAGAATTCCCCTCAAGGAGGGAACTCAACCCATCAACATGCGCCCCTACAGATACCCCACATTTCAGAAGGGTGAGATTGAGAGGCTGGTTGCAGAGATGCTTGATTGTGATATCATTCGACCAAGTACATGCCCTTATTCTTCTCCTGTGGTGTTGGTAAAGAAAAGGGATGTAATCTGGAGAATGTGTATCGACTATAGACAGCTTAATCAAGCTACGATAAAAAACAAATTTCATATTCCTTTGATTGATGAACTGCTGGATGAGTTATTTGGGGCCAAGTATTATTCTAAACTAGGTCTGAGATCGGGCTACCACCGGATTCGTATGTGGCCAGACGACATTCAGAAGACTGCATTCAGAACGCATGAGGGACATTATGAGTTCCTAGTCATGCCATTCGGCTTGACTAATGCTCCATCCACATTCCAGAATTTAATGAATGATGTTTTCGGCCCTTTCTCAGAAAATTTCTACTAGGTTTTTTTATGACATCCTTGTCTACAGTCATGATTGGGGTGCTCACATGAGGCATCTACAAATAGTATTTGATACCCTGAGAGCTCATACGCTGAAGGTGAAGAAGAGTAAGTGTGCTTTCGCCAAGCAGCAGATTGATTATTTGGGCCATGTCATCACTGCTAAAGGCATTAAGGCCGACCCTCAGAAGATTACTGCAATCCAGTCTTGGCCTATACCCAGCAATGTTAAGGAGCTGCGAGGTTTTTTGGGACTCACGGGCTACTATAGAAGGTTCGTCAAAGACTATGGAAAGATGGCTCAACCACTGACTGAGTTACTGTAAAAGAATCAGTTTCAATGGCATGGGGTGCCACACATGCTTTCCATGCGTTGAGAGCAGCCATGGTTCAACCCCCAGTATTGGCCTTGCCAGATTTTTCTAAGGAGTTTAGGTGGAAATGAATGCTTCTGGAAATGGCATTGGTGCAGTACTACTACAAGGCAAAAGACCTGTGGCCTTCTTTAGTAAGGCTCTCTCCACCAGTCACCAAGCCTACTTTGTGTATGAAAAGGAGATGCTACCCGTGGTATCTGCAATACAAAAGTGGCGACCTTATCTGGTGGGGCGGCATTTTGTCATCAAAACGGATCACCAAAGTCTCAAGTATTTGATGGAGCAACAGATACACACACCTGCGCAGCAAAATTGGGTAACGAAGCTTATGGGATTTGACTATGAACTACAGTACAAGAAAGGTGTGGAAAACGTGGTGGCAGATGCTTTATCTAGGAGACCTCATGCTGAAGGTCAATTAAAAACTATGGTTACTATCACTTCTCCTTTGATTACTGAAATCCAACAAACATGGCAAGAGGACAATCAGATGAAGGAAATTATTCAGAAAATAATGACAGGTAACTCTTATGGTTGTCATTACACTTGGTCACAGGGGTTGCTGAGACAAAAAGGAAAATTAGTTGTAGGCAGCAACTCTGATCTCAAACGTAAGCTTATTTCTCTCTGGCATGCCAGTTCTCAAGGAGGCCATTCAGCCATTGAGGTTATGTATAAAAGGCTCAAACAGGTCTTATATTGGAAATCCATGTTCAAGGATGTTGCCTCATTCGTTTCTGCATGTGATGTGTGTCAACGGCATAACGCCGACAATTCTTCCTATCCGGGCCTATTGCAGCCATTACCTATCCCACAGAAGGTATGGACCGACATCTCTATGGATTTTATAGAAGGTTTACCCATTTCGAAGGGGAAGAAAGTCATACTGGTGGTAGTTGATTGGCTGAGCAAATATGCCCATTTCCTACCATTGGGTCACCCGTATACTGCTATCTCAGTAGCCCAAATTTTTCTTGATCAGATTTACAGGCTGCATGGTATGCCACAATCCATAGTCAGTGACCGTGATGTCATTTTTCTTAGCAATTTTTGGAAGGAATTGTTCCGGTTACAGCAAGTTCAGCTGAACATGTCTACTTCGTATCATCCTCAAAGCGACGGGCAAACAGAGGTAGTGAATCGCTGCATCGATAACTATCTGAGGTGTATGGTTAGTGATCAACCTCGGAACTGGTGGGCATGGCTTCCTTTGGCGGAATATTGGTATAATACTAACTACCATTCCGCTACTAAATTCACACCTTACGAAGTTGTGTATGGGCAAGCTCCTTCCCTTCACATTCCTTATCTACCAGAAGCTGCAGTGGTTGAATCTGTAGATCAAAGCCTTGCAGCCCGAGAGAAGGTCATTCATCAGCTTAAACATAACTTACAGAAGGCACAACATCGTATGAAGCAATTGGTGGATAAACATCGAACTGAAAGGCACTTTGAGGCAGGAGATTGGGTCTATGTTAAGCTGCAACCCTACAGGCAGCATTCCTTGAAGGCTCACCACTGTTAGAAACTCTCTCCTCGCTACTTTGACCCATTTCAGGTGGCTGCACGTATCGGATTAGTGGCCTACAAGTTGAACTTACCAGCTCATGCTCGTATTCATGATACCTTCCATGTGTCAATTCTTAAGGGAAAGGTGGGCAATGCTCTTGTTCAGTCTCATATTCCAGCAGGTATCACAGGCCAAGGGCAACTCATGATGGAGCCATTGGCTATCTTGGATCGTAGAGTTGTTAAAAAAGGTCGAGCTGCAGCAACGCAGGTCTTGGTTCAGTGGAGTAATTGTTTTGCGGAGGATGCTACATGGGAATTTTTGTAAGATCTCAACAACAGTTTCCCCATTTCAGTCCTTGAGGACAAGGACTCTTTGAAGGAGAGGCGACTGATACACGTGATTCAATGAAGCTACCAGAATGAGTTGTACACTTTATATTTTTATTTCTGATAGCAAGTTGTTATTGGGTTAGTTACAAGTTAGTTAAATAGAATCTGCTAATGTCAGGAGATAACCACCCACTGCCTCAAGTTAGTTTAAATAGCTGTCTAAGACAAGGAGAGAGGCAGGCATTGGAATCTCATTTCTCCTCTGCTACTATTTTCTGATCATCAATACACTTAGCTTCCCTGGCTCTTGATTTGCTTTCTTAGTCCATAGCAATTCCTGAGTAAGGAATTTGAACCTCTACTGCCTACCGCAACATTTTGATTTCTAAAGCTGGTTGCCGTTTCTTGTTTTTGTTTTCCCACTCTAACACCAATTACCCAAGGCTATTATGAGCAAAGTTTACTAGCTGTATTCATTTTTTTTAATGAAGAACAACAGCAAGGCTCGGACTAGGGTTTTCTCAACAACTTCCCAAGTTCAAGAACCTGATTTGGTTGAAACCCGATTGCTTTTCAGTTTCAAGATGCAATTGTAAGGTTCAAGAAGTGCAAGAACAGGGTTTGTAAGTTCTAGATTAAATGAAATTTCAATTTCTCGAAGATGTTATGTAAATAGCCACAAAAATTCCAAGTTTTGACGAACCAGCTTTCTAGAGTTGAAGAACTTCAAGATTGAAGTGTATTCAACCAAGAACTTCAAGCTTTCCCCATAATTTGATTCAGAAATTCCCAGGACAAAGAAACGATGCACAACAGTTCTCAACAATGAGAATCAAGAAGAACACAGTTTGGACAGCAAGGAACTTAATCCACACTATGAATAAATACGATGCAGCAGTAGTTAACACGATGCAGCAGTAGTAGCAGATTATGGACAGCAAGAACTAAAACATGACAGTAGCAGATTTTTTTTTGGAATCAGTAGCACAAAACTAATGCGGACAGATACTACAACAAACGACTCGACAAAAAAACTGTTGTGAACAGAAACTACAACGAATCAACAAGAAAACAATTCAAAAAGAGAACTGATGCGGACAAAAGTTATACCAACTATGTGACGAACCCACCTTCCCTTAAGGCGAACCAGAGGGTTCGGCGGACGGCCTGCCCAACTCTTACCAGGACTCACTCGCTCGAATAACTAATAACATTTCGAAAGTAAATGTAAATAACCATTCAAAATCAACCACAACCAATAACATTACTAAATTCAACTCACAACCCAGCTTCTCAAATTACAGTCCAATATACTTAAGGTACAACCACAATTTCATCTTACAAATCCAAAACGTCAAATTCAACATTTCAAAGCAAAATTCAAAAGATAAGTTCCAACCCTAACTAATCATGTCTTCACTCGGGTTCTCGATCCCTGTTAAAGAAAACAAATTTGAAAGAATGAGCTAAAAGCCCAGTGAGTGCCAAAAGACTTGCAATTCACGTAGAATAGTTCAAATCATACTTCAAGTTTAAAATTTAAAACATGTAGATAAACACGTAAATGGGTATTGCTTGGATATACCAGGCAAACTACTCTGGGTATACCAGGTAAACTACTCGAAAATGAAGTAGACTAGCCGAGGGACTTCGCCCAACGACATCACAACAATTCACTGAAACTACTCGAGGGATTTCACCCAACAAGTAGACTAGTCGAGGGACTTCACCCAATGATGTCACATTAATTCACTGATACTACTCGAGGGATTTCACCCAACAAGTAGACTAGTCGAGGACTTCGCCCAACGACGTCACATCATTTCACTGATACTACTCAAGGGATTTCACCCAACAAGTAGACTAGTCGAGAGATTTCACCCAACGATGTCACATTTGTCACAAGATAGCACACTATTTATTTTAATTCCCAAAATCACACGAAAAGGAGAAAGCACTCACATGGTAGTTCAAATAAAAAAACAGTTCAAGCATATTTCTTATGAAATTCAAGTCTTTCAAATAACTCAAATTCATTTCAACAAGTCATTTCTTTGCAAACAATAGAAAGGTTTTCATTTTGAGAAGGAGTTGGAACACTCACCAACAAAAGAAATCAAATAAAAGTATGCAAGTGAGATCACTTTCGAATTCAGTAGTTCCCTTGGCCACCTGAAGCAAACGTGACTAATGATCAATAATTTATGAGCAAATTGTTCAAAATGTCACTGAACTATCCACCTTAGCCAAAAATGTCACTAAACTATTCTTCTTAGCCGAAAATGTTACTAAACTTACTCGTTAGCCATAAGTGTCAGCACTCTTTAAAAATTCATATCTTAAGTTCCGCAAGTTAGAAAACTATAAAAGTTATACAGTTGGAAAATAGATTTTTAGTACTACAATTCACTACAAGGGCTCGCTCAAAGATTCATTTTGTAAAGTAGGATAAAGTGCACGACAAGACAACTTGAAGGAACGAAAACCGTAAATCAGTTTTAGAAAACAGCCTTTTTCCCAGATTTTCTGTGATTGATAGAAAAAGAGTTAGCATGTAATCCATATACCTTTGTAAAGCCCTTGAAGTCTAGTTTCAAACGCCACTGACGACGCTCAATTTTGACTCCCGAGCAAGGAGTTATAGCCGATAGAAGTACGGGTGGTTGCCAAGACTGACAGCCAAATTTTCCAGGTTTGAAAAGCTATATTTGGAACAACATTTGGGTATCGAAATGCCATTGAAAGATTACCAAATTTTGTACACTCAAACCTCACTAGATGACATACGTGTGTACCAAATTTGAGCCAAAAAATCGCATAGTAAAGCAACTTTTTAGATGGCCAAAGTTTGCGAAAAAATTTAGAAACTAAGCTGCCAGATTTTTTTTTCCTTCTTGATTTGCAAACCATTTTGCTCAACTAAATCAGCCCCAAATCACTCAAATTTTGATACATAAACTCTAGCAGCATCTCTTTGACAAATGGAAGCAAAATGATAGCAAAAATTTGAATCAAAATGCTCAAAAATAGGGCAGTAGTTCTGCCAAGTGTGAAGAGTACAATTTTCCAGTTTTTGCAGGATTTTTTGAAACACCATAACTTGAGTTATATAAGTCTGAAATTTATGAATCTTATACTGTTGGAAAATGGACTCAGTGAACTAAAACTCTTGAGAAGACACTTATGCAAGATTCAAATCAAAAGACACTCAAATTTCAGTTTAAAGTCGCTGCTACAGTAATAACAGGACATAACAGTTTTGATTCTCAGTCAACTTTGAAAATTCACCAAAATTCACAGAATTCGAAATAACCCTTGAAATTTATCTCACTTAAATAACATGGAGTCTAATTTCAAACGCAACAAGCAGAACTCAATTTGGACCTTTCTACACCAAGATACAACAGATTTAAGAAGACTGTTTCATCAACCCTGCTACCCGAAATTCCAGATTGCAGGGGTGGTTCATTTGGCCAATGAAAACCCATTATAAAATCACCAAATTTTCTACACTAAATATTTAGTATATAAACTAGGTCTGTACCAAAATTCAGGCCAAAATTCGCAGGAAAAGCCAGTGATCAAAGCAACAAAGTCAGGGCTACGAAAATAGACAAGAAACCGGCAACATGCATTTCCTCCTCTTTTGATTTTGCTTCTCCCTAACTTTCTAACATTAAAAATCAACTAAAATCACCACCATATCATCTCTTCAACATAAAAATAGCCACACATTCAAGTCTTGTGGGAATCCAAGAGCCCACTTCAACAACCCAAATCCAACAAGAATAACATCAAGAAGCTACAAAGCTACAAAATGAAACCAAAGGAAAAGATTTTGAAGAAACTAAAATACCTCTTCTTATCAAGTGAATCCTGGTCTAGAAATGCTCCAAACCCCCTTCTTTTAACTCTCCAAAGCTTGGCTTCCTCAAGACAAGATGGTCTTCAAGTTTCAAGTGAAGTGGTGGAAGATTTCTTGGTTGATTTGGTGAAGCTTGGGAGTAGTTTTTGAAGACAAAATGAAGGGGAAATGGGGAAGGGAGGTGCGGCTGAAACAAGAGAGAGAGAGAGAGAGAGAGGGATTTTGTGTGGTCTTGGTAAAGTGAAAATGTGAGGGGAAGAAAAGATATAAAGCTTATCTTTGTGGTGCCCAAAAGTCAACTTTAATTTGTGGCCCAAAATGCTCCAATTGGAGTTTAATCCTAATCACTCACTTCTAATTCCTCAATTAGCTTTTCTTAATCTACTAATGATCATTCTTATTCTCCAAACTTACATCATTCTCAGTCCAAATGTTTGTCTCAAAAAAATGTGCCTTTTTTTTCTTTTTTCACAATTGAGTGATAGAAAAATTAAATTGAAGGTTAAATAAGGTTTTTAAAATAAAATGAGGTAATGTATAGTGTAATTGCAATTAAAATGATTTAAATCAATTATTCAGAGAAAATAAATAAATAGTGAAATAAATAGGTCAGATAAAATAGATTTTTGGGTCCTCACAAACCAGAACAAAACAAAACACACCAGAAACGAACAAGACAACGAAAACAGGACAAATTAGCAACGAACAAGACACACAAGATGCAAAAACAAGACAATCAGGAATGACACAAGGCAAACCAGCAACGAAACAAACTACCAGAAATGAAAATTAACTCAAACCAGAGCGAAGCAAGAAAGAACCAGGAACGACTGCCTTGATAAGGACAAGAAGAGCACGAATAGAATTTGAATACAATAAATGACTTCAATAGAAATTAATTGACAAAGAGCACGGACAGAATTTTAAGACAATAAATGACTCAAGAACAAGTGATATAACGTGATACCTTCAACTAGCTCTAATTCCAGCTGATACAAATGTTGCCAACCGTGTGATGAAACCCGTACAAGACGTGACTAGGAACTAGAAGGAATATCGACGCTTGAAGACACAAATGTAGCGGAATCACCTAAGCCCGTTGATCACGTGTGTGAGGGCCATAACCAAACCCTAAATCTTGTTTAGACTTCTCGTGAATGGTTTTTATAATTTTTCTAATGCATGTGCATGATCACGAAAATTTTCAAAACCAACGAAAAGATTCCAAACAATAGCCCGGGAAGTTTAAGTAGGTATTTGAAATCATTTTAATAAAATTTGGGTTCGACCATACTCAAAACGAATCATTTTGAAACCATCACCATCGTGTACACCAAAACCCTAAACGTTTCTTTCTTCTTTCAATTTCAACCGGTTTCACTTCCAAAATTTCTAACCGACATGGTAACAAGTGGAACCGATTTTCCCTCAGCAAATTCGGACCAATTCCAGCAAGCTTGAACCCACATTTCCCTTCAAGCCACAATCAAATTAATCTCCAACAATTCCAGCAAAAACTAGCTGCCCATTCACCTCATTTCCATGGCTGCCACTTGTCCAAACTTAGCTGAAAGTTCTGGTAGCTTGAGCATGCCATTTTCTCTCCCAAAACCGACAGGGTCATGAGCTTGGGTCAAAGAGGATTTTCAGATTTCATTAGCCAAAGCTAATGATGCCCCACCTCCCTTCATGCCCAATACATGAAAGGGTTATGCCATTTGGCATTAAATTCAGTAAAAAGAAAAAAAAAATTTGTTCACTTGAGCAAGGAATTTAGATTCCTTCTCTTCCTTCAAGTGCTGGCCGAAACTCCACCAGCAAATCCCTCCTTTCACTTCAGCAAAACTCCTCTACCACTCTCTCCAACTTACTCTCATTTCACTCCAACAAAAGCCTCCCACAAAGCTCTCAACCAAGAGCTCTTTCTCTACTTTTTTCCTCCTGCTTTTCTTGGCTAAATCAGCCTTGCACCAAGAACTTTCACTTTGGTTGCAACTGTTGGAACTGGAGCTAGAAATCTGGAAAGGGACTGCCTTGTTCTACTTCAATTTCTTGTCTAAGCTTGAGGTAAGAGTTAGCTTCACATAAGCTCCATTGGCAGCCTAAGAAATTCATTGCTATTCTTAACTTGTCTCCTTCTTGTAGCTGGAAACCGAAGCTGCTCGGCCTAACATCACCACTTGACCTTCGTCCCCTAAAGCTGGAAGGGTATGATTTATTCCATATTCCCTTAGCTCAAAGAAATAGTTTTCTTTTCCAAAACATATCAACTTGAAGGATGAAATGCTCATGCATATGATGAATAGCTTTGATCTTGTCATGGCATGCCTGTATCCTCTTAAACCTTTGCTGGGAATTTGATTGACCGATAAGAAGCATCATTCTTGATTTCTCTAAGCTACCTGAAACCTCAAAATGATAGTTTCATTTTATTTATTGCATGCATGATCCTTGAGAATGGTTAAACATTCACTCGTACTACTCAATGAACTTTGAATGTTGATGGTTGAAGTTGTACGTGACTAGGGGCCTTGGAACTGCTTT
Source organism: Gardenia jasminoides (assembly GCA_013103745.1). Classification (NCBI taxonomy): domain Eukaryota; kingdom Viridiplantae; phylum Streptophyta; class Magnoliopsida; order Gentianales; family Rubiaceae; genus Gardenia; species Gardenia jasminoides. The sequence goes on from CM023099.1 coordinate 20,634,111, forward strand.
TGAACTATATTTTGCCTCGGTATTGGCTTGATGATGAGCTGAACTTTTGATACATTGGCTTGGCATTGAAAATTTGAACTTATTGTGGTTGATTTTACTAAAATAATTTCATGCATGTTGGTGCTTTTAACTCTTGAAGCTCTTGAGCACCTATGCTGGAAATGATGATTGTGATCGAAAATCTTGAATTTATTTCATTCAAGCATTGTGTTAAAATGCTGCTTGGCAGCCTATTTGGAACTGCCTTGCATGTTTCCAATTTTTCATGAATGTTGATGAACTTGAATCACTATGACCATAAGCTGGAATTTTAAGTTGAAGAACTTAAAGCTTGATATTTCACTGTTTTGATTAATGTTTGATTACCTAATGTTTGCGTGCATGTCTTGGTGTGTGATTAAGAATTGATGATGACTTGATGTTGAGTTTCTGGAACCCAAACCAGGCCTCTAATCGTAGCTAAACAATTGAAGATGTCACAAGGTTGTTCAAAACTATTTTTCTAGAAACCAATGAACCAACCAAACTAAAATGAAATGCTTATATCTCACTGTTTATAACTCCAAATCATGTGCTGTCAGTGGAATTCAAAACTAGACCCAAAAGATTCGTTTTGGTACCTTACACGTCCCGTAACTCATTTTCTACACATCGTGGCGAATCGACGAACATCGCTGAAAATCAAATCTGCGGACTTGCTGGTTTCGAAAATGAATGTCCAAATTTGAATACTTTCTAAATTGAATTGGTCTTTGATGTTTTCTGAGGAAATAAAGAACAATGAATCTAGTTTCTAATGACTTCAAAACCACGTAATTCAAATGAGTAGAACTTCCGATCTAGTTTTTGAAAGGAACCGTGGCAAATTGATTTTCACACAACGTACCTTATAAAACTATCATTTACTACTTTTGGTCATTTGACAAAACTTTGATTTTGTAAATTCAGATTTCGACTTACAAACCTTGTTTTAACCCCGTAGAGGTATTGTACCTCAATAAGACCCAAAACGGGTAAAACAAAATCAAATTTGTTTTCAAACCACAGCCACGAGAGTTCGTTTTTGTACTACGACAAATGAAATTTAAACACCGTTAGTTTATTTTCCACCCAAGAAAACCTCTTCCCAATTTCCCGATGTAATATGCTACGTTATCCAAACCCTTTTTAAACATCAACTATTGAAATTGTTCCAACCCTAATTTCACCGATTTTCAAAACTCACGCATTTTGACCTAACTAACAAAGACCTATATTCCCGAAATTCGAACCATCATTTTATCACTCTATCAACTCAATAGATAAACCTAGATATATTCTTATTTTTCATAAAAGAACTGAATTGGTCAAAATTGATTTTTATAATTAAAAGTTGATATAGTAATTATGTACCTTAGGAACCGTCGGTGACACAAACGAGGACTTTGAGACCGGGGGTTTCGACTCACCTACTCAACCTTGACCAACTGAGGTGGGGTTCCTATTTGTTGCTATTTGATCCTTGTTTGCTAGGCTACTTCTTGTTGATTGATACTTGTTTTCTAAATGTGATTATTGTTGAATAAATGAAACTAGGGTTTTATGCAAAGTAAATTATATTATTTATTTTGACTCAAACGTATTATGTGGTTTAGTAAGTTTTGTTTTGAAAACAATAAAACTTGTTTTCTTTTCAAGGTTTGAGGTGAAGAGGCTGGCTTTCAAGGCCCCTCGCTCCTAAAGGCTGGTGCACTCTCCTAAGGGAGCTCGTAGGTTGAAATTGATTGTCAGTTGTCCCTCGCTTCTAAAAAAAAAAAAAAAAAACTAAACCACTGTAATTGTGCCTGTGTATGTCAACTGCGCATAACCGTTGGCCGGGATCCCAAACCCCAGAGGTGAGTCGACCTATTCTGAGCCTACAGTTGGGCTTGGTCGGGTACGTCGACGGACCCTGGGTCCTGTTTAAAGGTTACCTCGAGTGTACACCACTTCCTGCTTGTTTGGTTTTTGGATTCGAAGTTGGGTGTAAGGGGTTGGAGAATGAGAAAAGAAATGACTAATCGGAGTACTGCAGACTCTGAACTAATTGGCTCCATGAGCACTGTATCCTCCTGTGACTGTTCCTGATTGATTGGCTCAATGAGCACCATGATTGTTACTATTTTGAAACCTAATATTTGGAAAAGAAACTACTGTTTACAACTTTCCTTAATTGGAAACTTTACCGTACTTGAAAACTGGTCCTATATAGACATTAATGTTTTACAAAAGCTTGTTATATCTATGTGCTTAATTGCTATGTGTTTTGGGACTCTCACTGGGTTTAGAAGCTCACCCCATATATTTTCCCTTCCCAGGATTTCCAGGTATTTAGATGAGTGCTGAAGGAGTACAAGCCAGTTGAATCTTTTGAATGATTGATGTATTTTGAATCTATTATGATGTTGATGACAATGTTTAAAATTTTCTTTGAATTATTGTGGTAAGGGTCTGTAGATCGAATCCTGATGGATGTTGGGCTGTATGTTATGTTGATCTATTTTAAGGTTATATCCTATTTGACAAACCCTAGTCGAATTGATTGCTTGCTCGAGTCCTGGTGAGAGCTAAGTCGGTGGCAGCGGGTCCTGTGGTTCGCCTTGGGAAATGTGGGGCCACCACAACGTGGCCAACGAATCTCAGTATGGGTAGAGGATGCCACAATCTAGTGTGTTCCTAGATTGATAAGTCAAACAAATATCAAAGAAATCTATAAGATATTCAAGAAAGCTTCAAAGAAGCATTTGAGAGAACTCTCAATGTTTTTGCTATTGCAAGAAATGAAATATTGATGAATTGTGTTGATTACATGCGGCCACAAGCCCTTTAAATAGGCCAACTCTACTTTAACCTAATTCGAACTTAACTAAGAATACTACTATACAACTAGTCTTAAACCTACTAGGGTTCGGACCTCACAATGTCTTGTCCAACTTGTTGATTAAAGCTAACTAGGGTTCGGTTGTCATACAAGCTAGCCAAACCTTTATTGATCTAACCAAGATAAAAACAACTCAATTGAATGAAAATTAATTAGCTACATACTAAACAAGCAACGGACATGCAGCTTGCTCATTCAGCCTAAGGACTAGCTACTTAAGGCTGAACCTAGACATCTTCCTCTTGGACATGTAACACGTTGACAATCAAGGCCTTCAATGCTCTTTGGTTCTCAAAGTGAATCGAACCGCATGAACTAATATTTGCAATGCTTCATGCATGCGTTTGGTTCGAGAACACGTCATTGGCCCTAATGGAACCTTCACTTGCTCAATGTGCATGACACCCTCGACCTCCTCATCATGTTGACTTTATTGTTCACTATTCGATCAAGTTATCGATAAAGGGGCTCAAAGGCATCGTCTAAATCTACTTAAATCCATCCATCATAGCCTCCATACTAAGCTTAGGACCAAAAGTTGAAGATTCTCCTCCTTTAGACATGTTAAAGATACTTGCAAGAAGAGTTAGCAAAGTAAAGGAAATTTTCCTCACCACACAAGTTCACGTGTTTCAGTCAACACTCATGTTTCCCTCAATGTTTTACACCAAATAATCTCATCAAATCACATTCTCAAGATATAGTTTCTTTTCTTGAATAAATTAGAGCTTTCCACCAAGCAATAATCAACTTAACCAAGCAACAACTTAATGGCAGCAATGATGAGACTCGAAGAAACAAAGAAAATAAGAACCAAAGAAGCAATGAAACAAGCTGAATTTAATGGGATGTTTGCACAAAAAATAAGACCTAAATATGAGCTGAATATGCATGAAATTTATGAGAGAAAACATGATAAAAATTTGGACAAAAACAGCCTAAGAATTAGAGAAAAGATAAGTGGACAGATTTAGGGAACTAGTACTTTCCCAATTGTAACTCAAAAGATTTTCTTGGAACAATTTAGCAACCTGGAATTTTAACTTTTTCCAACACAAATCAGGTTTCAAGAAGAAATTATTATGCTATAAACAACCGATTCACACCAGATTTGGTTTTTGAAAAGTTAAGCTAAAGGAAACCAACTCCAATATAGAAAACAAGAAGCAACTGGACTTCATTTGTTTCCAATTTGCTCAAGCCATGTTCTTAGTTTCCAAAAACTGATTTTGAAGGAAGTTTGGACCATTTTAGAGATCAAGCAAGGCTGTTCATGAATTTTTTTTCCAGCCAAGATCCGAATTTGATTTCTTGAAAAATTCGGTTTCAAAGATGCAATTAGTCCAAGCTTTTTTGCTCAACTTGTTCAAGATTCCCAAGATCCCAAAATATGTTTTCAAGAATTCAAGAACTTCACATGTTTGAACCAAGAAATTCAAGAAAGTTTCAAGAAATATTTCGGACAACACAAAAAATTCTCAAGAATTTCAAGAACTTCAAGAATGACATAGAAACAACTTGCAGGGTTCAAGAAACAACAAAACACAAGAGGAAACCCTTGGTAAACCTTCGGATTTCACAAGAAAGCACACAACCAGAAAATTTCTTTTTTTTTTTTGGATGAAGAGTAAGAGTCAAACAAGACAAGGAACGGAACAAGAAAACAAGGTACGAGAAAAGCCTAAACTCAAGAACAAATGAAAAACAAATGGATATAACTTGATACCTTAAACCTTTGCTCTAAATACCAACTGATACGATTCCTACACCTTAAGCAATGCAAGAATGAAGTCAAAGGGTAGAAGGATGCTACAACCAAGTATGTTTGCTTCATTGATAAGTCGAAGATCATCTTAGGACTACTGTAAGATGTTCAAGGATTTCACAAGTCAAAAGAAATGATTCTCAAAGAGAACACAAATCTAGAAAATTGCTCAATCGTTCACTCTAAGAAAAACTTTTTTGGTTTAGCCTTTTTATAGCCTTACAAGACTCCAATGAAAATTAGGAAAACTAGCTAAAACCATTTGGTCTTAGGATAAAGGAATTGCTGGCCAACTTTCCAAATTAAGTTAGGGCAAATATTTGACTATCTTAAAGACTAAGCTGTTCAAATTTATTAACAAATAAACAACCTAACAATTCGCTTATTAAATGACTAATTAAATTACTAATGTGAATTGAACAAAATACTCAAGGTGGTCACTTATTAACTTAACTATCAACTCACAAATAGACCAAATAAACTCCATTGCTCCATGACTAAACTCAACATCAATCTTATTCTTCACTTTATTCATTGGACCCCAATGAATTCTTGATGGAATTTGAAGAATGGTTGGGACTTGACTTGAACTTTGAATATGAGCACATGATACTTGCATCACTTTTGTTCATTTTGCTAAACAAAAAATGATCCTAAACCACTTTGTTTATTTCAAGAACAACTATCACCTAAAAACCAAATTCTAATAGTACCATTACATCACAAAGTTATAGTCTATAAAAATATAAAGTTGAACTCATAAAAAAGATATTTGTAAAGAAATGCATTTGCACCAATTCAACTCTTTATGCTTTTATGAATCTTATTTTTTTGCAACCTCTTCTCAATTGATGGCCCAACCCTTTGAGTTGTACAAAATCAATATAAAAATTAACTTAGAATAAATAAAGAAATCATACCCTACTCTATCACAACAATAAAAATAAAAGGATAAATAAAATTCAATATGGTTTGGCCTTCCTAAATTGCCGATCCATTTGTTTAATAAGCAATGTCTATTCCACATTTTTTCTTGCTTAGGTACGCTGCTCTTCGTAGATGCTGCTACGTCCTCTTTGTCAAGGCCAAATGTGGCATGAGTATGTGTTGAGATCGATTTGCTGCAAACGCTCCCCACAAGGTTATGGGTTGACATGGGTGATGGGAAGGTTTTTGAAACCAGTCAATACGGAGAGTATACCCCGATATTGCTCCTATTGCTATCATTAGGGGCATTCAGTGGATGAATGTCACATTAAACATCCGGAACTGCACACACGTCGTGAGATGTGGAACAAGAGGCTGCAGTAGTAGGGTTTCAAAAAGAGGAGTTCGTAGATGCAAGGGGGAAGGAGGCTGGTGTGATGTGGCTGTTACCGGGTCATAGGCAAGCACAGGAGGAGGCTACAGGTTGTGCTGGTCTGGCTGATAGCATGGAGGATGGCCTGGAGCTTGCAGGTCGTGCGGGTTTGGCTGATAGCATGGAGGATGGCCTGGAGCCTTTGCAACAAAGCGGGATGGATGCTGGGGTGGTTCAATGTCAGGTCCCTACAGTGACGTTGTCTCAGGCCTGCGTTGTGCTAGGTTTGGAGGAATCGGGTACGTTGATTCCTGAAGTTGTTCATCAACAGTCTTCAAAAGATTCTGCTGCGGCTCGGCTGTAGCTACCCCAGTGGGTTGGAGACAAAGAGTTGGACTATCAGGAGAGTGAGTGCCCGGTGGGGGAGGCTGCGGATGCAGGGGTGGCTTCGAGTGCTGCCCCTGCGAAGCTTGCAGTTCGTCTGACAGTGTTCGAGGATGCTGTGTCGTTCAAATTGGACGAAGCTATGTCCAAGGCTCTGGTGGAAGATGCCATTGAATGAGCTGCAGACAATTTGCTGGTCCAATTGCTGATCAAGTGGTGGGTGAAGCTGATTCGGAGAAGGAGATGGATGCTGTGGAACATGCTCAAGCTCGGATGGTTGCTGATTTGGGTTTATCACTCGGAAGGGGTAACCGGACCAGATTAATCCATTGGAGATGATTAAGTGAAGAGTGGATGGGTCAAAGAATCCGTCTGACAGGCAATTGGTCTCTTCACGTAGGTCTCATAACAAGGGCGGGGCTGCGTCGTTAACTTCCTCCCCTAGGCATTTAAATGATTAATGCTTTATTTTGGAATGTTAGAGGTATGTTGGCTCGTGTAAAAAAGCTTATTCAGATGCATCGGATTGCTTTACTGGGTTTTTATGAGCCGCATGTGGACATTGCTCAGTTGGAGTTCTTTAAGAAACATTTGAATATGATCATGCTATAGCAAATGCTTTTGGTCGAATTTGGTTATTTTGTAATGGTCAATTTGTGGTCAGTATTTGGTTGTGGATGTTTCGCATGTTTTATTTCAGAAGAGTTTTTTGAGAAGAGGGGTTTGCCTATAGTAATAATGGGGAATTTTAATGTTGTAGTTAGTCAAGAGGAGAAAAAGGGAGGGAGACCATTTAGGGTTTCTGAAGTGTTGGATTTTTTGAACTTCATGGATGTAATGAGGTTAGTGGATGTGGGCTTTATGGCATCTAAGTTCACATGGTGCAATAATCCAAGGGGAGAGTGGGTGGGAGCGTGGGTTTGGAAAAGACTGGATAGGACATTGGTAAATGCAGAGTGGTTCAAACTGGGGTTGAAGGTGTGTGTCAAACATCTTAATAAGGTTGCTTTTGACCATTCCCCCTTGTCTTGCCGTGTGGGATGGAGAGGGGTGGGATTCCATGGAGTTTCTGATTCTTGAATATGGTACTCTCACCCTGGATTCCTAGACGTGCAGGGTGTGGTTGCCCCCTGTAGTGGGTCTGCCGATACGGGTGTTAGTGGAAAAATTGAAACAAGTTAAGAGTGAGTTATCGAAGTGGAACTGTGAGCTTTTTGGTAATATTTTTGATAGAGTTAGACAGGCAGAAGAGGATGTTTGTGTACGAGAGGTGGTTTCTGAGACCTTTCCATCCCACCAAGCCAAAATTGATTTACAGCTTGCTCAAGGGTCTTGCGATCGGAGCTTATGTGTGAGGCAGCCTTTTGGAGGCAGAAGGCAAGATTGAAATTTCTGAAAGAAGGTAAAGCGAATTCAAGTTTCTTTCATGCATTGGTAAGACGTCGACAGGTGAAGTCTTATATACATGGGATCAAGGGACCTGATGGTAGTTGGATCGATGATATGGATCAGGTGGAAAGGTGGCGGTTCAACTTTTCACAGATATGTTGTCGCAGCGCTTTGGGTTGGTTTCCGATGATTCTTTTGTTGGTGTGATTCCGTCCTTGGTAACAAGTCAGGAGAATGATGAACTCATTGCTACTCCGATAGAGGAAGAGGTTAGGCAAGTCGTCTTTATGATGGATGCGAATAGTTGCCCTGGGTCGGATGGATTTTCGGGGATGTTTTTCACTAAATGCTAGGAGGTGGTGGGGAAAGATATTTTCTTGGTGGTGCTAGATTTCTTTGTTGGGGCAGAGTTGCCAGTTGGTTATACTTCGACTTTGATTACTCTAGTGCCTAAGTCCTCTTCTCCTTTGTCGTTTGCAGAATTTCATCCTATTAGCTTTTGCAATTTTGTTAATAAAATTATATCTAAGCTGCTTTCGATCAAGTTGGAAAAGGTCCTCCCGAAACTTATTTTTCCTCAACAGAGTGGATTTGTGAAGGGGAAATTAATTTCGGATAATATCTTACTAGCTCAGGAATTGATGTCGGAGATCAGTAGGAAGGTTTGTGGTTTGAATGTGGCTTTGAAGTTGGATATGGCCAAAGCATATGATAGGGTGTCTTGGCATTTCCTAATCCAAGTCATGAGACGTTTTGGATTTTGGGAAGTTTGGTTGGACATGGTGTGTCGGTTAATATCAAATTGCCATTTTCGGTGCTGGTAAATGGAAAGCCGTGTGGCTTCTTTCGATTATCTAGGGGTCTTTAGCAAGGAGATCCATTATCTCCGACATTATTTATTATTGCGGCAGAGGTGCTTTCACAGAACCTGAATGGTTTGCTAGCTCACTCACAGTTTGTGCCATATTCTACTGCCAGGGTAAGTAGGTCAGTGACTAACTTGGGATATGCAGACGATGTGATCATTTTCTCTAATGGTGGGAAACTATATCTGAACTGTGTGATGGATGTGTTATGCCGATATCAACAAGTCTCAGGGCAGCTAATAAATGTTGGCAAGAGCTATTTTCTGGTAGGGGATAAGGTTAGACGGAGTCGACGTTCCATTGTTGCCCAGGTCACAGGGTTCACCTACCGTCCTTTGCCTATTACCTATCTTGGATGCCCACTGTTTGTAGGAGGAAGGCTGGTGCTATGTTCGGAGGGCTACTGGATAGGATTGCATCGAGAATTCATTCTTGGCAAGGAAAATGGTTGTCCAAAGGTGCGAAAATGGCCTTGGTGAGGCATGTGTTGCTATCAATGCCCGTTCATTTGTTGGCAGTCATGGATCCGCTTAAAGCAGTCATTCATGACATGGAAAGACTGTTTGCACAATTCTTTTAGGCAGACTTGGAACTCAAAGATAGGAGACATTGGGCGGCATGGTCTAGGTTGTGTTTCCCTATTGAGGAAGGGGGGTTGGGCTTCAGGGATTTGGAATCGATGGTGACAGCTTTTTCTTGCAAGTTATGGTGGTGGTTTAGATAGGGTGATTCTCTATGGTCTCAGTTCATGAAAGATACGCATTGTGGGGATCTTCATCCCAATCAGGTGTCGGTAGTGGGTCAGGTGTCCTCGATTTGGCGCCGTTTGCTGTGGATTCGATCAATAGTAGAATTACATTTGTGTTGGGATGCAACTAGAGGTTCTGTGAGTTTTTGGTGGGATAATTGGAGTGGCCTGGGCCCTTTGGCATGGAAATATCCGGAATTAGTCACGAAGGTGCCTTTCCAAGACTATGTGTGTGCTGGACGGGTTCGGATTCCTTCCCTCCCAGGAGCTTTTTTGGAAGAAATTTCTGGTGCCTTGCGGGAATTTGAGGTAAGTTTCAATGGAAATGCTGAAACGATGCTCTAGGATCTTACCCCGTCAGGCAGTTTCTCTTTGAGTTTGACATTTCATTTGGTTCGCAAGACTAAGGTGAGGTCTAAACTTTTTGCCTCATTCTAGCATAGGTCGATTCTGGTGAAAATATCTTTCTTTCTGTGGTGTTTGTTTTCTTTTAAGTTGCCTTTGGATGATGTGCTAGCTTTGTTATATGTGCATGGACCCTCGAAGTGTGGGTGCTGTGTAATGACCCACATAGAGATGGTTGATCACGTGTTTTCTCTTGGGGACTTAGCGGATGTGACTTAGAATATTTTTGAGAGGTTGTTAGGGTTTGGTTGTGCGGAAAAAGGTGTTCGGGCCCGTTGGCAATGTTGCTGAGGTCGCTCCGGGCATTTATTCTGTGGAATTTGTGGAAGGCCAGAAATAGTTCAAGGTTTGATGGTGTTCGAATGTCTTCCGAGCGGATTTGCTGATCGATGATCCATGATATAAGAGATGCATTTCGGATTAGTTTCCCCAGAAGCAAGCTGTTGAAGGTTGAATGGAGTTCCTTTCTGATGGGTTTGGAATTGATGAGGCCTAAGATTATGGTTCAGAGGGTAGTTTGGGAGTTCCCAGTTCACGGAATGGTGAAGCTCAATACTGATGGTTCGGTTAGTAATAAGGGATGAGGGGATGGTGGTATTCTCCGGGATAAAGATGGTTGCTGCTTATTTGCATTTGCTGAGGCCTTTGACACAGCAGACGTGCTTCAGGCAGAGGCTAAGGCTATGCTATTAGGTGTACGGTTGTGTCGTTCTTTAGGTTATCCCAGGCTGGTAGTGGAATCTGATTCTCGAGTGTTGGTAGGTGCTCTACAAGGAAAGTTGGCTGTCCCGTTGTGCACCAGGATTTTAGTGAGACAAATTGTGGAAACTCAAATGGCTCTGGAATTTCATCATTGTCTTCGTCAGGCCAATTCTATGGCATGCGCTAGCTAAGATTGGATCTTCTATTACACACCCTCAGCTTTTTTCATCTCTTGCATTATGTCCATTGGTAGACTGTAGTTTGGTAAACTTGGACCAGTTGCAAATATGTAATTTTTGTTTTGCTCTAAAGAGCTAAGGGTCTATCCTCCTCTTCCATATGCGCATTCATATTTGATTAATAATAAAATGGAATATTTTTAATAAGAAAAAGGAAGTCTTTCGGGAAAAAAAATTCAATTTACTATAATTTACAAATAAGAAATCGCATAGTTACAAAAAAAAAAAAAAGAGTAAGAGAGGATGTTGGAGAAGAATAAAAGAGAAGAAAGTGATTTTTTTCTTTTTTCTTTTATTTCTTGATCATCGTTTATTTAATATGTGAAATATGTATAAAGTGAGAGTTAATATATTCATTCTGCAATTATCAAGGGAGGTAAATGAGAAATCCTAGGGGAGGTTTTTATATTATTATTGCTTGATAATAAGTTCGCGTCTTGAAAAGTGTCAAACTTTTTAGGACCAAGAGAGTATTTCTAAAACTTTAAGAGAACTAAGTGATATTAGCATAAACACTAGGGAAGGTTTCTGAAATTATGCCAATTTTATATTACTTCTAAGGACTAGAACAAACTAAAATTTTTCTTTATGAGTTTTTGTGGCTTCATTTGTTTCAAGTGCAAAGAAACCATTACTAGTATGTTACAAATTGACTCTTGGCCGGTTGGCTCTAGATTTCACTAGCAAATGGCACCATATTAACATAATTCCCTGCTATTTTTCCAAACAACGGCTACCAAACGAATTCACAGTTGGTTGTTTTTATTTTATTTCTTTATTTTTGGCTTAATCATTTGGTATCACTCAAACTATAATACCTTTTGTGCAACTATATAGTTTACACAAGGAAGAGCTGAGTAAGACACAACCTGAGAATGTTGAGAGTAGGCATCAAGAACAATTTTTGAAATGGTTTAGGAACCATGTAAGTAGTTGAAATGCAATAGAGAAACTTATTTGACAGTTGTAGCTATTTGGATACTTATGCTTGTTGCATTCTATTGTTAGATTAACGAGCTCTATATTTAAAAGGCTGAAGGAGTTACAAATGAAATATGGGTTCTAGCGAATGGACCAACTCCAATTACGACAAAATTTTACTTAGGCTGCATTGTAAATCAGGTTTGATTTCATACTAAGAATCGAGATGAGTATAGAACAACCCAAACCAGAGGGTTGGTTGTTGATGGCAACCATAAAGGAGAAGTTATTCCATTTTACAGCTTCATCATAAGAGTTGTGGAACTTACTTTTCTTAAAGAATACAAGGTGGTATTGTTCCAATGTGAATATGATACTGGTAGCACTTGAACAATAAAGAGTGACAACCACTTTGTGACTCTTGATGTTAGATCTTGGTGATGTGAAAATGATCCATTTATACTACCGAATCAGGTGCAACAAGTATTTTATATCATGGACATCAAATTGGGCAATAATTGGAGAATAATTCAGCAGGTAGAACATAGGTATCTTTGGAATATTCTTGAACGAGAAGAAAATGATGACAAAGTCAATAATGATGAACAAATGGACTCAGATGATGTGTTTTATGAAGATGAAACAAGTGTTCGGATTAGTTGAAGATATGACAAGTTCAATAGCAATGGGTTTAAAAGATGATGATGATGAATTTAATAGTGATGATGAAGTTGAAAGCCAATCAGATCATGAAATCATTTTATAATATAGTGAAGAAGATAATGATAGTAATCATGTGGATTTTAACTCTAATAGCGAGTAAATAAGAGTTTGAGAGTATCTTGACCAGAAATTTGGAATAATTCTTTTGTCTAAATGTGATTTTGTCACTATGACATCAATACAAAGTAGCAGTGCATGACTAGTCTTCTCAAGTGCAGTTGTGGTCTTGTTTCTAAGGTATATATATATATTTTTTCTGCTTTTATGCCCTGTTTTAGTTTATTAAGGTGCTAGTATAAGCAAATGGTCCTGCTCCATTACTTTATCTAGTACAATAGTATTCTTGTTTCTAAGGTGCTTCGTCTTTTCTTTTTTTTTTTTTAAGTTGTTTTTGTTTTTGTTTTTGTTTCTTTTGTGACTAACTACTTTTCGCAAAATCGATTTATGCTTCTTAGATGCCACCTAGGGGGGAAAAGATTGACATGCAATCATGCAACAAATACAGTTCCATTGTCAGTTGGACAAAATTTAGAAACCAGGTCAAATACTATTGCCCGGTCAGAACCACCTTCACTCACAGAACATAATCCAACAATTTCAAGAAAAGAAACTACCTTGCCACAACTTAGAAAGGATATTCCAGAAGGTTCTTCAGCAATTACAACTATCTCAACTTCTCTGATATCGCATGAAAATGATGATAGAACTTCGAAAACTAATGCACAGCAATCTGCCTCTAATTCTAGTAAGCAAATTAATTTATATATATACACAACTACTTAGGTATACTTAGATTGTCACTATGAACTAGTATCTTTGAAACTACATCAAGTTTGCTAATAGAATTTATATTGGACAATGTAAACTGTGATTTAGTTTTATTAGCTAATATTACTTTTACTTTATATTGGCAGATCCTATTAAACAAAAGAAAAGCCGAGGCCTAAGTACAGGAAAAGCTATTGAGAAACTCAATGAAGAAAATGTATACTAAGTCAAATGCTCTTCATATGCATACATAGAGAAATTCAAAAATCTATTAATTATTGCAAGGCATTCTTTGTCATTACTTATAACCTGAAGGATGTTGCAAACCTGTCACATATGTCTCAAAACATTCAATGGTATAGGGATTAAAGTTAAGTGATACGCGCCTCATATGTCAATGGTCAAGGTGGCCTATGTGTTTATCAAGATCCATCAAAAATCACGTGGGGCCCGATGAACAAGGTCAAGAACAAGCTTGGAGCGAGTTGGCTTTGATTTAAGTTCAAGCTTCGATTCAAGCTTCAAATAATGCTCGAAACTTCTTAGGTTATTTTAGTCATTTGCTACAAGTCAAATAAGGCAGTTTCGGTCTAGCTTATAGCCATTAAGGGCCACATGCCATTTTTTTTTAAACCGCCAATCATATATGGCGGGTGGGCCTGACTACCCCTTTATTAAGTACTCAAAGAATTGCAAGCTATGAGGCCAAAGCCCCTCTTACCCCTTTAAGGGATAAACAAAAACTACATATCTGAGCCTTATCCATTGCCAGTAAACTACAAATGCGAGGAGGGCAACTATGTAGAGATGAAAAAACACGTGACTGACTAACTCCTATGTGATACCAACGTCGCCAACCTTGTGACAAAACCCGTACAGACTACCACGGATCTAGAAGGGTGAAACGCGCTTGACTCGATGAACGCAGCGGAAAGATCAAGAACCCGTTGATCACACGGCCAACGATCCCTTGATGTAATAGAGGACGCCACAACCTAGCGTGTTCCTAGATTGATAAGTCGAATTGAATACCCTAGAACAATCTAAGATACTCAAGAACACTTCAAGGAAGCAAGAGAGCGACTCTCAAAGATGTTTTCTGATTTCTTGAATAATGTTTGTAACATGCGGACCTAGCCTTTTAAATAAGTGTATCCTATGTAAACTAATCCTAACTTGACTAGGGTTAATTACAAGCAAATAAACTAATAGACCAACTAACTAAGGTGCAAACCAAGGCCACCAAGGCTGGCCAACCTTCTTAATTCAAGGACTAACTAGGGTTCGGTTAACCAACAAGCCGGCCGAACCTTTATTGAACAAACAACTTAACCTAACTAACTAAGTAACTGGCAGCTTGATGCCGAGCATTTAAGCTCCTTCATATTGTCATGTGAGGTTCGTATCATTCCCCTCCTCTTGAAAGGATTCGTCCTCGAATCCAAGTTTTGTTTGGACAGCAACAACTCAAAATGTAATGCAGAGAATACAAGCTAGGTAGCATGCCTTCAATCGTCCCTCACTGACAAACCAAGGCATAGTTGTATAGTGCAACTTCCTGAGGCCAATTCCAGGATCAAAAACATGACAAAAGTAATGACTAAGTGCAGAATCTATTTGAGATCCAGTTGCATGAAATTGAACACAAGATGATAATTCTCTAATATCATGAAGTATCAGAGGCAAATTAGCTAACAAGGAAGGCAATAAATGTTTCAATGTATAAGGAATCATAAACAATATATTTGATGGACTAAACACATGCAAATGGTAGTGAAAATAGGTTTTTGAAGATGCATTTAAGCCTTGCAAACCTATCGGACAGCATGCAACAATGATAAGAAAACAATCACATGTGAAAACTCGCAAATAAATAACTTGAGTAACATGCAAAGCTAACAAAAACTCATGAAAAAGAGCAAATAAAGGCACAAAAATAACAAGGAAAATATGCTCAATACATGCAAAAAGATGTGACTCAAAAACAAAAAGAGAACTAAAGGACTAAGACGTATGACAACATAAGAACAACATTTAATGATTGGGACAACAGCTTTATGTGATGCAAAACCCTTCACTGGACCACAAAACGAAGAGACATTAGTAGACAAATTAGTTAAGAATTCTTTAGACATGATAAGCATTGCTTTGCAATTCAAAATGTAGGCTACTTGCTTGGATAAGAGTGATTTTCGAACTTCCCTGGTTTTAGCAAGTAAGCTAGGCTTCTTGATGCTTTTGGCCGATTCTTGCTTGGCCAAATTCTTCCCAGGTTCTACTCGGACCAAGGCTTTAGAATTACTCTTCTTCTTGGCCACTTCTTGTTCATGCTCTTGTTGCAATCTTAGTTGATCCTCGTGCACTTGCTGTGGTGTTAAGGGCACAAGGGTGATCTTCTTAGCATTGTGCATGAACGAGTATTTGTTGGTGAAGCCACAATGGTTGGTCTTCTTGTCATATTGCCATGGCCTTCCCAACAGGATGTGAGAAGCTTGCATGGGGACGACGTCACAAAGTACTTCATCCTCATAGTTCCCAATTTGAAAAGGTACTACCACTTGCTTGGTAACCTTGACGTCTCCGCTCTCATTGAGCCATTGCAAGCAGTATGGATTAGGATGATGTAACGTTGGCAAGGATAGGTGATCTACTATGAGAGTACTTGCCACGTTAGTACAGCTTCCGGCATCGATGATGAGGCTGCACACTTTGTCTTTGACTTGACACTGGGTGTAGAAAATGTTGTCATGTTGAGCTTCCTCATCCTTTTTGATATGCGTCGCAAGAGCTCGACGCGCCACTTGTGCTACTTCCACCGGCTCATCAGGGGCGGACCCTTCCTCTTCAAATTCACCACCTTCCTCAGTCAACGGTGACATGTCTGCAAATTCGTCCTCGTCTTTAGAGATGACGTTTCCATCGGGAAGAACGATCATAGTGCACCTGGTAGGATACTGAGATGCAATATGGCCAAAACCTTGGCACTTGAAGCAACTTATCCTTACTGCGAGGCTTAGCTGGATCAAACTGCGGCTTTGGAGTAGTCTTTGGAGCCTATTTGGGTGGTTCGGACTTGAGGGTAAATTTGAAAATTCCCCCGTTGGGTCATTCTCGCTCAAAAGTAGGATTGCTCCTCCAAGTAGTCAATGCTGAACCGCTGATGGTACATACAGTACCCCTCCTCTTAAGCCTCCGTTCAATCTTGGAAGCTTTGTCTACCAACTCGGGCATGTCCACGTACGTTTGCAACTCTACCAGCTCAGCAATATCAGGTCTCAAACCGTTGAGAAATCTGCTCAGAGCATGGTGATTTCCATCTCCTTATAGTAGTCCTCCACGCTGCGGCTTCCTTGGACTAGTGATTGGAGCCTTTGGTGTAGTTCCCTATAGTAGTGGTTGGGCACAAATCGTCTTCGCATTAATGGGCGTAGCTCGGCCCAAGTACTCACGGGACGCTCCATGTTGCGCTTCCTACTGGTGCGCTCTTGTTCCCACCACACGATGGCGTAATCTGTGAACTCAAGTGTAACCAGCTTCACTTTCTGCTCTTCTATATAATCCTGGCACTCGAACACGATCTCAATACGCTGCTCCTATTTCAGATATGTTTCTGGACTCGACTTGCCCTGAAAGGCGGAAATCTTGATCTTGATGCCTTGTAGTCCATCTCTTTGGCGCCCATTATCCTGCCTCGGTTGGCAGATAAAATCTTCCTCCTCACTGTTATGGGTAAAATCATTATTTTGTGGAGCTCGGTTTCTCCTAGATGCAGATGATGCCTGTGATAACTCAATACGTCCATCCTCCGTTCAATGGACTCGGAATGTTCCTGGAGCATTTGCTGCATCTTTCCTATTAATGCCTCGGCGAACAGCTTTTGATCAAAGGAGATTTGTCACTTTCGCTCTCCATTTCTTTAAGGTGTACCTGCAAAAAGTTAGTAAAGAAATACAAGTATGTATAATCCTTACTCACTCCCTGAAGTGTTTACTCTCAATGCTCGTGTATCTCTCAATTTTAACTCGATAATAATCTCACTTTACTCTCTCAAGTTCTTGAAAGCTTATCTTGAAGAAATTAGATTTCCTTTAGATAAATGGTCAACATGATCAATGTTTAGGACACATAAGCTTGTTAATTCTCGACAAAACCAAAAAGGGAAAGTTGACTCAAAAAGGAAAGAGGAAGGTTGACTCAAAAAGGAAAAAGGAAGATTGACTCACGAAAGAAAGGAAGAGAGGAATTCTAGTAGAATCAGACTTAGGTTGAGAACTAGGAGATAAGTGTTTGTGGAGGGGAGATGAAATCGGCTAGGGTTTTGGGTGAGGTGAGGTCGGCTAGGGTTGGAATAGAACAGGTTAAGTCGGCTAGGGTTTTGTGAATGAAAAGGTGGCTAAAAAATATCCTTAAGATGAAAGGATATGATGCGGCTAGGGTTTAGGATTAGGAAGTTAATTGAGGAGATAACTTAGGAGATAATTACGTTGTAAGGAGATAATTGAGGTGATGATGTAGGCAAGGGTTGGGGTTAGGAAGGCTAAATTTTAGGAGATGATTTAGGAGATAATGTAGGCAAGGGTTGGAATTAGGAAGGCTGAAGTTTAGGAGATAATATAGTGTCGGACGTCCGATAGCCCCAACGGCTAGTTGACCCTTCAGCTTCTTCTATCTATTGACCTCAAATATCAAGGCACTTTTGGTCCCTATATATACAGCCTTGTCTGAACTTCAAAAACAACTTTTGTACATTTATATTACAAGTTCTTGAGAGTGATTTTAGCAAGAAAATACTCTTTGTGTAAGAATTGTAGGTCTTGAAGTGTTAGTTCATTTTTGTAAGCTTTTCAATTGTGAAGTGAGTTCATCAATAGTGTAGCTCTGTGAGGGTTATCTGTGAGATTGTAAAACTTCCTAACTTGACTAAGTGTAACTTGGGGCAAGGAGGAAGTGAGGCTTCCATTATACACAAAGATTGATTGAATTTCACCAAGTTGAAGTTGCTTGAATTGAAGATTATTCTTCAAGCTCGGGTGGAGCTTTGAAGAAGATTGGTTTGCTTTCTATCATCTTATTTTTCAGCTTGCCTTTCAATTCATTGATTGCTATATCATCTATACTCCTCGGTCTTGCTTGCTCATTTGTTTGACAAATCAATTGTGTGAGAAATTGAAATTGTGATTTTGAAAAAGGGGAACTATTTGATTAACTTTTAATCAACCTAATTCACCCCCCTCTTAGGTTGTCTTTGGGCCTTACAAACATTACCTCAACTTGCACGAGATGCTTGACAAAGCCGTCACTGTGGAGAGGCGTCTCAAGAAGAGGGGTAGTACCTACCAAAACACTAACTACCAAACTGAAAATTGGAGGAGTGTGCAACCAAAAAGGGAAGAAACCAATTCAGCCTAAACAAATTCTTCAAGACCGAAAATTAAGTCCTCCAAGTCGAATTCCAAGGAAACATCTAAAGCTATCCAGGAGACTTCAAAGTCGCATACTCATGATACCAAATGCTTTAAGTGCGAAGGGTTTGGACACATTGCATCTCAATTTCCTAACTAGCATGCCGTGCTCTTATTAACTAATGGGGAGGTTGTAATGGGTGATGAAAGTGAACATGAAAGAATGATACCCCTAGTAGAGGACAAAGTAGAAGAGATTGAGGAGCAACCACCTAGTGGTCAAGTTGAGTGTTTCGTGATGCGTAAGTTGCTCACTACTTGAGCCATTGATGATGAGATTAATGCACAAAGGGAGAATATCTTTTACATGCATTGTCATATCAGCGATAAGGTGTGTATTTTGATAATTGATAGTGGAAGTTGTGCCAACATTGCTAGCTTATTCATGGTTGAGAAGTTGGGCCTTTGTACTAACAAGCCCCTAAGCCTTATCATTTGCAATGGCTTAAGGATGGAGAAGAAGTCCGTGAATTTCGACAAGCTCCTGTACCATTTTGGATTGGAACATATGAAGATGAAGTGCTATGTGATATGGTGCCTATGCACGCGAGCCATGTGATACTTGGTCGTCCTTGGCAATTTGACAAGGATGTGGACTTCAAGGGGAAGGATAATAAATATATCTTTACTCATTATAATAAGAAAATTATTCTTGTTCCCTTATCCCCTACTTAAGTGTATGAAGATCAAGTTCAATTGAAAAAAGAATATCAACTTGAGAGGAAAAATCAAGAGGGGAAAAGGGAAAAGGAATGGCTGAATTTAGTAGAGGAAGAAAGATGTGTTGTGCTTGGCTAGAATGGACAAAAAGGAGTGGAAAAATAATCTTCTTGTGAGGAAAGAGTTTGAGCGCGAGTGTTTGTTTTCTACTCATGATCTTAACATGTTTTTGCCCAATATTTTCTTTGTTAGTTTGCAGGTTCCATGGAGTGATTGCACACAGCATTTTAGCACCAAACATGATGTACTCAGGGCTGATCGTGGTATGTTTGGAGCTAAAATCGTCAATCCTAGCTTGTGGATTAGTACTTTGCTTCCCTGCCCAAGTGCCTTTCACAGAATTGATGGAAATTCTTTTCAGCAATTAATGATCTAAAAAGGAAGTTCCAAACCTGATTTTCTTACGTTTTGTGAAGATATGATGGTGTTTGAACCAATTCTACGTGTTTTACATGTTTCTAGTAGTGGCGTGTTTGAAGTCTTAAGTCATCGTTCGCCACCTTTATCTTTTGTTTTACTTCCTAGTACCAAACTTCGGTTGCTTAGTGATATTTTCTAGCCTGTTTACATGAGTACACATGCTGATTTGCATGCATTAGAATTCAGTTTGCATGGTGTTCAGGTAGTGTGCTTGCATGTCCATAGTTATTTAAGTGTTAATCAAGATGTTATGCATTCTTTTATACCTTGTCTTGTTTGAGACCATTGTTATTCGAGGTTTGTGTCTCACAATGATTGGTGAGTTGTTGATGTGAGCATGAAGGCCGGTGCATGCTTGCCAAGTGATAATTCAATTCGTGCTAAATTTGAAATGCCCCAAACTCATTCGTTCCAAGTTGAGGGGCCAGAAATTGCATTCTAACCCGGTCAAGTTCCTAGGGAAATGTTGGTCAAGTGCCAGGAGGAAGAAACGCGAGGAATGCCGTCTAAATCTAGTTGTTTAGTTAGTCATTTGCTTAAATTCATAAGCAAGGGCATTGTTGCGTATTTTCCTTGTTTTGTTAGTCGTTTGTTAGGGTTGAATAAATTGGACTAAAACACTTTTGTTAATGTCCAAAAATAACTAGTTTAAGTTAGTTAATTTAATTAGTTTAGTAGTTTCTAAATTTGGTCTTCCATGTGGCCGAATCTGTTTAGTAGTAGTTAGGGTTATTTAAGTCCAAGTTGCACTAGGTTTTGAGTCTTTGTAAGGCTATAAATAAGCCTAGGGTCTATAGAATTTAATCATTCAGAATTTGCTTGAAAATTGTGAGTTTTATCACTTTCTCTTTCCTAAAGAGGCTTTCTTGGATACTTGAGAGTTTTCTTAAGTTATTCAATTTTGAACTTATCAATCAAGTAAACACCTTGGTTGTGACATTCTTCTACCTAAAAAATCATTGGTCCACTAGATCATTAGATTGTGGGTTGAGATTAATTTCAAGGTTCGCAATCTCAGGGTTCAGAAGGGTCGATTGTTTCCGCTAATCAACTTGAATTTATTCGTCCAGATCCAAACTTGACGGGATATGGATCATACCTTCATAGCGGGTTCGTATCAGTTGGTTATCAAAGGTGGTTGACGAATTCAAGTATATCTTCCTTGTGTTATTAAGTTTCTTTGTTAAATTCTGTTAGATTTCTTCATTCCATAGGTCATTAGGCTTTCTTTGCTTTCATCTTGTGATTTTTGCCATTCCATTGTGTCTAGTGTTTTTGTTGGAGTCTTGTTCTTCATCTTTCTTGATTCTTGAAGTCATCCAAGTGTCAAAAAATAAAACATTACTGTTCATTGCTACTGTTCATCCCGAATTCACTGTTCATCCAAATTTTGATCTCTAGTTTTCTTGATTGTTTGTCTTGTGTTCTTGTGTCTTGAGTCTTGAATAAGAAAAAAAAAATTTCTGGTCGTGTACCTTGAAGAATCTGAATCCTAAAAGCTAAGGTTTTTCCTGTGGTCTTGTTGTTCCTTGTGGTCTTGCATACTGATACGAACTACGCCAAGCATGATGCAACCCGCACATGAAGAACACTTAGGATCTAGGATATTGGTAACCAAAGTTAGACACACAGTGGAAGACCTTCACCTGTTGAACACGTGGACAACGAACGTTGGTATAAGGTAGAAGACGCCACAATTCAACGTGTTCTTGAATTGATAAGTCAAGGTGAACACCTAAAGGATATCTTTAAGGTATTCAAGTTGCTTCAAAGAAGCAAGAGAAGTGATGAACACTCAAAAGCAATTTGCTGAATAATTCTTGAATGATGAATAATGAAAAAGAGTTGGCTATTTATAGCCTACAAGACTTGAAAACCTAAACCAAAAAGGACTAAGAAATTCGGCTAGTCATGAAGCTTACGGAAACCGAATTACAAACTAAATAGGAAGCTAGGTTTTAGGAAACTACTAATAATCCTAAATACTAAACAATTAGGAAATAGCATAAAAGGCATTCGGCAAGGCCCCTGTTCACACTTAGCCGTATGCTTTATTAAAAATTAACAAATTCTCAATTAAATTCCTTAGGCGTGATCGCTTGGCGTGGGCACGCCTAATTAGTGCCAAGTCTTCTGCCTAATCGCACCTTAGGCGTGACCACTGGGTGCGGGCACGTCTAACTACTGGAAAAACTTCTAGTCACCGACTGAAATTGCATTCCTTAGGCATGCCTGATGGGCATGGGCATGCCTAACTGGCGAAGAGTTTCGATGAACCCTCATGAACACTTAGCATCGTGACACAAGGTAGCGATTGACCCTTTAAATGCTAAGCGGCTTGACTTGATTTTGGATATCACGAACCATTGCAACTAACTCCTCCTCGAGTCATTTTGCTCTAGCACGCGTCATTGGACCGGAAGGCACTTGAAATGCGCCTGAAGGTTTAGAAGCTCAACCGTTGCTCCTATTCATGACCTTGCTTGGATGTCCGCATCACTTGAGGAATTTGGATTCATATTACATACGTGGCTGATCATCTTGCTTTATTGGAAGTTCATGAATTATCTCTTGAAATCTAAAAATTTGAGTGAATCTTGAAGTTCTTAGGTTGAAGAAATAGGGTTCTTGAAATTCTTGACATAACTTTCCAAATCTTGAACTTGAAAACAAAACCCAAGTTGTGTCTTGAAGTTGCGGCTGCTTTACTGTCCAAACTTACTTTGAAAATCTTGTTTGGTGTGTGATCTGAATTGCAAAAGAAGAAAAAGAAGAATTATGGTTGTGTGAATAAAAAAAAAGGGAAAAGAAAGAAAAGAAAACCAGAAACGGATCACAAGCCAAGGGAAAAAGAAACCAACTTAAATTTGGAAACCAAGTTCACTTGGGTTGTAAACAAATCCTAGTTGTACTTGACTTTCCAAATTTCAGTTGGGTTCTCTCATCCACTTGAGGAGAACACAATCAGTAGCAACTTACCAAAAACAATCCAAGAAATCCTTGCCACAACCTTCCAAATCAGCCAAGTGTAATAGATAAGTTCCAGCTAGGTTTCCAAGAGAAAATTTTCAGCCGTTTGTTCTTGTTTCTTGTTTCATGTCCGTATTTTGTGTGGTCTATCCAACAGCTTGTAGGAGTTATTTCCTGAGTTTTCCAGTTTTAAAAGTCATGATTTAAAGGTCTTAAAAATGGTCCAAACCAATTTTGAAAATTGCTTAAGTGTTAGTTTCCTAATTTGAATTCTAGTCAAGTCCAAAGTTTCCAAATTCATTTAATCATTCTGTGGACAAATTAGGAAGTTATTTTCTGATTCTTTCTAGCTTTAAAGTCATAGTTAAGTACTTTCAAATCAGTTTTAGATTTTGCTTAAGTACTCATTTCCTAATTTGAGTCCTAGTCAAAGTCCAAGTTTCCTAATTCCTTAAATCGTTGCGCGGACAATTTTAGGTAACTGTTTCCACTGCTTTTTCCAGTCATTTTCTGAGTATTTCCAGACAACCTTCAAGTCACCACATTTTGGTGTAAACTTGGTAAAAGGTTTGGTCGAATATATATGAAGAAAATTATGATTTCTTCAAGAAGAGCAATCAAGTGAATTGAGAAGTAATTGGTGAGATCATTAGAGTGTTTTAAACACTTGAGTGATACACGAGAATTGAGTGGATACACTAAGGGAGTGCATAAGGAAATTATTTTGTATTTTTCCTAACCTTTCTTTGCAGATTTTATCACCGTGATGCGCCAAAGATCTATATACAATCCTCTAAAGGAATTGTTGCTGAAATTCCGTACTCTTCAACAAGGCACCAAATCGGTGAAAGAATATTACAAAGAGATGAGATCCATCATCATTCAAGCCAGAATTGTGGAGGATTCAGTTGTCATTGATCAATTTTTGGAGAGTTTAAATAATCAAATAGCTAATCGTCTTGAAGTGAATGACTGTATGGATTTGAACGAAGTTGCACATGCCGCTATGGATATTGAAGAGAAGCTTGGGAGGAGGCATCAGTGGAGACTTTCCTCGACCAAACGTGCTTCATTTGAGAAGCATGAGAAAGAAATCAAACGGTCACATCAAGTGTCCAAGAAAAGTCATCCCAAACATGGTAGTTTGTCTAGCACTAACATGTTAAACACTTCCAAGTCAAGAAGATATGAGTCTAAAGTGTTGGTTGATTCTTTTATAGAACGGTTTGGACAAATATTGGATACCTATATAAAACTGTACTTTGAACAACCAAAGCAAGCAACACCCTTGATTGAGGATAATGTAGGCTTGCCCTCAAGCAACGAACGTGAAAAGAATGAGCTTGAACTGCCCACTACACTAGCCACTAGTCAAAAGCTAGTTGGGAAGGAATTATGTGAGGAATATGAGAATGTACATGAGGTAAAATTCAAGTGCAGAATAAAAGAGAGAGTGAGTTGAGTGAGAAAGTAGCAAGAAAGGGTGTATGTGAGCTAATTGTGAGTGGAAAAATAAATGAGCGTGAAACGGCTTATTATTTTCCTAACGATCTTAACTTTGCTTTGTTTAGTGTTTATGGCTTTATGCAAGTTAAGCAAGGTGAAGTGAAAATTCTTATGACATGCACCGTTCCTAAGCCTGTTGAAGAAGTGAACATCTTTCGTGGAATTGCATATTTCTACCAATCTGCAATGGAGGAGTCCAATACCTTAGGGATTCAATCTACTATCTTGAAAGGGAGTTTTATATTTCATTCTATGATTAATTCTTTCAATTTTGTTGATCGTGCTAGTTGCTTGTGTTTAGTCGGTCATTTTGATAATTATTTGAGTCATTTTATGAGGCCTATTCGTTTTACTTGTGAGTGTCCAAAATTGAGTCCTTATGAGTTGTTTGTTCTCGTTAATTCGTGTGGCTATTGTGTTAGAAGTCATGATACATATTCATTTAGTGAGTTTAGTGTTTCATAGGTTGTGTTAAGAGTCATCTAATGATGCATGGGGTACAAACTTTTCCTACTTGTTATCAATTAGGTAAAGTGGGTGAATATATGTGTTTCCTCATCATTTATTCCTTGTCTTTCATTTATGATCCAGGTATCGATTCGAGAATGAATCGCTTTTACGGGGAAGGGAATGATGTGAGCATGAAGGCCGATGCATGCTTGCTAAGTGATAATTCAATTCGTGCTAATTCAAATGCCCCAAACTCGTTCGTTCCAAGTTGAAGGACCAGAAAATGCATTCTAACCCGGTCAAGTTCGTAGGGAAATGTTGGTCAAGTGCCAGGAGGAAAAAACGCAAGGAATGCTGTCTAAATCTAGTTGTTTAGTTAGTCATTTGCTTAAATTCATAAGCAAGGGCATTGTCGCCTATTTTCCTTGTTTTGTTAGTCATTTGTTAGGGTTGAATAAATTGGACTAAAACACTTTTGTTAATGTCCGAAAATAACTAGTTTAAGTTAGTTAATTTAATTAGTTTAGTAGTTTCTAAATTTGGTCTTCCATGTGGCCGAATCTGTTTAGTAGTAGTTAGGGTTATTTAAGTACAAGTTGGACCAGGTTTTGAGTCTTTGTAAGGCTATAAATAAGCCTAGGGTCTATCAATTTTAATCATTCAGAATTTGCTTGAAAATTGTGAGTTTTATCACTTTTTCTTTCCTAGAGAGACTTTCTTGAATACTTGCGAGTTTTCTTAAGTTATTCAACACCTTGGTTGTGATGTTCTTCTACCTAAAACATTGGTTCACTAGATCGTTAGATTGTGGGTTGAGATTAATTTCAAGGTTCGCAATCTTGGGGTTTAGAAGGGTCGATTGTTTCCGCCAATCAACTTGAATTTGGAATGTCTAGATCCCGGATGGGATACGAGTCATATCTTCATGGCAGGTTCATATCAGTTGCTGTCAATCTTGATCCCGGATTTTGATGTTTGCAAAACAATTGGATAATTCAAACTAATATTTTTCAATTGAGAAATATATCAGTTCAAACCATTGGTGCAAATGGAGGCAATAAAAGACTCAATTAAAAAGAACAAAAGAATCTCAACTTTGTCAAACTTTTGAAAGCTAGTACCGGATGCCTGATAAAGATTGAGAACGCTCAGAAGAACTACTATCGGACTCTCAAACTAAAGTACCAGACATCCGATAGATAGGGGAAGTATCGGACACTCCTGTCAGATGCATATCATTATCACCGGACGTCCGAACAAAATAAAGAGGAAATCCAAACTCTCTGACCAACTTCGAATGCAGACTCCATCGGACGCAAAAAATTCATCATCCATCCAATAATCATTGAGAATAACCTTTCGGATGATGGCATTGGACACAGAAGAATGTATCAGACATCCGACACCTTTAACAGTTAGTTGACTCTTCAGCTACCTTTTATCTGTTTTTTTTTTTTTTTAACCGCCATTCATATCTGGCGGGTGGGTTTGGATACCCCTCTTATTCCAAATTTCTGAAGATTACATAACAAGGGCAGCCTAAGCACTCCTCCAAAAAATAGAGGGACGGGAGCCTTACCCTTTAACAGAAAACCTAAAATTACACACCTGCATTTGATCAAGCCTAATTAAGCCATGCACGTGTTTTGGACATTGAGAAAAATATCGGTACACCTGAAGCACAGGAGCCGATACCCCACTATCTGCCAAAGCATCTGCCACACTGTTTGCTTGTCTCAAACAATGCCGAAAATGATTGACAATCTTCATCCCCAAAATCTTCCGAGCTATCGTCCTGATTTCCACAGGCAACCCCACCTCTCTCTGCAAAACCCGAACTAGGACATAGGAATCTGACTCGACCACAATTTCCATGTAACCTAACCCTTGACAAATACTTAGCCCTACAAGCAAAGCCTTTGCTTTTGCTTGTAAGACCTCTACCTTCCCAAATGACTGAGCGAATGCCAAATACACCTGCCTACCTCATCCCGTAAAATGCCACCTCCCCAGCCACCTTCCTGCCTAACCGCACCATCCGTTTTTAGTTTTATCCTTCCCAACGGCGGAAACTCCCATGACACCCTTCGGATCACCATCTTTGGTAGCCAACCATTCAGCTCCACCAACATCTCATTCCAGTCCCAACCCCGCTTCGCCGACAGTTGGAACCTATACTGATATGCCCCCCACAGATCATGCATAATGGACCAGATCACCTTCTGATGGGAAGCTCTTTCTCCTTCATACCTAGCCTTATTTCTCGCCTTTCACAGGTTCCAGACAAACGCCGGAAGGTCTTAGTTAGCCACGTGATCCCTGGCCCCTGTTGATTTTGCATCCACCATGACTGTCACCTTTATCTGGACTTCTTTTCCTGCACCACTAAAACCTATAGCACACTCAAAAATGCCCCAAATCTCCTCCGTGAAATCTCCATTTGAAAAACATGAACCATGAACTCCTCCTCCTGTTGTTCACAACACTCACATTTCGATGGCCCATTAAAATGCAAGGATGCTAATATATCATCCAATGGCAGCTTCGATGCAAACAATAGCCATAAAAATATCGAAACCTTGATAGGAATTGCCGCATCCCATACTGACTCAAATAACCTCGGTCACACTCTCGACTAGTGAACCAACTGGAATGCCAACCTAGAGGAAAAAACCCCAGAGGATGTGATGTCCCAAAGCATCACGTCTGGGGTTCCATCCAAAACCAAGTCCAATTCTAGCAATTTCTACACTACTTCCTCTGGTAAGTCACCCGCTATGGACAAAACATCCAGATGATCATTACGAATGAAATCTACCACATTAGCATCCGACGCTAGGTTCGGGAATCTCCAAGCCAAAGGGCCAAAACCAGCCCAATTATCCCACCAGAAACTGACATTCCCCGATGAAACATCCCACCGAATATGCTCCTCTATTTTTGGCCGAATCCGCATCATTCTATGGAAAGAAAATGAAGCAGAGATATGACAAGACACTTGGCTAGGGGAGACCTTCCACAATAGCTAGCTCGCATGAACTGAGCCCACAAAGACGACCCACAATGAAAAATCCACCAAAGCTTGCAAGACAATGCTTCTACCACTACCTGTAAAGGTCGAACCCCTACCCCACCTTCCTCTACCGGGTAGCAGAGTTTCCAAGCCACCCAATGCCGCTTGTCACGCTCTTCCGAATCTGCCCAGAAAAAATGTGCCATCATCCTTTCTATATTAGCAATGACCTCTTTCGGAGGCTCGAGCACTGCTATCAACGTATAGGAATGGACGATAATACATGCTTGATGAGGATTAGTCGTGCCCCATGAGACAACCCTTTCCCCTTCCATGAAGCAATCCGTGCCCCTATTTTATCAATCAATGTCCCAAAAAGAGACCCTACTTTCTCCCTACAAATCAGTGGGCACCCTTCTTATCAGAAATTGTTTGTATGAATCCCGTTATCTGGGCCATTATTCTCTTCCTATCCTGCGTACCCTTCTTTCGTAGCATAAAGCAACTTTTCTTAACGTCAACCAACTGTCCAGATACTTGCTGGTACCATTCCAATGTGCTCATAACACATCTCAATGATGCTTTTCTAGCATTCGCAAAGATGATCACATCATCCGCAAATGACAAATGTGTGATCGGTACTCCTCTAGACCGTCGAATAGGGAATGAAACCTAGATTATCCAGCAGAGCATTAAGACTACTAGAAAGAACATCCACTGCAATAACAAATAATGCAGGAGAGAGCGGGTCTCCTTGGCGCAAACCACGTGATGACTTAAAAAATCCACACTGCTTGCCATTGATTAAAATTGATAAATGGCAACCCGAGATCAACCTCCATACCATATCAATCCAACACTCGCCAAAGCCAAACCATCGCATCACCTGTATCAAAAAAGGCCAAGAGACCCTATCATAAGCCTTTGCCATATCGAGTTTCAATGCTACATTAGAACCACGAATCTTCCTGTCGATTGAGCCAATCAATTCCTGAGCCAGCAAAATATTATCAGACATGAGCCGTTGGCAACTTTATTGATGCACTTTTTGGTCTCCTTTAAATAGTCTTTTGTCTGAAACAAACAGTAACTTTTGCACACTTAGAATACAAGTTTTTATGGGTGATTTTGGCTAGAAAATTCTCTCCAAGTAAGATTTGTACTCCTTGTGGTGTGAACTCCTGTGTAAGCTTTTCATTTGTGATTGGATTCTTCAATAGTGTAGCTTTGAGAAGGTTATCCGAAGTGATTGTAAAACTTCCTAACTTGACCGAGTGCTGCTTGGGGCAAGGAGGAAGTGAGCCTTCCATTGTACGTAACATTGGTTGCAATTCATCAACTTGAAGTAGCTTGTTTATGAATTGGTCTTCAAGCTCAATAGGAGCTTGGTAGTCAATTGGTTTGCGTATCTTATCACATTTCAGTTTTCAATCCTTATATTGCTTATATCTTCTATCTTTCTTGAATAATATTGCTCATTCATTGATTAATCCATTGTGTGATCACTTAGAAAAGAGGATAAATTTTGATTGGTGAAAAAAAAAGGGTGTCATAACTTGATTAGTTTTAATCAACCTAATTCATCCCCCTCTTAGGTTGTCTTTGGGCCTTACAATTGGTTTCAGAGCTTGGTCTCTAGGATCAAGCTTAATTGCTTAGAGTAAAGATGACAACCAACAATGTCATGTTTTTAGAAGGACAATCGGTGACTAGACCACCAATGTTTAATGGATCAAATTATGTAAGTTGGAAGGAATGCATGATTATTTTCTTGCAATCAATTGACATTGATTTATGGTTCATTGTTAATGAAGGTCCATATACTGCTACTATAGAATGCTACTACTCATGTTTTAAGACAAAAAACTAGAAATGAATTGACTCGAGAGAACAGAGCTAATCTCACTTCAAATGTAAAAGCTATAAATGTGTTAAATAGTGCTTTAGACTCAAATGAATCAATTAGAGTTAAAGGTTGTAAGTTAGCCAAGGAGATTTGGGATAAATTGAGAGAAATTCATGAAGGGAGTGAAGATGTTAGAGAACAAAAGAAATCTATTTTAGTCACTAAATATGAATCATTTGAGATGGAACCTAATGAAAGAATTGATAAAATGTATTATAGATTCAATGATCTCATTAAGGACCTAGAAGTGTTAGACAAGGAATACACCCTAGGAGAGAAAAACAGAAAAATCTTGAATGCTCTATGATACGATCCATGGCTGCCCAAGATGGAGGAAACCATTGGAAATCTTACAAGTCCATTAGCTTTGATTCGGGGGTCCAAGCCCTTAAACCTTTTGGACCGGAGAAGTGTAATAAGTGGGCCAGCCAAGGAAAGTGCAGAAAAATGAGAATCGCGGACAACCCAGAAAGTGAGCAACTGACTTGGACTTGGACTGTGGTTACTTGGAATGATTGAACCGACTTGTCTTTCTTTTAACCACAAGGGTTCAACAATGACAATTGCAAAGTCGCGGATCAGCACCAAAACAAGAAGAGAAAAACGCCACAAGCCTTGACTAAAACCAAACGACTATGGACGAAACGAGCAAGAATAATTACGAGGTTGTGAACCCAACTCAGGCTCCCCCCCCAACGGGTTACCCCTTGATGTGGCGGGTGAGAGTTTCCATTGTAGGAATTGCATCTACTTGTATTTCTTTGCTAACTTTTTGCAGGTACATCTCATTAAATGGCGGGTGAGAGTGACAAATCTCAATTTGACCCAAAGTTGTTCGCCGAGGCATTGATGGGAAAAATGCAGAAAATGTTCTAGGAGCACTCCGAATCCATTGAATGGAGAATGGAGTGTCTTGAGTTAGCCCAGACCGCATCTACATCTGATAGAAATAGAACTCCATAAAATGACGATTTTACCCATAACAGTGAGGAGGAGTTTCAAAGACGGTTACAGCCAGCACCTTGTAAGGGTTCATCTTCTACCAAAAGAGATTCATCTAAGGCGCATCATGGAAATTCCAGACCATATGCTCTAAGGGCTGACTGGCGAATTGAATCCGCCAAGAGGGTTGATTCTCTAATGGAGGAAATTACGCCCTTGCTGCAGGCATTCTTTGAGCAGAATAATTGTGCTCCAATTAATGGTCCTAAGGACGACATTCCTTCTAGTCTAGCGTTGATTGAAGAGGTACCTATGAATGCTGAAAAGTGTGATTTACCAAGTGAAAGTTTTGTGAATGAGGTGACATCGGATGTTTCTGACTTGCCGCTAGTGTGTACAACATCTTGTGAGGAAGTTGAGCATGAGCAAGTGACCTTGGTAATACAACGTGCTATTCCCCAATCATTTGTTCAGTTCAAGAGTTTCCATGGCATTTATCTATTTGGAGTTACATCTATGTGGAGCCGATTTTCCCAAGCACTTGAATTCAAAACTAGTAAGCTTCATGAGGACAATACCCAAGTTGCAATCCAAGTGGACAAACCAGCCTTCGGTGCAACCTTAGCCACCCTTGTCCGCTGCACAGAGTTCGTCAACATTGATTTTCTAGGAGTTGAATCTCCTCGGGTTGACTTCGTTGAAATATATCAACTCAAAGTTGGCCACGCCAATGAAAAGCACCATCAAACTCATCCTACATGTGATATGCCGAGTTATTACCTCAAGGATAGTTGTGAGTTGAACCCAGTTCCTTACTACGAGTTGCCTTTTGTGCCAAAAATCATGTGGATCCTACGTTTGTGTGAGAGACATATCATGTGGATTATTTTCATGAAGGTGATGTCGTTGGCCTTATCCTCCAACTTCGATTTGGGGACAAATCGCCTTTAAGAGGAGGGGAATGATACGATCCATGGCTGCCCAAGATGGAGGAAATCATTGGAAATCTTACAAGTCCGTTAGCTTTGATTCGGGGGTCCAAACCCTTAAGCCTTTTGGACTGTGGAGAAGTGCAATAAGTGGGCCAGCCAAGGAAAGTGCAGAAAAACGAGAATCGCGGACTGATCGCGATCCGATGCCTCGCGTATCCGTGCCTTGCGTGTCATGATCAGAAGCAAAATTACATGGACCAATCCGACCAGCATCACGATCCAGCATCGGATCTCGGCCAATTTTTATAATTTTTTGTTAATTTTTCATATTTTTTGTAATTTATTAAAACAACCCATGGTTCACCCTAGAGAGCCTTTGGCCGAACCCTGGGCTTAGTAGTCAGTTATTTGGTGGGTTAGTAGTGAGTATGTAAAACCAATTCTTATGTACGATTCATCAGATTATTCAGAAATAATAGAAACCTTCTTGAGAGTCTCTCTCCTACTTCATGAAGCATTTTTGAGTATCTTAGATTATTCTAGGGTATTCGAGTTGACTTATCAATCTAGGAACACGCTAGATTGTGGCGTCCTCTACCATATCAAGGCGGGATCAAGGACCGCGATCAACGTTCTTGATTCTTCATTGTGTTGGTTCGCCGAAGTCAAACGTGATGTCAACCTTCTAGATCCGTTGGTAGTCTATGCGGTTTCGTCACTGGTTGGTTTAATGCGGCGTTAGGTCATCGAACAGGCTTTCTATAGCCTTACAAGACACAAGAAAAACCTAGGTTAGCTTGGATTCACTTAAAGTGAATTAACTAATCCAAGTCTAACTACAATTAACCTAACTAACTAATAATTAGGAAACTAACTAATCTACTATTCTCAGCCAAGGTACCTATGGTCAACATGACTTGGGTTTAGCTGATTATTATCAATCAAGTAACTAAATAAAACCCTTAAATAACTCAATACTCCATTCGGCTCACTCAAATAACTCAAGCTGGCCAAATTACATTAATAATAAAAACTAATAATTAATATCTAAAAACTAATTAAACTTGACACGTAGCAAGTGATCTCAACTATGCAGCTGCTGTGATTTTCCATAGCAGGAGACGGTGGACCATGCTTTGTCTTTAGGTGAGTTGGCGGAAGTGACATGGGCATTCTCTTTGAGGCTCTTCAAGCCAGCTTCTGGAAAGGGTAATGTAGAAGACGATGTTAGCTCCTACAGTCAATCACAACGCTAATGGGTCTAAGATGGTTATTTAGAGTTCTCCAGCCTCCACGAGGCTGGGAGCAAGGAACAAGGGGAAGTTTGATGGAGTAAGGGTTCGGGTTGGATAAACTTCGATGGTCTATCGTTCATGATTTTATAGATGCATGCAAGTTAAGGTTTCCTCAACTACCCAGAGTAGGTGCAGATTGGTTCTCAGTTTTCTCAACTCTGTCGAGTGTACGGCCAAGAATAAGGGTTCAGCAGGTGGTCTGGCAATTTCCGCAACATAAGAGGGTGAAGCTCAATACGGATGGATCGGTATTATTATCTAAGGGTGCTGGTGGGGGGTCCTTAGTATGCTTCGAGGATTTTACTTGTTACTGGTTTCTCGAAGCATTTGGTGATTTGAACCTTGGAGCCGAGTAATGTTACATGGGTTAGCACCCTGATTGGGATATGGGCATATACTGGTAGAATCCGATTCACAAGTGTTGATTAATGTTCTCAGGGGAAGCAAGGCGGTCCTATACAAGATTAGATCTGTGATACGGAAGATTCAAGACTTGAGGTCTGGGGTGGAATTTTGTTATGTGCCCCGAGAGGCAAACATGGTGGCTGATGTTTTGGCGTCTTTGGGTCTATGTCACTCCAAGCAATACCTTTCACTAGAGGGTGTCTCTTCATGGAAAAGCAAAAGACTGAGTAAGAATGGATCGTGATCTATGTGTAATTTTAGATTTTCTTCTTATAAGTAGGCATTCCCATCCTACTCAGATTCAAGCATTTAAGCACAAATGGGTAACCAAACCCACCCGCCAGATATGATTGGCGATTTTTTTTAAAAAAAAGCAAGTGATCTGAACTCTTTAGCCTCTTCAACTTGGTCGCACAAGCTTGAATATCACTTGAATCATGCTTGAACTCTACGAATCCTCGCATGATGGACTTAAACCATGAGATGGTTTGAACTTGAATATATGGTGGTGCCCACTGATTCGCAGATTGGCCCCCTCTTTAAAGGCAATTTGTCCCAAATCGAACGATTGCTTGAGGAGAAGAATGGTAGGTAACACGTGGATAAATGCAAGCCAATGGAAGTTGATGCCTCCCACTTAGTTTGAAGTGGAACCAACGAAAGCACACACATCAACCACTTATCTCAACTTATGCAATCTAACCAAGGCCAAAGAAGATGCCCACGCTTTCATGAACCACAATGTATAATAAAGACGCATGTAAAATTCCTCACTATGGTCACACAATCATCCTTCAAATCTATGCCTGGATCAAACACAAAAAATTATAGGATGAGTAAAAACAAAGGATATGCAAAAAACCACTAGTTCACCCAAGGAAGATATCAACTTGGTTAGCACACTTATTAAGACATTTAAAGCATAATGCAAAACTCATTAACAAAATGATATGGACATGCATCACACTCAATGCAGTAAATAAGGATCACAAAACTCAAAAAAACATTAAACAACTTATAAAGACTCAAAATTGATTTAAAGAAGTACTTTTCACATCAAAACTCAAACGACTTTTTGCATGAAGGTCATAGAGTAAATGGACAGCCTTATCAAAACTCATGAGTCCAAGATGATAAACTACATTACACACTTTGACAATCCTAGCAACAATAACAATGAAATTGAAAGGCCTAACACGTATAAAATCACTTGGAACATACGGCTTCACTAGAAGAATTAAACCACAAAAACGCAAAACAATACTCCCATGACTAGAACAAATGCAACACCGTAGGGTACTAAAAGCTAACTAGAGATTGAGGGATATCTAGAGTAAAATAGACAGATTTGTTAAACTTAATCCTCAAAGAACTAGTCATATCATGCACACATGCATCTTTACCTTCAACATGACGCTACTTAATTCCACACACAATCAAAACACACACTTGTATAGACAAAGTAGCTCACTAGTACACTCAAGTGTATAGTCACGCATAAGCTCATAAACTCCACCATAATAACAACAGAGTATAGGGTGCAGAATTCTATCGCATTCATGGTGATTTAACAATTCTATTGTATTATGTGCGGTTGATTAACAATAATTAAAGCACTACAAATGTACGACACAAGTATTGGCCATGGATCATTGGTATGCAAAATACAGTCCATAAAGAGCACTAGCTTCGCAATCTTGTGTAGCCCCACTTTTCCCTGCTGTGAACCGGAGGTTAGCGGACCGTTTTGCCCGGCTCTCCCGCCAGACTCACTACAGCTCTTCAATTGATTACAATTTAAAACTCTAATACATATATTTCAATTGCCCCTAAATTCCAAAAGCACACAAGTGCTAAAGTCCACAAGCATGTCCCAAAAGATGTAATCCAACCCAAGTTCTCCACAATATAATTTACAACTCAACCAAAATTTCAGCTCAACCAGGATCTCCAAACAATAATTACATTTCCAGCTAGTCCAAGTACACCAAAAGTTTCGAATCAGCAGTTCAAGATTATAGACAATACAAGAGATAATCCTGACCAGTCATACCTGAAGATGGATCACTTCACATGCTTTCTTTCATCACGAGCCCAGTAGGGGGCAAAACAAAATATTTTCGTTGAGCTAAACTCAAACAGTGCTCGGGTTCCGAGAAAAACAAATATTTTAGAATTTCACTATTTTATCGTAGTACAAAACATTGGAACATTCAAATCTTTTGAAATCACCTAGGAAGAGTATATTTCACTAGAAATTTGTAAGATCTTAAAACAATTCAATAATAATTCACTTCATCACACAAGTAAGCTCTTCTTGGCAAATAATCAAGCACACTCACAAGTACACTTTTCAACTAGAGATAACAATACTGGGCAGCTCAATCGGAGAGAATCAAGGTCTTTGGCGAGACTTGTCCCACTGATTGTCTCAACTAGGTGATGGCTTGCTTAAGCGAAACATTAAATCAATTATAAAGGATACAGCTTACTTTTATTATTTTCAATTCATCCACTTCACCTTATAAATCGATAATCCCCTTAGTTCTTCGCCATCAGCTTCTAACCATCCAAAGGTAATACCGGTATACCATACCGCGTCTCTAAGTACCAACCAACCTACCATCTACCGGGAAGGTCAGCTCGAATAGAACAGTCGATAACGGGTGGAAAGGCCTTATTCAGCCAATGTGGTAAAGTACACATGGCCTACATCAAGGCGCATAAGTAATATAAAAAATGATGGAAAGTGAAATGTTGAACGAAATTTAATACCAGCTTAGGTCGAAAAGGAGAGACACACTCGAACAAGTATTTCACACCCTATGAAATCAATTGCTAATGGCAAAACTCAAATCTCTAGGTGAGTAATGGGGTTTCATTGACATCCCCTCGAGCTCGGTGGGAGGACGCATGATTTCTGGAATTTTATCGCCTCAATCACGTAGGTGATGCCCTGATGGGAGGCACGCTGAGGTTCAGCCTCAGAGCCTTACACTCTCCTTTCTCTCTCCGAGAAAGTCAGTGGGAGGGATAGGGGCTGCTAGAGATCTCTTTAAGCAAGTGATAAGCTGTACTGTGTCTCTGCCTGAATAAAGATTTGCCCCTCCCATTCCTGCCTTCGCCTCGGCTTCCAACATTGTGATCATGGAGGTCTCCCCAGCACTCACCAGGATGCATTTGGAATGTGGGCGCTGCCCAAAATGAAGGAAAACAAAGCTGCCAGCTAGAACTGATGTGCCATGCCAGAAATCTATGACACGCCAAAGAACATCAAATAAGTATTCTTACGATCCTGTAATGTTAAGTCCAATTAATATGCTTGTTTGGAATTATCGCAAGCTCCAACCCCTGTTTCTCTTCGCTATCTATAGTTTATGTCACTCAATGTCTTCACCCCTTGCTCTTATTGAACCCATGTCGGATGTGCTTCAATTGAGGGTCTGGCTCTCTCAACTTCACTCCTTGATTTTAATGCATTCTTTCTTAGGGTGATAAAATTTGATTTTATTCAGGGTTTTACTGAATTGAGGAGGTACGGCTGGTCAGTATGTTCCCATTGATTCTTCCGCCTAGTATCCTCGGTTCGCTTCAAAGCAACATGCTTTAAATGGAATCGAAATGCCAGGCTCTTGGCAAGTTTTAGCTGCAATCCAGTAACTCTTCAGTCCTCACAGAATAATGCCAATGTAATAGCCTCCCATGGATGAACTGGCGGGTATTGCCTGGATGTTAATGGTATCAGAGGGAGTCTTAATCTTGTTTCTTGTTGAATTCAACCCGAAACGTTGCTTGTGGTACCTTTACTCTACCAATCCAGAGGTGGCAGCTTAGATAGGGGTTCTTAACTCCTCGGGGGGGGAGACCTCACACAATCACTAAGGTTTCCATCTTGCTCGTGGTCGCTCAGATCATTGTCCCTACTCCATCCCAGATCTGCCCGAGAGGGAGTGGCTTGACCCCGCTTCTAAATGTGCAGAAACGCCTTCCACCAGTCAAGGTGGCGTGGGATCACCGTGGATGGTTCCGCATGCAACGCTGCTTTGTCAACAAGCTTATGTCCGGGGTAAAGGTTGGCAGGGACAGATGTGGGTTTGGTCATGTGGTCCCAAAGAAGCTGAAAGAAGCAGGCGCTTATGCTGGCTAGGCAACTTGAATATGATCAGTTTTAATCATGAGGCTCGAGCCCGCTTAAATGAGGCTACAAGGTAATACACGTTAAATTATTATACAGCTGTGAATTTGGAAACAAAAATCTGCGGCTTAAAATGGATTAGTGCGATAATACCTTCCTTTTTCCATTCTTTTGTTAGGGCAACAATATCCTCAACTTTCATAGCTGTGGATCATGACTTGTGACGTAGGGTCGTGGTCGGAGACATTGATGACATTAAATCTAATGCATTATTTCTCTCTTTTACCGTATTGACAGATAATCCAACAAGCCTCGCCTCTCCATTCCAACTCCACAGTGTTGCGACCTGAAAGGTAATGACATGCTAGCCGCTTGCCGAATAGCGGAGGAGCTCCGGCAAATAAGCCTACACATGGATAGTGTGAACCTGGCGAAGCCTCGCACCGGGTTTTACTCAAAGTATCGAGATTATAAAGGACGAATTTGTTGGTGGTCAGACGTGGACTTTTTTCCTAGGTATCCAAAGCGAACCGGGGTTTCAAGACCTGCATTGTTCTAATTCTAAGAAGGAGGTCATTTTGAAAGGAGTTTCACCCATAGCACTGCAATGTTAGTTCAAGATAATTCCGTGTACCCCGCTAATAGGACTTATTGCGATTTACCGCCATTATCTCGCCATGGCAATCTGGGTTTGTTCCCAAGGTATTCTCCGATAATGTGCCGTTTGCCTGAGTTGGTTTTCCCTTGATATTGATAGAGGGAAGTTGAACCCAATCTATCTGATTCTAAAGTTAGATTTAGAGAAAGCTTTTAAGGGTCGAAATGAAAGGGCCGCTTTTGTTAATGGCGATGAGGTTAGGCCTTATTTTCTGGTTCGAGGTTGCATGGATCTTTGCTTTCTTCTCGTGACATTTGCAAATGGTTTACTTTCGGTGTTGGTCAATGGCCAATCTAATGGAGTGGTTTTATGGCTTGCCTGGGTAAGACAAAATGGTGATCCTTATTCCAGTGCCCTTCCTCTGTGCAAACTGATTTTGTGGAAGGGTTTGTAGATTTGCTCTCTAGTAATCCCTGGTTTTGTTTTGCTACTTCGGGAATACATGTTCCTTACCTGGCTTTTGCGGATGACATGATTGTTTACACCAGTGGTTTCACACCTGCTTTGACAGCTGGCATACCTCACTGCCTCTTTGAGGATTATCACCGCCTATATCGGCCGAAGATTAATGTTCGTAAAAGCTCTTTCATAGTTTCCTCAAAGGCCTCGCCATCCAAGTTGGACCATTCCTCCTCTTAGTGGGCTACCCAAGCAACAATCTTTGCCCTTTGTGTATCTTGGGATTCCCCTCTTTCTAAAGGAGATCGCGAATCATTCTTTTGATGGGTTACCTTGCTAAAGTTAGAGGGTCGGCATGCAAAGTAGTTGGGTAACAAATATCTCTCCATGGGTGGAAAGTCATTCTTATTCTGCCATGTTCTCTCAACTATTCCTTTATACCTCCTTCAGGTCACCAGCCGCCCAAAGGGTTCTTCCTGCGTGTCGGCTGCTATTTAATAGTTTTATGGATGCTCGGATGGCGAGAGGATCACCGGTCATCCCGGGACAATTTATGCTACCCCACGCCCAGGCTTTAGGGGTCCCGTGGCCCTTCCCGATATGGGACATGGTCCGCACTTTTCTCTTTGTGGTGGAAGTTTCCAAAATGACACCCCTCGGGCTCCGCTTCACTTCATGTGCATAGTAAACATGACCACCCTTGAGGGTGGTGGCTCGCCGCTCTCACATTTCGGAGATGAGGTTGGTCGCTGCAAACTGGACTTATGGGAGGAAAACATTCGCTGGTGTGTGGCAAAGGATGATTGATTTTTTGTGGATTGTCATGGGTGGGGATGAGTCACCGCGCCTTTACGCCAAGGCCGGGATTATCTCACCGGTGGCTGAATTTATGCTTTCGTGGGAGCTGAATGTTGGACGCCTGCTCGACTGGTTGCCTTCCTGAAGTTGGTCGATAGAATCGCAGATTCCTATTCTTCAAGAGGAAACCGACCCCCAGTGGTTGCTTCCACTTGATTTGCACGACAATATGAGCTTTAGCGCAGCGTAAGGGTTCGGTCAAGTGGTCCAAGATGATCCGATAATTTTCTTCCACTTAAGATTAGAGTTTTGGTTGGTGATTGATTGGCTTCTGTGCCTCTGATGATGTGCTCCAACGACTGGGATGCCGCTTATGTTCAATTAGCTGTTGTTCCAATGTACCTGAACTCCCGCTCGGACACGTTCATCTCGGGAGGATTGGCGCCCATATGTGGCTATTTGATTTTGTATTCCAGAGTATTCCTTGCTCTGGTTTCGCCTGCTTATGGACTTCCGGTGTATGTTCCTCCCATCCCGCAACCATCCAGAGGTGTTGGGTTCCGCTAGTGGTCCCTTCCCTGTGGAAGTCTAGGAATGCTGGTCGCTTTGAAAATTCTGTCCCTAAGCCCCGCTCATTATTTGGGAGATTGAGCATTTCTTCTCCTCCGTCTGGGAAGCCTTCTCATTGTGTCAGGTCGATCTCGGGATTCATTCCTTGCCACCTTTTTTTTTTTTCCATCAAGAAAGCTCCCGGCCACCGACACGCATCCTCGCTGATCAAACCTTCCTGCATGGCCTAAGTTAAACACTGGATGCTAGTAGTGTCGTAACAATGTTGTCAGGAGGAGGAATTCCTAGAGATGGTCGAGCCACTCTTATTTGCCTTTTACAAGGAATTTGGTGAGATGGATGTCCCGCAGTGCTGAGGGGTTACTCCCATTATATGGTTTTATGCTTTGTCTTTCTATAGGGTGTTTAACATACCCGTAGAAGTTGACTCACGTCCTTGTTCACTTAGTTCTTCTCGCTCTATTTCCAAATGGCCTTTGTGCACCTGCTTATGCAAGTGGCATTAGGGTTTTATTGACGCCCTGGTGGTTCCCTTTTCCCACGCTTATCGTGAAGCTGAACTCAGAATCGACGGATTGGCGCCAGCCATCTCAATCAACCTAGGGTCTTTGAGACAACTCAGCAGCTTCCCAAGATCGTGGCCCCAATTAACCATGATCAGATCGGCTTTCCCTCGCTTTGAGGTCCCTTGTGGTTGGGGAGTAGGCTTTTTTGCGGAGTAGTTCTCCCAGTTTTTGTTTCTGCTTTCTTTTGGGAGATGGTATCGCCTCTCTTCTTGTTATTTCTCTTCTTTAATAAATTTGGGCATCCCTCCCCGGTACAAATGGGTTAGCCAAAAAAAAAAAAAAAAGTAACATCAAGTATTCATCACGTAGGCATGTAATTCACACAACATACAAGGAACACTCACAAACTCATTTCTTTGCAAATATAAGTCAAGTAAATCATTTCACAAGTCATTTTCACATAATAGTAAAATATTTAACTTAAAACGGGTTTGAACATTCATAAACTTTTCATAAATGGTTTCACTTGAAAAAGCATTTTACTTGGAAATAGTGGTAAATCACTTCCTTATAATTACTAGCCAATCATTTCATCAAAACATTCATTTGTAAACAACAATAAGATTTTCCATTTTAAAAGAGGTTGGGACACTCACCACGTGCCTTGGTCACCCTCGATCACCTTCGAGTCCTACATACAACCAATGTATATAACCATCAACTCAAACCAAAACAACACTTAAAATCACTCAAAACAGCAAAGAGAACACATGCAGGGGCGCTCGAACCAAAACGGACGACACTAGATTCAAACGAAAAACACACACTAGAAGGTGTGAAAGGCAGATTTGACACATTTTACCATTTTGATCATAACTCATGGTACGAGTGTTGGATTGAAGTACACGAGGTGCCGTTTCGAAGCTAAGAGAACAAGCTACAACTTTCATGAAGTGGTCGAGAATCAAATCACACTAAAGCAGGGTCGAAATAGCAAATCTCAGGGAAGCAAGAAACCTGTCGGGACAACTGCAGGTTGGTCAAACAGTCTCGGGAAAACAGTCATAACTCAAGGTAGAAAAATCGAAATCAAGCTCCGTCAGTGGTGTTTAAACCTAGGTTCACAGGGCTTTCTAACGGTATAAGGCTCGGATGCTAATTCATTTTCTACAGTGAACAGTAACCTCGGGAAGTGGATTGATTTCCATTCCTGTTTTCCTGCAAATTTTCAGATTTGGTGCATTTTCTTCTATCAATCCTTTAAAGTCATTTCCATCATTTGCCAAGGTATTTAACAAGCTAACACAACAATTAACTCCATCATCAAAGCATCACAAAACCACAATCAGTTTATCAAGCACTTGGTAACCGAAGTTCTTGGACCAAGAAATCAACTAGCTTAGATTATATCAAGCAAGAACAAGCCGCAATTTATTCTAAACCATAGCATAGACATCAATTCCCAACTATGAATTTTGAAATCAAGAACCCTAATCCTAACCCTAACTAATTTTCATGGCTAGGTATAAACACATAGAAATCAACTAATCCAATCCGTAGAATCATCTCAAAAGCTATCAGTGATCATGAATTAACCCAAAACAAGAACAAACCCATCATGTTCATCAAAGTAAACCAATTTCCAGCTTATATATAAAGGGAAAATATACCTTCTTGGCTTATGTTCTTGATGAAATTGCAAGCTCCCAAGTTAGTCCACTTCCTCCTAGGTCAACTTCAAGATTGGGTGGTTGGAACACAAGATTTCCTCTTGTTTTTTCTCCTTTTTTCCTCTCTTTTCTTTCCTTTCTTTTCTCCTCTCCTTTCCACGGTTTTTTTTTCTCCTCTTGTTTTCCTTGGTTTGGCCGGCTCTTTGAAGCCATAAAATGGCTAAAGGTTATCATCACTTAGATATTTAGGCTTTGGTCAAAGTTGGTCAAAATTGTCATACCAATTAAATCTCACAACTTAGGTTATTTTCACCCCCCAAGAAGTTTCCTTTTCTATCAAATCACTCCATAGATGCTTAATTCGACTTAGTTTATCAAAGCTTAATCACACTTATTTAGGCCACTAATCAACTAGGAACCTTAATCACTCCTCTTAATCATGCATTAACACACATAAAATCCAAGGGGTAACAAACTCGTAGTTGGACATAAAACTTATATTCATTTTCAAAACTAGGGTTTTGAATCAAACTAGGGTTTAAGTTCCAATTTAGGGTTTCTAGGCGTGTAAAACAAAATAGTCAAAACAAAACACTTTGTGAAGTAAAATAAACCATATAAACACTTTGGTAAACCATAATGACTATAATTAGCATTACTTAAGGTTTTCCGAAATTGGGAAAAAATGGGTCTCCCAATTGATATACTAACTTCAAATATTTCAAACTCAATTTATAAAATAATTTTGTGCAAATATGGGATTTTGCAATTTATACTTTAAATTGGTGGTGGGCCTCACAACCTCTCCCCTTAAGGGAATGTCTCCCGACATTCTAAAATTTGCTCATACCCAATAACAACTTCAATTAAATGCAAATACTTCAAGAATCACCTGTATTAGGGTTTCTAGTCAAAGTCTCAAGTTCCAAATTCGAATCCAGAAAATAAGTACAACGTGGTAATTTAACGCGTCAAATAGGAACCAAG
Source organism: Gardenia jasminoides (assembly GCA_013103745.1). Taxonomy (NCBI): domain Eukaryota; kingdom Viridiplantae; phylum Streptophyta; class Magnoliopsida; order Gentianales; family Rubiaceae; genus Gardenia; species Gardenia jasminoides. Next base: position 20,676,964 of record CM023099.1, read on the forward strand.
TCAATTTACACTAGGGGTGGCCATCTCACGGTGCAAATCAACTCAATCCCCTTTATTCCTCATGAATATTCACAAAGTCTCACTTAAATAATCATATCCGTCTCTTACACATACATATGAAGATGAAAACCCTAAAGAACACCTCAAATTCCATGATTTACCTTAGTCAAATTCGCTCCCACAGATATCGACTAATACCATTGTTCAAGAACACACATATCACTTTTCAAATCAATTCCACACATTTCTCTTTTTTCACTACATTAGAAGAAGCCCTAACACTCCATATGTCACTTAACATCCAATTAGTCCCACGGTCCGGTATCCTAAACTTTAAGCCTAGGATACACTAGAGAAATCTGAAACCTAAAGCTCGATACCACACAGCGACTTTCCCCAACCGGAGGGGTTAGCGGACCCTTTGCCGCTCTCGCCAGACTCACTCAGTTCTTCAATTGATTACAATTTAAAACTCTAATACATAATAATTACAATTCTAAAACTCCAAAAGCACATGCTAAAGTCCACAAGCACGCCCAAGAGAATCCAACCCAAGTTCTCCACAATATAATTTACAACTCAACCAAAATTTCAGCAGGATCTCCAAACAATAATTACATTTCCAGCTAGTCCAAGTACACCAAAAAGTCGAACAGTTCAAGATTATAGACAATACAAGAGATAATCCGACCAGTCATACGAAGATGGATCACTTCACATGCCTTTCTTCATCACGAGCCACAGAGGGGTAAAACAAAATATTTTGGGGTGAGCTAAAACTCAATGAGGTTCAGAAAAACAAATATTTTAGAATTTCACTATTTTATCGAGTACAAAACATTGGAACATTCAAATCTTTGAAATCACGGGAGTATTTTTCACTAGAAATTTGTAAGACGAAAACAATTCACGAAATAATTCACTTCATCACACAAGCTCTTTGGCAAATAATCAAGCACACCACAGTACACTTTTCAACTAGGAGATGACAATACTGGGTCGCTTGAATTCTGAGATCGATGCTCACGGGAGACTTGCTCGGTTGTCTCAACTAGGTGATCGCTTAATAAACATTAAATCAATTATAAAAGGATACAGCGCTCACTTGGAGCTATTTCACTGATCCACTTCACCTTATAACCCCTGAGCAATCCCCTTAGTTCATCTGGCCATCGCCTTATCCCTCCAAAGGTAATACTCGAGTATACCATACCGTGCCCTAAGTACCAACCTACCCGACCGAGTCCGCTTCTGGCTCAAATAGGCCGATAACGAAGGGGGAAAGGCCTTATTCAGCCAATGTGGTAAAGTACACATGGCCTACATCATGCGCAAGTAATATAAAAATGATGGAAAGTAAACAGTTGAACAGCTAATACCAGTTAGGTCGAGTGCGATAAGGTACACCCTCACCTAGAAACAAGTATTTCACACTTATGAAATCAAGTAACATCAAGTATTCATCACGTAGGCATGTAATTCACACAACATACAAGGAACACTCACAAACTCATTTCTTTGCAAATATAAGTCAAGTAAATCATTTCACAAGTCATTTTCACATAATAGTAAAATATTTAACTTAAAACGGGTTTGAACATTCATAAACTTTTCATAAATGGTTTCACTTGTAAAAGCATTTTACTTGGAAATAGTGGTAAATCACTTCCTTATAATTACTAGCCAATCATTTCATCAAAACATTCATTTGTAAACAACAATAAGATTTTCCATTTTAAAAGAGGTTGGGACACTCACCGCGTGCCTTGGTCACCCTCGATCACCTTCGAGTCCTACGTACAACCAATGTATATAACCATCAACTCAAACCAAAACAACACTTAAAATCACTCAAAACAGCAAAGAGAGCACATGCAGGGGCGCTCGAACCAAAACGGACGACACTAGATTCAAACGGAAAACACACACTAGAAGGAGTGAAAGGCAGATTTGACACCTTTTGCCATTTTGATCATAACTCATGGTACGAGTGTTGGATTGAAGTGCACGAGGTGCCGTTTCGAAGCTAAGAGAACAAGATACAACTTTCATGAAGTGGTCGAGAATCAAGTCACACTAAAGCAGGGTCGAAATAGCAAATCTCAGGGAAGCAAGAAACCTGTCGGGACAACTGCAGGTTGGTCAAACAGTCTCGGGAAAACAGTCATAACTCAAGGTAGGAAAATCGAAATCAAGATCCGTCAGCAGTGTTTAAACCTAGGTTCATAGGGATTTCTAACGGTATAAGGCTCGGATGCTAATTCATTTTCTACAGTGAACAGTAACCTCGGGAAGTGGACTGATTTCCATTCCTGTTTTCCTGCAAATTTTCAGATTTGGTGCATTTTCTTCTATCAATCCTTTAAAGTCATTTCCATCATTTGCCAAGGTATTTAACAAGCTAACACAACAATTAACTCCATCATCAAAGCATCACAAAACCACAATCAGTTTATCAAGCACTTGGTAACCGAAGTTCTTGGACCAAGATATCAACTAGCTTAGATTATATCAAGCAAGAACAAGCCCCAATTTATTCTAAACCATAGCATAGACATCAATTCCCAACTATGAATCTTGAAATCAAGAACCCTAATCCTAACCCTAACTAATTTTCATGGCTAGGTATAAACACATAGAAATCAACTAATCCAATCCGTAGAATCATCTCAAAAGCTATCAGTGATCATGGATTAACCCAAAACAAGAACAAACCCATCATGTTCGTCAAAGTAAACCAATTTCCAGCTTATATATAAAGGGAAAATATACCTTCTTGGCTTATGTTCTTGATGAAATTGCAAGCTCCCAAGTTAGTCCACTTCCTCCTAGCTCAACTTCAAGATTGGGTGGTTGGAACACAAGATTTCCTCTTGTTTTTTCTCCCTTTTTCCTCTCTTTTCTTTCCTTTCTTTTCTCCTCTCCTTTCCACGGTTTTTTTTTCTCCTCTTGTTTTCCTTGGTTTGGACTCTTTGAAGCCATAAAATGGCTAAAGGTTATCATCACTTAGATATTTAGGCTTTGGTCAAAGTTGGTCAAAATTGTCATACCAATTAAACCTCACAACTTAGGTTATATTCACCCTTGCCCAAGAAGTTTCCTTTTCTATCAAATCACTCCATAGATGCTTAATTTGACTGAGTTTATCAAAGCTTAATGACACTTATTTAGGCCACTAATCACCTAGGAACCTTAATCACTCCTCTTAATCATGCATTAACACACATAAAATCCAAGGGGTAACAAACTCGTAGTTGGACATAAAACTTATATTCATTTTCAAAACTAGGGTTTTACGAATCCAAACTAGGGTTTAAGTTCCAATTTAGGGTTTCTAGACGTGTAAAACAAAATAGTCAAAACAAAACACTTTGTGAAGTAAAATAAACCATATAAACACTTTGGTAAACCATAATGACTATAATTAGCATTACTTAAGGTTTTCCAGAAATTGGGAAAAAAATCGGGGTCTCACAATTGATATACGAACTTCAAATATTTCAAACTCAATTTATAAAATAATTTTGTGCAAATATGGGATTTTGCAATTTATACTTTAAATTGGTGGTACGGGGCCTCACAAATACAACTCGAACAAAGCAATGAATTAGTTAGGGCAGAATAGTAAGTATGAAGTTCATCTTTTGAATCACTAATTAGGATGATCCCGTTCTCTTGTTTAGGCAAGACAAAACCCCATGCTTGTTGGCAGCAACATGCTAGGCCTTGAAACATCACCAATTCACCAATGGTTCTAGGATTCGGACTTGGAAAATTGTACTTCAATTCATCTTGATGAACCTGCAAATTATTAGAAATAAAGTAAGGAAACATCAAGTTCATTAATAAGTAAAGCTACTTTAAACTCCATGGCCAAATGCTCATTCACACTTATTCCAAGATGATTTTCGGCCTTAAGCTTCAAATTTCCATTAGTAGAATAATCATAAAGCAAACAAATAGATTTGTCAAATTCCATAAAACCAATATGATTAACCACATTAGGTGCATGAACCAAAACAATGCCAACTAACTCAAGAATGTTAACAAAAGACTTTACTAATGATACAACCAAAGGATACTCATTTACGTCATAAGAATCATACCACGACACATTAGGGAGGGGTATCACCTTTGGAAGCAAACCAATCTTATTAGTTGTATCATGATAATAAAGAGACTTATGGAAGGAATTTACCTTGTCAATGGTAAAGGAATTAATAATAAATTTACCAATTATTTGCAATCCACTTGACCATTGATTACCACCAAGAGTAACTTCACAATTTAGCACTTGGAGAGCTTCTTTAACCTGTGAAAAAGTGACAAACAAACTAGGCAAAATAAAGTAAGGATGGTTAGTCAAAAGTACAAACTCTTTATGCTCACTCTTCACAACTAACTCACTCTCACTCATTTTTATAATAAAGCTCAACTCACTTTCTTTCTCACAAGACTCACTAGTGGAAGTGACTAATCCACTCAACTTTTGTGAATTTGTACTCTCTTTTTCTTCCTCACTATTCACAAATTTTACCTCATTTAGATTCTAATTTTCACACTCAAATGGTACATCATGGTTCACATGGTCATTTAGCACTTCACACAATTTATCCTCAACTAACAAATTTGATTCAAGTGCTAGGGTAGCTGGGATTTGCAACTTTTCATACTCACATGTGATGATGGGATGCTCTTCACTGGCCATTTTTGAAGATGTTTGATTATGATGCTCCATGTATCGCTTGAAGTAGGCATTCCATGATTGCCTCATCTCATCAAATTTGGAATCAACCATCACATGAAGCTCCTCTTTCCAATTTCGCCTTTCATTCTTTGGCTCACATGACAATGACTTGCTTTGAGACATTTTAGGCACCTCAAGTGAGGCCCTTTTGGTTAAGAATGAACTCCATCTACAGGCTCTTTACTCACACCTTTGCTCCTCCTCATGCTCATCACCAATATGCTTATATTTCTTATGAGCTCTTAATGCACGTTCACGGGGAAATTCATGGTGTGATTGAGACAACCTTGAAAGGGTCGATGGAATATGGGAACTAGGATGGTTGGAACCCCTCCTCTTGAAAGATTTATCTTCTAATTTATCAAGTTGTCTTTGAAGAGATTCCAGTTCAATCCCCATTTCCCTATCAAAATTTGCCTTCATAGCATGCATCTTTAGTGCAAATTGGGCTATGGTCATCTCATCTCCGTTAGCCATTATTAAAAAGCCTCCAAAATGAACAAACTCGTGATAGAAAACACCTCACCCACTCCCTTACGTGTTTCTCTCACGCTCGCGTATCACTCAAGTGTTTTATTCCACTCTAATGATCTCACCAAGCAATTCTCTAAGCCCTTGATTTCCTACCTTGAAGAAATCAGAGATTTCTCAAGTGAATTCAATGACTTATCTTTCAAAAATGCACAAGGAAGTGACGTAAGAAACTAAAAGAGAAAAAAACAAAAAAGAATACACAAAATATAACACAAAAGAACAACAAATATACTGAAAAATTCGGACCACAAAGCTGGAACTTTTCAGATTTCACTAGGATAGCAAAACCAGAGAAACTAGGAACAAAACCTAGCACCCGACTCCCCCCCCTTTTTTTTCCAAGCACTGATTTTAAGAGCTAAGTTTGGGACTCAAAAACCACTGGGAATACACTCTGAAATACTGTTTTGGAGGCTGGAAAAATTTGGGAAGAGGGATGGACAGATTCTGACTGGAAGGTGGAAACCGTTTCCTGGTGGAAACCGTTTCCTAGTGGAACTAGGAGTTAAGACCCGACTGCTTGGAATATTATTTCCCACAACCAGCTGACTTGATGAGTTAATTTGGGCTGGAAATACTACTGGAAATACAGCTGGGGTATGTGTTTTGGGGTTAGTTTAGTCAATGGACAGCAACTCACAAAGGAAATCCAAGAAGGACTCAAATTAGGCAACCTGACAGAAGGCAGTTTCCAATTCTGTTTTGGATTGATTTTGCTGGGTCAATTTGGAAGACTTGTGGACGTCTTTAGCTGCTGGAAATCTGCTTAACAAGTGCCAAGAATGTTTCCAAAAGTTAGTTACCCAATTCGGATGAACAAGGTTCCAATTTGGTTGGAAGATTCTATTGGAAACCAATTGGAATTTGGAAACTAGACAAGCTGGCAGATTGTTCTTGAGGGCTGTTTCATTCTTGATTCTTCTTTCTTTCTTTTTTTTTTTTTGAATTCAAGAATCAAGAATTCAAAGGAACAAGGCTGCTAGATGTTTGGAATTCCAGATTTTCGCAGCCAATTCAAGGTTTCCTTGCAAGAAAACTCAACAACTTAAGGTTAGTGATCAAATTTTCAAGAAACTTCAAGTATGTTCAAGAACTTCCAAGAACCCTAATTTTTGATCTCAAGAACTTCAAGAAACCTTCAAGAAACAGTCCAAGATATGATTTTTCACACCAAGATCTTCAAGAAACCAGTCAAGAATTCTAGAAAGTGAAGATTTGGTTTCAAGAAACTCAAGAACCCTAGTTTCAAGTTCAAGAACTTCAAGAAACTCAAGCAAAACAGTCACGAATTCAAGAGGGACAAATCTGGAAGTTTTTGTACGATTTTTCTGGAATATTTATGGCACAAGGACAACACAAACACAAGGAAAAAAACAACCACAAAATTATTCGGATAGCAATGTAGCACGGCAAAACAGATTTCGGACCAAAGAACAAGAAGAACAAGATACGGGCAACAAGAATAAGGCTGGACACAACTCTTCTTTTTTGTTCAATTTTCTATTTTAAACAAGACAAGACACAACACAAGACACAAGAAACAAGAAGAAAACAACACAATATATGGAATTTTTTTTCAGATGAACAGTATGTGAACAGTAATGAAACAGTATCTTGAACAGTGCTACTACAGTAGCAATGAGCACTAATTTGCTACAGTACAATTTTTTTTTTTTGTTTTGTTACGATGAAACAAGACACACAAGTCGGAGAAAACAACACAAAGAAGAACAAAACAAAAAGGATACACTTGATGCGTCAACTAGCTCTGATTACCAACTGATACGAACCCATCCAGAGGGCCTGAACTCGTATCCCATCAATGCCCAAGGATCTAGACGATGATTAAGTTAAGGCGCGGAATTCCTTAACTCCCCAACCCTCGTTGTGTGAACCTACGAATTTAATCTCAACCCACACACTCTAGGATTTAGAGAAATTAGAGAATAGGTAGAATGACGCCACAATCAAGTGCGATTCTTGATTGATAAGTCGGTTGAATCTTGATTTAATCTCTCAAGTATTCAAGGAGGATCTCTTAGGAAGAGATGATGCACACACATGTGTTGCTGAAAACTCAATATTATTCTCCCTAAAATCGTCCAAGGTGAGGCTTTTTATAGCCTTACAAGACACAAGAAAAACCTAGGTTAGCTTGGATTCACTTAAAGTGAATTAACTAATCCAAGTCTAACTAGAATTAACCTAACTAACTAATAATTAGGAAACTAACTAATCTACTACTCTCGGCCAAGGTACCTATGGTCAACATGACTTGGGTTTGGCCGATTATTATCAATCAAATAACTAAATAAAACCCTTAAATAACTCAAGACTCCATTCGGCTGACTCAAATAACTCAAGCTGGCCGAATTACATTAATAATAAAAACTAATAATTAATATCTAAAAACTAATTAAACTTGACACGTAGCAAGTGATCTCAACTTTTTAGCCTCGTCAACTTGGTCGCACAAGCTTGAATATCACTTGAATCATGCTTGAAGTCTACGAATCCTCGCATGATGGACTTAAACCATAAGATGGCTTGAACTTGAATATATGGTAGCCTACCGGATTCGCATCAATGATGATCTTGAATCATTTGTTGAAAAATTACATGATAGCTTGAAAGAATCTTATGCTAGAAATAAGGAGTTAAACAGAAAATCTTTGATGCCCCCACCTCCCAAGGGCGAACCCAAGGGTATCAGCGGGGTGCCTGCCCAACTCTCGCTAGGACTCACTACAAAATCCCAAAATAATAGTACAAGTATTCATTCTTAAAACCCTAATTGAGGTCCAATAATACAAGAGTACATCCTCAATAATTTGTCAAAATTACAATTATATAAACTTTAAATAAAATAGACCATCAACTTCACATAAATATCAATTCTATACAAAAGTGTACAATCCTACAGAAGAAACTAAATCCTCGATCTACGATCCCCACTTCAAGACCTGTTAAGGAAAACAAATATATTGGGGTGAGCTAACGCTTAGTGAGGCCAAGAAAGCATGCACGCAAACATGATAGAGCAATACTTTAACAATTAATACAATTTAAAGTAAAACAAGCAATATTTCACATAAAGCAATTTGATAACACCATATAAAGATACAGGTGGACACAGGTGGTAGAGGTGTCTACCGTCCTCAGGAACATAACACGTACCCCCAATCCAAATTTCTGCATTACCACATTCATATCCGGACCATTTCACGAGCTCTGACTTTCAAATCAAAATGTTGATACTCCATCAACCACACTCTCACATCCTATAGACACCACTTGAAACCCTCACCCGTCTACTTACACCCCCTGTACTGGGCCCACTCGTCAAATATGTAAAGTTGGTAATACACGAGTATATCTTGGTCGGTGAGCACACTCCAACCGACATAAACACTTTTAAGACCCATGGTTCACCAATCCCTTGACCAAGCCCTATTGCCAGCCGAAGTGAAAGGTTCCCCGATGGGGTTTAGGCGTCCCCACAGTTTTCAATAGCAATAACAAGCAATTCAAGCAGTTAAACACTTAACAATTCAGGGTTGAGAGTCTTGAGACCCTCAAACCTCCTCTCTCTCTTATAGATTATTCCCACTGAATTCCTTTCATACAAAATTGAGAGAGCTATCATTGGCTCCTAAACCCCAACCTCACCCACCTTTTCCATTTATATCTTGAGCAACTTTATTTCTGGAATAGTCCAAACAAACAATCGAACTACTTATAATCGGTGGGTGGAAGGATTCCCTCCCCGGTATCATCTTGCCAAATTCTATTCTACAAACTATCGGTCAAACCCAATTTGCTCTTCGTTCGTATCGATCCAAAACATCATCTTGTATCCCATCGCCTGACCCAATTTTAGCTGAATATCAAATCAACCTTTTTGGGCGTTTCAACAGCTCCAAAAACTCCATTGATCTTTCACACTGTGGAATTCAATCAAACTTCCAGCTGAGATCGGAATTTCCATTCAGAAACAGTTTTATCGAGGTATACTGCAATAAAAGATACTATCTGAATTGGGTCTGTTGTGGGCATCTTTCCATCTTCTTCTAGGTTCCATCGGAAAAAAATCGATTCCCCTCCCCTATCCTCTCCCATAGTTTTCATCCGGGCTGATCTCTGATTACCGTGGAGGTATGAATTTCCGAAGCATGGAGGAGTTTTGGCTGTTCTACATGAATTAACACTCAAAACCAGCCACTAGGCACTGGTATTTTGTAGGCAAACGTCGGAATTGAACAAGGCTTAAAGCTACGGAAACTTGATTGAACATACTAAAAATCACTAGAAGACTTCGCTCGAAGATTCCTGAAATAGGTTGAGTGAAACGAACCAGAAATCCAGCAGCAACAACAAAAAAGGAAAATCAGACTGGAGGATCAGCCATCTTTACAATTTTTCTGGTATTGATAGGAAAAGAAATGGCATGTGAGCCTTATACCGTTAGGAAGTTTGTGAAGTCTAGTTTCAATCGTCACTGACAGCGCTCAATTTTGGCTCCCGAGCAAACAGTTATAGCCAGCAGAAGTACAGGCGTTGCCAAGACTATCAGGAAGATTTCCAGATTTGAGAAGCTAATTTTGAGATAGCATTTGGCCATCGAAATGCCATTGGAAAGTCACCAAATTTTGTACACTCAATCCTCACTAGGTGGACTATGTATGTAACAAATTTGAGCCAAAAAATTGCACGGGAAGATAATGTTTTAGATGGCCAAAATTTGCGAGAAATCTAAACACTAAGCTGCCAGATTTTCTCCTTTTGATTTTCAAACATTTTGCTCAACTAAAACAGCCCCAAATCACTCAAACATTGACACAAAAGCTCTAGCAACATTCCTTTATCAAATGGAAGCAAAATGGTAGCAAAAAATTGAATCAAAACGTTTCAAAAATAGGGCAATAGTTCGGCACTTGTGTGAAGAGCAAAATTCCAGATTTGTTTCTTCATTTTTCACATGCTTTTGCCAAACGTTTTTATGCACCAAAAATGCTCATTTTTGCAAGGGGTCTAGCCCTCATCTAGACCATCATCTTAGCAATGAATAACCACGAAATAATGGTGTTAAAACAGGGCAAAATGACCCCAAAAGACAAGTGGCAGTTTTGAACGTTCAAATTCCAAATTTTAAGCTTTCTTGGAAGAGATTTCGATTTTGAGCAGTATTCTTTGGAAAATCATAACTTGAGTTTTACAAGTCCAAAATTTACAAATCTTATACCGTTGGAAAATAGACTCAATGAACTAAAACTCTCAAGAAGACATTAATACAAGATTCGAATCGAAACCCAATCAAATTTCAGTTTAAAACTGCTGTTATAGTGAAAACAAGACATAACAGTCCTGATTTTCAGTCAACTTTGAAAATTCACAGAAATCGAACTAGCCCTTGAAATTTATACTGCTAAAAGAACTTGTATTCCAGTTTCAAACGCAATAAATAAAACTCAATTTTGATACTCGAGTAAGAAAATATAGTCATTTGAACATGAGGTAAAAGCTGTCCTGTCATTGCATTTTTTCCATATTTGAAGAACAACTTTGAGACATTATTTGAGCAATGAAATAATACTATGAAAACACCAAATTTTACAGGCATAAACCTCAGTATGTAAGTTACATTTCACCAAATTTCAGCTAAAAACTCACACGGAAAGGCAGCGATCAACGCAACCAAAAACAGGGCAGCATGCATTTCCTCTCCTCTCGGTTTCCTTCTCTTCTTCCCTCTTTCATTTTTAGCAACTAAACACCACATAAACACCTCACACACACAATACATCATCAACAGCCCCAAGTTCACATGTGGTGGGATTTCATAGTGCCCACATTCAACCAATTAACAATAAAATCTAATACAAAGAACTATAAGCTTTCTTAGTTAAAGAATGAAACAAATGAGCAAGGTTTATGGTGTTGAGAAACCCTAGCTCTCCTCCAACAAGAAGCTTGGCTTAAGGTGGATGAACTAGCTCCTAAAATCCCTCAATCTTCAAGCCCCAACAATCCTCTCCTCCTAGCTGGACCAAAGTTCCTCCAAGATTTCTAACAAAGTCCCCAAGCTATTGATGGCTTAAATGGTGACTTTGTGTTGGTGGTTTTTGAAGAATCAAGGAGAGGAAGATGATGAAGATGGCAGGCAGTTTTGGAGAGGAATTGGAGGAGAAATGAGAGAGGAAAGGATCGGCTATGAGGAGAAGAAAGAAAGGAAATGAGTGGTTGGGGTTGTTTTTGACTTTTGAGGCTTTTGTGGAAAATGGAAGAAATGAGAGGAAGTTGGGTGATTTGACGTAAAGTCACTTTTGTCGTGTCGGATCAATTCAAGCGACATGACACTACAATCCCAGTTTCTCTCATTTATATATCCCGAATACATGTTCTAACATTCGAAACTTACGTCTAATAGTCGATCCTAGGCCCGAGTGTGAAATTTAACCATTCAAATAGTTTAAATAGAGAACATAGTTTAAACGTGCAAAAATGTATTTTAAAACTTTTCATGCCATTACAATTGATATACGACAATCAGATACTTCAAACTAAATTACTAAAGTAAGTTTATGAAAACATGGAATTTTGCAATTTATAAATTAATTTGATGTTAAACAAGGTTTTTAAAATTAAAAAGAAGTAATGTATGGTGTAATTGCAATTAAAATGATCTAAATTTATTATTCAGAGAAAATAAATAATTAATTAATTAAATAGGTCGAATAAAATGAATTTTCGGATCCTCACAAAAATCACTTTTCTTCTACAAGACAGTGCAAAACCTGTTCCAAGAAAACAAAAGGCTGAAAATTAATAATGATTGTTTGATAAGAGATGAGATTGATTTACAATGTCAGTTTGATAAAAAAACAAGTATTTGTGAAATGCTTAAAGAAAAATAAGGTGATTTGAAAAGAAGAATGGATAGTCTAGATGAGGTTCTTCAACACAAGAAACAAAACTATTTTCCAAGTAATAAATTGAGATCTCTTTTTGATGCTTATGAAAGAAAGTTAACTTTCAGTGCAAATGAATTCACAATTCATAGAAGAAGGGGAGTAAAATTTATTAAACCACTTCATGTAAATAACCCCCTTGTGACATGTAGTTTCTGTTGTCAAAAAGGACACATGAAATATGATTCTATGCAAAGAAAAATATGAGACAAGGCATGAAAAGCATGTGGTTAGTTAAACATGACACTAACTTTCAAGGACCCAAAAACTGAAGGGTACCAAATTCTTTTTAACTCTTGTGTAGGTGAATATGGAGAACATCATGAAGGAATCTAAGTGGTTCATAGATAGTGGATGTTCAAAACACATGATTGGTGATCTATCACAATTCTTTAAGCTCAAGCAAAAATCAAGTGGCAAAGTGCATTTGGAGACGATGTGAAAGCCAAAACAATTGGAGTAGAAGATGTTGGTAAGAATGGTGAAACTTTTGTTCATAATGTTCTTTTGGTTGATAACTTAGGCTATAACTTGTTAAGTGTTAGTCAACTATGTGATAGAGACTTATTTGTTTTATTCAAAAAGCATGAATGCTTAGTTCTTGATTCAAAGTTTAATATTATTTTCAAAGGAAAAAGATTCAATGACATTTATGTTGTTATTCTTGAGAAAATCAATTCCTCTAGCTTCAAATGTCTTAAAGTCTCAAATGAAGATCCTTGGTTGCGGCATAGAAGGCTTTGTCATTTCAATATGGACTTGTTAAAAGAAATTCCAACAAGGAACTTGTTAAAGGCTTGCCAAAAATCAAGTATGAAAAAGACAAAATTTGTGATGCTTGTCAATTCGGTAAACAAACCAAAGTTTCTTTTAAACTCAAAAATTGTGTTTCTACATCTAGACCGTTGGAACTTTTACATTTTGATTTGTTTGGTCCTACAAAAATTACTAGTTTGGGTGGTAACATATATTGCCTTGTAATTGTTGATGATTATTCTAGATACACTTGGGTAATTTTTCTTGCTCATAAAGATGATGCCTTCAAAAATTTTGTTTCTTTATTTGCAAAAGTTCAAATTTTGCTTGGTTTGAACATTGTTAAAATTAGAAGTGATAATGGTTCGGAATTCAAGTATTGTAACTTTTCAAAATTTTGTGATCACAATGGAATAACTCATGAGTTTTCAATTGTAAAAGCCTCCCAACAAAATGGTATTGTTGAAAGAAAGAATAGAACTCTTATTGAGGCCGCAAGAACTATGTTAAGTGAAGGCAATTTGCCAAAATATTTTTGGGCAAAGGCCGTGAATACGGCTTGCTATATAATGAATAGAGTTCTTTTAAGACCAATTTTGAATAAAACTTCTTATAAATTAGTTTTTGATAAAAAGCCGATTGTTGGCTACTTTAAAGTATTTGGTTGCAAATGCTTTATTTTAAATATCAATGAGCATCTTGGAAAATTTGATAAGAAAACCGATGAAGGTATTTTCTTGGGTTATTGTGAAAATAAGAGAGGATATAGAGTCTATAATAGAAGGACTCTTGTTATAGAAGAAGGTATACATATTATATTTGATGAATCTAATGATGTTACTTCCAAAAGTATTTGTGAAGATGATGATGTAGGTCTTCAAGAAGGACTTGAGAAGCTCACAATCCATGAAAAAGTAATGCTGAAATGGAGATGAATTCAAAGGAAAATGGCTCCCTAGAAAACCAAGAGTTAGAAGAAGAAGACAAGAGTGATGATCTACCTAAGGATTTTTCTAAATCTTGGAAGTTCATTCAAAATCATCCTAAGGAGCTAATTATTGGTGATCCATCTGAGAAGGTAAGAACTCGTTCCTCATCTAAGCCACTAATGGATAATTTTGCTTTAGTCTCTCATTTTGAACCTAAAAATGTTAATGATGCATTCAAAGATGAAAATTGGATTTTAACCATGCAAGAGGAACTAAATCAATTTGAAAGAAATAATGTTTGGACTTTAGTTGAAAGACCTCAAAATCATCCTATTATTGGTACAAAGTGGGTTTTTAGCAACAAATTAAATGATAAAGGTGTTGTTGTGAGAAATAAGGCTAGACTAGTGATTAAGGGATATGCTCAAGAAGAAGATATAATTTTGATGAGACATTTGCTCCCGTAGCTAGACTAGAATCAATTAGAATGTTCCTTGCATTTGCTTGTTTCAAAGGCTTTAAATTATTTCAAATGGATGTTAAAAGCGCTTTCTTGAATGGTTTTATTGATCAAGAAGTATATGTGGATCAACCTCTCGGTTTTAAAAATGAAACATTTCCAAATCATGTGTTTAAACTTTCAAAAACTTTGTATGGTTTAAAGCAAGCTCCAAGAGTTTGGTATGAGCGATTGAGTGGTTTTTTGATTGAAAATGGTTTTAAAAGAGGTATTGTGGACACCACTCTTTTCACGCAACAAAACTTGAATGACCTTCTTATTGTGCAAATATATGTGGATGATATAATTTTTAGTGCTACTAATGAATGTTTGTGCAAGGATTTCTCCACTATTATGCAAAATAAATTTGAAATGAGTATGATGGTAGAATTAAACTTCTTCCTCGGGCTTCAAGTACTTCAAACTCAAGAAGGGACATTCATAAACAAGTAACATACACAAAGGAACTCCTCAAAAGGCTTGGAATAGAAGATTCATAGCAAGTTGGCACACCTATGTGTACATCTACCAAATTTGACAAAGATGAAGAAGGTACAAATGCTGATGAGAAGAAATATAGAGGTATGATTGGTAATTTACTTTATTTAACCGCAAGTAGACCCGATATCATATTTTCCATTTGCTTGTGTGCTCGCTTTCAATCTTGCCCTAAAGAATCTCATTTAAATGTCATTAAAAGAATTTTTAGATACTTGAAAGGAACATTGAATTTTGGTCTTTGGTGCCCTAAGTATCATAAAATGGCCTTATGTGGTTTTACGGATGTCGATTTTGGTGGATATAGAGTAGATAGAAAAAGCACTAGTGGTTCATGTCACTTTCTTGGTAATTGCTTGGTATCTTGGTTTAGCCAAAAACAAAATGCTATTTCTTTGTGTAGGTCCCGAAAGCAACCTAAGAGGGGGGTGAATTAGGTTTATAGAAAATTAAAACTTGATGATTGATAATAATCACACAATTTGACTTAATCAAGTTTTCTTGGTGACACAAACACTTGAGCACAGAATATAAAGATCACACCAAGTAGATGATCACAAGTGGGATTCAAACTAAAGAATAAATAGGAGAGATGAAATCAAATGGACTACCAAGTTGCACCCAACTTGAAGTCCAATACCTCAATTGCACTTGCTGCTTCAATTTGATAAAGTTACACCAAGTTATACATGGAAGGATCACCTCTTGCTTGCCTCAATCACTTCTTGATCAAGCCAAGAGGTTTTACAACAGCCCTGCTAACCCTCACAATGCTACACACTTGAGACTTCTCTCACAATTGAAAAGCAATAATAGTTCACACACTCACTTATACTACAAGTACTAAGAAAGACACAAATTCTTGCTAAATTTGCTCTTAAAGGCTTGTAAGTAATGGCTGTCAAAAGTTCTTAACATATCCAGCCTTTAAGATATTTATAGAGTGCAAGGATAACTACCCAAACTTCTCCAACGGTCTTGAATTAAATGCAGAAAAAAATAGCCATTGGGCGCGTCGGACGTCCGACACCCTGTTCTGCGTCGGAATCCACCGACCAACAGTTTGCTGAATTTCTGTGACGTAAACTGTCGGACGTCCGAACCAAAAATCCACCATCCGACTGATACAAACTATGTTAACAAATAACGTAACCCGCACACGACAAGCTTTAGGATCTAGGATAGTGGTAACCAAAGTTGGAGACGCACAGCTGAAGGCCTTCACCCGTTGAGCACCTGGACAACGAGCATTGGTATAAGGTAGAAAACGCTACAATTCAACATGTTCTTGAATTGATAAGTCAAGTAAACACCTAAAGAGAACTCTAAGGTATTCAGGCCACTTCAAAGAAGCAAGAGAAGTGATAATACTCACAAAGCAATTTGCTGAATATTTCTTGTATGTCTCAAAAACGAAATAAAGGTGGCTTATTTATAGCCTACAAGACATGAAATCCTAGTCTAAATAGAAAACCTAAATTTGGCCAGCTTTGGAAGCTTGAAGAACCGAAACCCTAACTAACTAGGAAACTAATTTTTAGGAACTACTAATAATCCTAAATGTTAAACAATTAGGAAACTACTTGAAGAGGCATGTGGTTAGGGTGAATCCAAAATAGAAACTACTTAACCCATGCTTTATTGGACTCAAATAAAAACTGAAAATAACTACTAAAGTCGGCCTAACAGTGCTTATGGCTGAATGGACTCCATAGAAACCCTAACTCAAGCCCGCATCCTCAATGATGGTAAGAATTGCCTAGGAAAGCGAGCCCGGTCCCTCTTTAATGCTTAGCAACGTGACACACGGGCTTGACTTCTCATCCAAGGTGCCAAGTGGCTGGACTTGATCATGATATGGCTTGAACGTGAATATATGGTAGCCTACCGGATTCGCATCACCGACAGAACTAGTAGCTAATATAAGCATCCTCTCAACCTGTCGGACGTCCAAAACTTGGATCTTCGTCCAAAAGCATCGTCCAAAGCTCTGTAGTAAATTGTTGGACGTCTGAAAGCATCATCCAACAAAACCAGTGGCCATCCCATCTTTCATTCCAGCCTATCAGACGTTCGAACCCCTGCCTTGCGTCTGACAGTATCGTCCGACACATAGGAGTGATGTGTTTAGGTGAAAACCTATCCCACTACAATATATCTTGAAAGAGAATTAGTAAAAGTCATCATATTAGTTTGTTAATTATCAAAAGAGCCTGCAATCTCCCCCTTTTTGTTGATGACAAACCAAATGATGATTTGAATGAAAGTGGAGACAAAAAGGCAAGAACGCATAATTGAAAAGGAGAGAAAAAAAATACTCCCCTTCACTTGCAAAACTCAATTTGCAAAATGCTACAAAGAGCTCTCCCTTACTTAAAGCACCATCTTTTGGCATAACCAAATCAACGACTATCCCATCTCAACAAAACCAACATCAACTCATATCACAACAACCAAAATCAAAATCAACCATTATCAATCAACCATCAACCAATATCAACCATTATCAATCAACCATCAACCAATATCAACCATTATCAACCAATATCAACCAATCAACCATTATCAACCAATATCAACATTTCAACATCAACCATCAACCAATATCAACCAATCAACCAACATCAACCATTATCAACATTTTAACATTCATTCATCAGTTTTTCTCCCTCTTTTGTCATCAATCAAAAAAGAGGGGGTTATAAGCAAGAATAGCAAATGGGTAATGCTAGTAAATATGCAAGCATAATATTAATAAAAGGAAACACTCACAAGAGTTAGGTGAGTCAAGGCCAACAAAGCTAAGGCCAAACAAAAACAATCATGGCCAATGATGAACTTTGGCTTCACAAAAATAGTAAAAGAAGCCAATAAGAGGTTATGAACAAAATGATGTTGGCCTAGAAATGCCTAATGATATGAGTCTATTAGATGCCTAAATGTCTAGAACTGAGGACGAGATGAGCCACGACGTCTGCGAACAAATCAGTAACCCTCTGAACTTTCTTCCGTATCAGTGTCCATTTCTTGAGGAGGAGCGTGAAATTGAGAAGGTCCAGGGTCTTGGGATGTGGCTTGTTAAGATGTGCCCCGCATTTCCATTAGACCTTGAGCAACTTGTTGGTCTTGTACAGTTTCTTCATGGATGGGGTCAGCTTCATCTGTCATTTCTTGTGCTTGTTCTTCAGTGGCTGGGGCTGTTTCTTCATGAGTGTGAGCTTGTGCTGCCATTCCTTGATCAAGTAGCCTTTTGAGCTTGAGAAGGTAGGAGGGTCTCCTTTAGTTTGAGAAAGGTTTCCTTTTGCTCTGAATTCATAACCATTTGAAGACCTTCCTCAAGAAGAAGATGTCTTTGTTTGAGTTCAAGGAGAAGGGTAAGAATTGGATCTGAGGAAGTAGAGGAAGAAAGCTGTGATGTGATAGGAGTAGAGAAATCAAGTCTTGGGCATTTAAGACGAGGAGTCACTGGACTTTGAGGAGAAAAGAATAGATCATGGATTGTTTTAGTACAAGTCTCCAAGGTAGTCTCCTTGTACACCCATTCATCACCAACAAAGCGAATGTTTTTCTTTTCAAAATATGCTTTGGTGAAAAAACAATTTGGATTTTCAATGGTTGGTGTTTCAATCAAAGGAATGTTGAAATGATTGAAAATAGAAGTCAAGAACTTGCCATAGGGAATTTTCCCATAACTATCCGACTTAACTTTGTTCATGAAACGACACATGATAAATCCAAAATCAATCCTTATGTCTTCCATAAAGCAATAGAAAAGATAAAGCTCCATTTTGTTTGTTGTGGTACGATGGCCAGAAGTAGGAATTAAAAGATTGCCAATCATAGCCCACAAAATTTGTTGTAAGGGTGTCAATTCATTTAAATCAGCTTCAGCCGTGACTTGAAAACTTGTTTGAAAATAGGATAAAAACTTGGTACCACTGAAGTGATTATATGAAGTTGGTTGTTCTTCATAAGAGAAAAGGTTTGCAACTTTACTAGTGCAATTAGCTTCGATGGCAGTATTAAAAATTTCATTCACAGTGTTAGGATCAAGAGTGATATCAATGCCATTGACTCTAGACACAACCTCAGAGGGTGTTCTACCTTACCTAATATTAGCATAAAATTGGTGCACCATAGGAGGATAGATAATGTGAGGAAAAGTGAGAAGATGTCTCCATTTAAGAAAATTTTTCAAGAACCCAATCCAACTATAAGTACGAAAATCAGAAAGAGAAATAGAACGTTGGGTTATAAAGCCTTTCCTACAGACTATGGAAAATCGTGCTTCGGTTTCAGCATCAATGAAGGTGGGTAGAACATTTCTTGTTTGCTCCTCTATTTCTTGCTGATTAGACCTTCCAGTTTCAGCCCAGGTTCTCCTCTAAGAACCTCTAGTTCGTCCAGTGTCAGACCTTCCAGTGCTTCTTTTGGCAGAAGAAGAGCTTCCTCTAACTTGCACCATTTTGAGTGAATGCAGTAGAATGTATGATGCAGTGATGGTGATGCAGTGCTGAATGACCATTCTAAACACTACTAATGTTGTGAGTTAGTTCGGAGAGGAGAGATTGTGGACCTAGGGTTTGAAGAGAAAATTTGGAGGTTTTCTGATTTTGATGTATGATGAAAATGTGGAATATCAATCACCGGAAATGATGTTTGGAAGCCGAATATGGAAGCAATTTGAGAAAATCTGTTCTTGAAAGGGATGAAATTTCAATTTTTAGGGGAAAGTGATGAGAAAGCTTTCTGTTTGAGAGAGAGAAGAAAAATAGCAAATGATCGTCTGAAATCCCTTTTAAGAAGAATTTTAAGAGTGTCGAACGTCCGAACGTTAGGTTACGTCCGACGTCTGCATCCGATCCCCTGTTTTGTGAAGAGATAACATTTTAGAAATGTCGGACGTCCGATCCTTGTGTAGGACATCCGATAATAGTTGACACATAGCACGAATGCTGTCGGACGTCCGAAGTCTGTAGGATGTCCAATCCCCTGCTGTTTCAAAGAGATTTTTCTGAAATACCCAGTTTACTTCTCAAATACACAAATTGCTCCAAGGGCAATGCTTTTGTAAAAATATCAGCAATTTGATCTTTTGAACATACGTAGTTAACACAAATTTCTCCTCTTTGAACAAGATCACGAATGAAATGATGTTTAATATCTATATGTTTTGTCCTAGAGTGTTGAATGGGGTTTTTGGTCAAGTTTATAGCACTAGTATTATCACAAAATATAGGTACACAATCATATTTCAAATGAAAATCATATAAGGTGTGTTTCATCCAAATTATTTGAGCACAACAAGCACCGGCTGCAATATATTCAACCTCAGCAGTAGATAAGGAAATTGCATTTTGCTTTTTGCTGAACCAAGAAACTAAACACTCACCTAGAAAATGACATGTACCACTTGTACTCTTTCTATCTACTCTACAACCAGCAAAATCATCATCTGAAAAGCCAATCAAAGCAAAGTTAAAGCATTTTGGACACCATAAACCATAGTTAATAGTTCCCTTTAAATATCTAAAAATTCGTTTTACAGCTAGCATATGAGATTCTTTTGGACATGATTGAAACCTAGCACATAAGCAAACAGCAAACATGATATCAGGTTTACTTGCGGTTAAATAAAGTAAGCTACCAATCATACCTCTATAGTATTTTTCATCAACTTTGGTACCTTCTTCATCCTTGTCAAGTTTGGTGGAGGTACACATAGGAGTACCAACTTGTCTTGAATCCTCCATACCAAATCTTTTGAGGAGTTCTTTTGTGTACTTTGTTTGGTTGATAAAGGTGCCATCTTGACTTTGGTGCACTTGAAGTCCAAGGAAGAAGTCCATTTCTCCCATCATACTCATCTCAAATTCTTTTTGCATAACATTTGAAAATTCCTTGCACAGACGTTCATTAGTGGCACCAAAAATGATATCATCCATATAGATTTGCACAATTAATAAATCATTCAAATTATTTTTGGTAAAATGTGTGGTATCAACATCACATCTTTTAAAACCATTCTACACCAAGAAACCACTAAAGCGTTTATACCAGGCTCTTGGTGCTTGTTTCAATCCATATAAAGCTTTTGAAAGTTTGAAACATAATTTGAAAATTTTTTATTCTCAAAATCGGGGGGTTGATCAACATAAACTTCTTGGTCAATGAAACCATTTAGAAATGCACTTTTAACATCCATTTGAAATAGTTTGAAGCTTTTAAAGCATGCAAATGCAAGAAACATACGAATGGATTCTAATCTACCTACGGGAGCGAAGGTTTCATCAAAATCTATCCCTTCTTCTTGTGCATAACCTTTTGCTACAAGTCTAGCCTTGTTTCTAACTATTTCTCCTTTATCATTTAACTTGCTCCTAAACACCTATTTTGTACCAATCACGGGATGGTCTAATGGTCTTTCTACCAAAGTCCATACTCTATTTCTTTCAAATTGGTTTAGGTCTTCTTGCATGGCTACAATCCAGCAATCATCTTTTTTTTTTTGCAAAAGTAATCATTATAATTACTCTTCGTTCCTTTCTTCTTTTAGTTTTTGGCTTTGTGGACATGCACACAGTCCCATAAACAATTTGGATTTTTACCAAACACCCTTTAGGCAACGTTCTCACAAATTAAGCCCTACGAACTACAGGGGATGTCCACCAAAATGGCATCTAAATAACTGGAGTATCTACCACGGTTCGCTAGAAGCAAAATGAGTAACTATTGCGTTTTGAGAGCCAACAGATTCCAGTAGCAGAACCAAATGGCGGCTCAAGACCAATAATAAGAGACTTCCAACTCTAGAAAACAAACAGAATCAAGACCAAATGCGTTACAGGTAGTTTGCTTGTGTACCAACCCCATTAAAGGGAGAAACCATTAAATGCAAGACCAACCTCTTGCCATGATAAACCAGATTTAAGATTGAGATCTCTCTCGTGCTGCTGGGGAACAGCTCCTCTGCCGTTGAGGAAAAGGGCTCTCGGCTCTGCCATAGCCAGGGCTATCCGTAAGTTCAGGATTTGAACCAGGGCTTCTGCCATCTCCATAATCATCAGCGCTCATCCTCTCCCTTTTCCCCCTTCGAGGATTTGTGTGACAGCCACACTTTCCCCAAAGGCGAACTAGAGGGGTTAGCGGGCCTCCTGCCCAACTCTCGCCAGGACTCAAAATACACAACCATGAAACCATTGAAAAGAAACCGACAACTTCTCATAAAGACAAACTCCAAAATTACATCAAGGTTACGCTGATACAACTCCAAAATACCACAAACTATCAAAGTCATCCGTTAACTTCAACCTTATACAAAAGGAAAAGAAATTCCACAAAACACTAGGATCCTCGATTACCGTGCCCCACCTCCGGACCTGTTAAGGAAAACAAAACTTATGGGGTGAGCGAAGCTCAGTGAGGCCAAGAATTCATGCACAGGCAGGTTAAAGCAATAACACGTTTTCCAGAATAATAAACAAGGAAATCATGCAAGACGATATATAAAATGCATTAAAAGGATACAGGTTGCCGCCCCACCATTCTGAAATATCCACACCCATCTCCAGTCCAGTCTTCATCAGGAATGTTGACACTCCGTCAACCACTATCTCACAGACCGTAGAAATCACTTTACCCTCGCCCGTCTACTTACACCCCTGTATCATACCGGGCCCGCTCGTCATAATAGCATTATCATTAGACCAAGTCGGGATGAGCGGCACCTCCCGCTCCATAGAGCGTGGTACATACTACCGCTTGGTAAATGAGTCGACGAGACTACGCTCCAATCGACTTTATCAAAATCTGACCAAAACGGGCGGAGAGGTACCTCCCACTCTCTTGAGTGTGGTACATACAACCGTTTGGTTCTAGCATGTCAAGAACAAGCACACGTACAAGCATTTAATGATTTCACTTCAAGTAAATTCAAGCAAGGGTGAGCGCGATAAAGTACACACCCACCAAGTCAAACAAGCATGCTTTTCAAATGAATTTCATTAAACCAGATATCCAAGCATTAAAACAACAGGC
Source organism: Gardenia jasminoides (assembly GCA_013103745.1). Classification (NCBI taxonomy): domain Eukaryota; kingdom Viridiplantae; phylum Streptophyta; class Magnoliopsida; order Gentianales; family Rubiaceae; genus Gardenia; species Gardenia jasminoides. The sequence goes on from CM023099.1 coordinate 20,699,932, forward strand.
ACTTGAACACTCACCAACAGTTGAGCGCAAACAAGACAATGTAGGTGGTTAAACACGATCTTCAACGTCCACAGAATCTCCTGAGATGTGAAAGTGCAAGCAAATTATTTTTCCGATTCCAAACTAAAAGGTTTGACAAAATCCATTTTCAAAGGTGAAATGACGTGACATGCAAATACTCAATGAATTAAACTCTCGAAAACCGCTTATAAAAACTTCATATAGTTAAAAGGAGCACACGCATGGGCGTTAGACGGAAAACGAATGAAATGGAACGAAAACGAAAAATACGCACTAAAAGGTGAAGAAGACAGTTTTGACACCCTGTACGCTAATACTCATAACTCAGGCTACAAGTATCAGATTAGAATGTATGAGGTGCCGTTTCGAAGCTAAGAGAACAAGATACAACTTTTGTGAAGACAACTTCTGCCCATATTTTCTCTTTCTAGGTGAAAAATGTCGAAACAGTTTCAGAAATTTTCCCCGTCAGAATTGCCGATAGGCTAGATACAAATGATCATAACTTGGCGCTCACAAATCCGAATCCAGAAATTCCAGATGTGTTGGAAACCTAGAATGAAGGGCTATAAGTTCCGTGTTTTGGCCAAAAACCAAATCACAAAGGATCAACACAAAAAACGAAGCTGAAGTTTCCGATTTGTCATTCCTGTTTTCAGTTTTGCGCCAAAACTCGATGCGTTCAACCAAAACACACACATGCAAACTCATCGACTCAAATGCAATAACAATCAAGCAAATGCAACCTTTACACGTTCCACATTACCCTCTACAATTTTCATGAAGAAGTTGAAATCCAATTCCATCCCGAACTAGGTCGAAAATAATCAAAACAATGGCTTTCTACCCTATCGCAGAGATTTAAGCAGGACGGCTTCAAATGGCCATAACTCGACACTTACAACTCCAAATCAAGCGATTCCAAAGCCATTAGAAAGCTAACACATAAAGCTACCATACTTAAGAAGACCTCAAAAACAAAAACAGTCATCTTCCTGGTCAAAATGGCCCATTACAGCAGCAAAATAACAGTTCGGACAGAAACATGGCATCAGGGGCATTTTGGTCATTTCACATGATACAGTTCTCAGATTCACCTGAAAATTTACAGGTAGAATCCTCACTCAACTCTCCACAACTTTCATGCTTTGTGCTAAAGCCAATTCTGTCCCCATCATTTTTGAAAATAGCAAGCAAATTCGGACAGAAAAATGGACAAAAATTCAACCCTAATGATTTATTCTTGGCTGCAGCTTTACACAAGAAAATTCAACAATCTAACCCATATATTCACCTAAGAAGCTAAAAATGATCCTCAATCAAGTCAAAACAACAACAAAATCCAACAACTTTATCAACTTAGATAAATTTCAGCAACCTCAATAGAAGTTCAACTTACAAAGTGTAAATCACCTCTTGAATCCAAGATTGAACTTCACAATCAAGTGCTTCCAACTCCCAAATGAAGGTTTGATGGCTGAAATTGACAAAATCCCAAGCTTTCCTCTAGTTTCCTTTCTTTTTCCTCTCTTTTCTTTCTCTCTTCTTTTCCTTCTTTTCCCACGGTTTTTCCCCTCTTCTTTTTCCCTTGCTTGGCCGGCTCCCTTGTGTTGAAAATGGCCAAGGGATAAGACTACTTAGATATTTATGGTTTAGACTTAGGTTGGTCAAAGTTGTGGTCAAAATTAGCATGCTAATTAACCTACCAACTTAGGTAAATTGCTCCCTTGCCCAAGTGATTTTTCTTTCCTATCAAATTACTCCATAAGTACATAAATTAACCTAGTCTATCAAAGCTTAAGTACACCTACTTAGGCCACTAATCACCTAAGAATTGTAATCCCTCCTCTTAATCATGCCTTATCACACATAAAATCAAAGAGATAACAAACTCGTAGTTGGACATAAAACTTAAATTCATTTTCAAAACTAGGGTTTTAAGAAATCAAACTAGGGTTTTCCACATTCAAATTAGGGTTTTATCGAAAATTAGGGTTTTCGAAACAAACTAGGGTTTAAATGTCAAATTAGGGTTTTTAGACGTGTAAAACAAAATAGTTAAAACAAAACACTTTGAGAAGTAAAATAAATCATATAAACGCCTCGGTAAACAATAATGACTATAAGTAACATTATTTTGTGTGAAAGTCGATGTGAAAATTTAAACAAAAATATTAAATAAGTAGGTAAAATAAAATAAATTTCCAGGTCCTCACACAGATTTTCTCTTTCTAGGTGAAAAATGTCGAAATAGTTTCAGAAATTTTCCCCGTCAGAATTGCCAACAGGCTGGATTCAAACGATCATAACTTGGCGCTCACAAATCCGAATCCAGAAATTCTAGATGTGTTGGAAAGCTAGAATGAAGGGCTATAAGTTCCGTGTTTTGGCCAAAAGCCAAATCACAACGCATCAACACGAAAAACGAAGCTGAAGTTGCTGGTTTGTCATTCCTGTTTTCAGTTTTGCGCCCAAACCACCTTCTATACAACTAAATCACACACATGCAAACCCAACGCCTTGAATGCGACAACAAACATGCATTTGCAGCTTCTCTACATCCTATATGACCCCGTACACACACACGTTACATATATATGCACCAAGTGCGATCAATCTGTTCTAACTTGTACATTGTCATCCATTGTACTCTATTGCTCGAGCTATTGCTCGAGCAATGAATTCCAACACCACTCGCAATCTAACAACCATTAACACCATAAATTCATTACCAAAGAGAATAACAAGGACCAAGGAAAACATACAACAACCACAACCTTCAAGTTCATGCTAGTGGGAATTCAAGAGCCCACACCACAATTCACCCAACAACACTTCAACGCCAACAAACACAAACTTAAACTACCACATGAAAACTTCAACTAAGAAACCCTAACCCTAGTTCTTGGCCAAGATTCAAGACAAGCAAAACTAGAAAACTAAACCATGGAATCATCTTCTCAACTAACTTCGATCATCAAGAAGCTAAAACATGGGTAAAATTCATCATCTTCATCAACTTAATCAGCTTAACTAAAATTCAGCACTTTCACTAAAATTCATTTTGGAAAGTGTAAAATACGTCTTGAATCCAAGGTTGAGCTTCACAATCAAGTGCTCCAACTCCCAAAGAAAGGTTGGATGATTGAATTAGCAAAACTTTCCCAAGACTTTTCTCTTTTTTCCTCTCTTTTTCCTCTCTTTTTCTAGAAATAGCCCAAAAGATAACTTCTCATAGATATTTAACCTTAGTCAAAATTGAGTCAAAATTGTCATACTAATTACCCCTACTAACTTAATAATTCTACCCTTGCCCAAATAATTTGCCTTTCCTTTCAAACTAGTCCATAAGTGCACAAATTAACCTAGTCTATCAAAGCTTAAACACACCTACTTAGGCCACTAATCACCTAGAAATCCTAATCTCACTTCCTAATCATGCATTTACGCACGTAAAATCTACAAAGTGGCAAACTTGTAGTTGAACATAAAATTGGTAGTCATTTTCAAAACTAGGGTTTAATAAAACCAAACTTGGGTTTTCCACATCCAAATAAGAGTTTTATCGAAATTTAGGGTTTTCAAGGTATACTTGGGTTTATATGTCAATCTTAGGGTTTTTGATTTGGAAAACAAAATAATTCACACGACACACTTTGAGAGGTTAAGCATACCATATAAACATCGGCGAACCAGAATAATAAATCCATGTTACAATGTATAATAAAGTAAACAATGTATAATAAAGTAAACAGACATATGCAAATGGTATGGGTCCTCACAGCCTTCCCCCCTTAAAAGAATTTCGTCCTCGAAATTCATACCTGATGTAACGAATAGCTCAGGATACTTTCTCCTTGTCTCCTCTTCAACTTCCCTGGTAGCTTCCTCGACATCATGATTTTTCCACAAGACCTTCACTAAAGGGATTTGCTTATTCCTCAACTCCTTGGTTCTGCGGTCCAAAAGCTTTACAGGTTTCTCTTCGTAGGTTAGAGTTTCATCAAGTTCTATATCCTCTGGTTGAAGTATTTGAGATGGATCTGGATGATATTTCTTAAGAAACGACACATGGAACACGTTGTGAATACGGGATAGGCTGGGTGGTAAATCCAACTTATAAGCTACCTTCCGACCATCAAGAATGATGTAATGGGCCCACATATCTTGGCTGCAATTTCTTTCCTTTTCCAGCCATCAAACTCGCCTTTAAAGGAGTAATTCTAAGAAATACTTGATCTCCTACCTCAAACTCCAAATCTTTTCTCCTATTGTCTGCGTAACTCTTTTGGCGGCTTTGGACAGTTAAAATTCTCACGGGATTAACTTGACCTTTTCGAAGCTTCTTCTATCCAAGGGATTGTAGTTGGATCTAGGGCTTTCTTCTCTCTACCTCATCCCAATAAATCGATCGACATTTACGCATCAGTAAAGAGCTTCATATGGAGCCATTTGTATGGATGAATGAAAACTATTATTATAAGCAAATTCTACCAAGGTCAGATATTGACTCCAACTAGTCCCAAAGTCCAGAACACAAGTCCTTAACATGTCCTCAAGTGTTTGAATTGTTCTTTCTGATTGACCGTCAGTTTGTGGATGATAAGTAGTACTGAGATTTAGCTTAGTGCCTAACATTTCTTGCATCCTTTGTGAAAATCTAGACACAAACCGCGGATCCCGGTCCGACACTATGCTCACAGGAATACCATGCAATCTTATGACCTAATCCACATATAATTTAGCCAATTTCTCCATTGAGTACCTCATGCTTATGGGCAGGAAATGCGCCGACTTAGTCAGACGGTCTACGATAACCCAAATCGCATCATGACCTCTTTGCGTTCTTGGTAACCCCGATACAAACTCCATGGTAATAAGTTCCTATTTCCACACAGGCACCTCTAACGGTTGCAATAACCCAGAGGGCCTCTGATGTTCAGCCTTCACTCTCGACATACCGTGGTTCAACAAACTGGCTATTTCCTTCTTCATGCCTTCCCACCAGTAAAGACTTTTCAAATCTTGGTACATTTTATTTCCTCCAGGGTGTACCGTATACTTAGATCGATGAGCTTCCTCCAATATCTCTCTTTTGAGTTCTTTATCCTGTGGTACCACCAATCGATTTCGATACCTAAGAACTCCTTCCGATATTGAAATCTAGCCTCCTTTTTCGGATCTTCCCAACCACTTTGTACGTGCCCTGATCCTTCTTTTGCACTTCTTTAATCCTATCCACATAGTGTAGATTGTAGTACAATGTTTCCTAGCACAACCTTCTCAGATTGTAGTCGGGGATTCCAAGCGCTAATCTCCTCTAACATGTGCCATTCCTTCACCATCGACCAGCTACCCCTTCCTCAAAGCATCGCCTACTACATTAGCTTTCCCAAGATGGTACTTAATTGTGCAATCATAATCCTCCAAAAACTCCACCCATCTACGTTGTCTCAAATTCAATTCTTTCAGAGAAAATAGATATTTAAGGCTCTTATGGTCGTGAAACCTCAAATGTTACCCCATATAAGTAATGTCTCCACTTACGTAATGCAAACACTACGGCAGCTAATTCCATATCATGGGTGGGATAATTTTGCTCATGAGGCTTCAACTTCCGTGAAGCGTAGGCTATAACCCGCCATTTTGCATCAATACACAACCTAGCCCTTCCTTCTCTGCAACACCACATATCCATCATTTCCATTGGGCAGCGCCAACACTGGTGCCTCACCAACCGTGGTCTTCAATTCCTTAAAACTCCTTTCACACTTAGTGTCCCATATAAACTTGCTATGCTTTCTGGTCAACTCAGTCATAGGTCCTGCTATTTTGGAGAAATCCTTAATGAACCTACGATAATAACCAGCTAAACCTAAGAAACTCGAACCTCGTTGGATTCTCTGGGTTGTTTCCATTTTGACACGGCTTCCACCTTAGTTGGGTCCATCGTGATCCCATCTTTAGAAATTATATGACCCGTAAATGCCACTTCCTCTAGCCAAAATTCACACTTACCAATTTTATGCATAACTGATGTTCCCTCAGGGTTTGCAATACTATCCTTAGATGTCGCTCGTGATCCTCCCGAGTCTTAGAAAATACCAGAATATCATCAATAAACACCACTACAAACTAATCTAGGTAAGGCTTAAAGACTCGATGCATCAAATCCATGAATGCAGCTGGTCCATTAGTCAATCCGAAAGGCATTACCGCAAACTCAAAATGCCCGTATCGTGAATTAAAGGCTGTCTTCGGTATGTCCTCCTCCCAGATCCTTAGTTGATAGTAACCCTGTCTGAAATCCAACTTAGTATACCTGCCTGTGAATCGATCAAAAGCTCATCGATGTGTGGTGGGGTATTTATTCTTAATTGTAATATCGTTCAAACCTCGATAATCTATACACAACCTTAGGCTCCCGTCTTTCTTTTTCACAAATAAAACTGGTGCACCCCAAGGTGAATCGCTCTCTTTAATAAAACCCCGTTCTAGCAAATCCTGTAACTGAAGTTTCAATTCTTTCAATTCAACTGGAGCCATCCTATAAGGCGACTTAGAAATAGGTGTTGTCCCCGGAGTCACCTCAATTTTAAAAGCTATTTCCCTCTCAGGTGGGAGAGATTTTAGTTCTTCAGGAAATACATCAGGAAATTCTCTCACCACCGGTACGTCTTCCAACAGTAATTTATCCCCAGGGGTATTGATTAGAAAAGCTAGAAATCCCTTTGCCCCCTTACTCAACAATTTCCTAGCTCGGAAATAAGAGCTGAAGATGCCAATCTATCCCGTACATCCAGCCTTTAAAGTTGGCTCTCCGTTATATACAATTCCACTATCTTCGCTTTTACAAAGTTGAGCATGATGACTGGCTAACCAATCCATCCCTAAAATAACGCCATAGCCCTTGATTTCCGGACTCATCGTTCTACTAGCAATTTCGCCACCAACCCAAATGTCACACTTCCTATAAACCGAAGTTGGATAATAACCTCTCGATTCCCGCATTTCAACCTCTAGGTCATACCGGAGGTTTTCGTGTTTAACGCCCACGCTTCATGAAAGTAGGGTTTACAAAGAATGGGTTGCCCCGGGGTCAATTAAAACTTTTGCTAAACGGTGAAATAGGGGAATCGTACCTTCGATAACCTCCGTCCGATCAGAGACTTGATGCTGATCCATGGCATACACCCTGGCGGGCACCCTCGGGCGATTGTCTCCTACACTTGATTGTTTAGTGGTCGACCTAGCAGATGACGACTGTGAACTACCTCCTGCACGCCGAACTGTTGGACAGTTGGCAATTTGATGCTCGGTACTCCCACAGCTTAAGCATTTTCCCGCTTTCCTCCAACAATCATCTGTGGTGTGGTTTGGTTTTCCACAATATCCACACCCTACCTGAGGAGTAGACACGGAACCTCCTTGTGTTGTGGTTCGAGTCCACCACGCCCACTAGTAGCTCCTCTTGCCATAGACCCCTAGATGCTCCCAATCGCATTCCTCCTACACCTCTCCCAGCTTTAGGTTTCACACGCTTCTATCCACCGGTCCTACACCACTCCCACTTGGGGCATTTATTTTCTTAGCATGAAAAGCTCTCACTTGAATCCTAGCACTTTCCACCCTTTGGCCTTTTCTAAGGCCTCAAGAACGTGATAATTTGGGCCGCAGCAGCCTCTTGAATTTCTACATTAAGCCCTTGACTAATCCTTTTTTACATCCGTGGCTACTAACTCCGTGCAAACTTGAAAGCTTTCCTGAACTGAAGTCTCATAGTCAGCCACACTCATTGTTTCCCTCAACCTAATGAAATCATCCCTCTTTTCTCTTGAACCATGTGAGGCAAAACTTCACATCAAATTCCTGCTTAAAATTCGCCCAAGTCCATGGGTTCCGTTTCTCTCCCCATTTGGCTCTAATGACATTCCACCAAGATCTAGCTGGACCCTCAAATTGAAAGGTGGCAAACATCACTGCTCTCTTCAAGATAATTCGATCAAAGATGTCGGCCATTCTCTCGAACCAACCCTCCGCTATCTCAGAGTCTGCCCCACCTAGAAATTTAGGCGGCGTGAACTTAAGAAAACGCTCCAGGGCTCTATCTTCTCCCCTCGCCAGACCCAGGTTGGTTTTGCTGTGGGACCTTGGTTGTTAGCTGACGCCGAGAATATCAGGGCCATCTTATTAATAGTCAGCCGATTCTACACCTCCACCCGGTCCCCTTCGTCCTACCTCAAGACCGTGCACTCTCGAGGGTTGAGGGCTGCTCACGCCTCGACCTCGGCTCGACCTCGCCCTTGGGCTTCCATAGTCTTAACAATGTCTAAAGGCAACATGAAAGTCATTATTCGAGGGGGAAAAAATGAAATGTAAAACAACAATCAACATTTAAACATTAGAGAATAGCAATACTGAACATATATTTACGTAATCAAAGTTTACAAGTCATTAGCAAGTCACGGGGCATGTTCAAAATAGCCCACACATTTCAACTAGCAAGTCACGGGACATGCTCAAAAGATGGCACACACGTGACAACAAAAGAGGACTAGTTATACAATTAAAGCCACAGGCTTCCTGAGCCTCACCCCAACTAATCCTTAGACAAACAAAAGTCAAAACATCACACTCCTAGTCTAGCTCTCGGCCGAGCCGCTAGTCTTAGCCTCCTCAACTGGCTCCTCCTCCTCTTCTTCCTCTTCTCCAGGGGATCTCAACCGTTTCTCACCAGGGATTCCCTCAATCAACTCCCCATCCCCTAACCGACACCCTCCTCATCGCCACCTCCTCTAATAAGATCGTAGCATCATTCAAGGTATCCTAGCGGTACCACCCTAGTCAACCGAAGCTCAGCTCAACTCATCATGAGCTGCAGCTCCACAGAACTACTTCCCTCTCGAGCTCAGTAATTTAATCCCCGGCCATCTTCTAAAACCATAAACCTCATTTTCATCAGCTAGTGCTCTGTTGTGGTTCAATAGCTGCCGACGCTCATCGTCGATGGACAACACTAACTCATTAGGGTAAGAAAACGTCTCCCTCTGCTGGTGGACAGTGACCTCCTTGGTGTGTATCAATGAGAGCCCTCCTCCAACTGAGTGGATAGCCCTAAATGTGCTAATATTAGTCTCGCCATTACCATTAGCCCCATTAGGCTCAAGTCCACCATTTCTCCCTCCATACCTACAACACAACCATACCTTGTTAGAATCTTAAAACACTTATTACTCAAATCAATCGTAAGACTTAACAAAGGTAATCCTTTCTCAAATAAAGTTCCTAAAGTTTCCAAACAGATCCCAAACCTAGGCTCGATACTAACCGCTGGATAGCCCCATTTTCCCCAAAGGCAACCAGAGTTAAGGGCGCCCAACTCTCGCCAGACTCAAAATACATAACCATGAAACCATTGAAAAGAAACCGACAACTTCTCATAAAGACAAACTCCAAAATTACATCAAGGTTACGCTGATACAACTCCAAAATACCACAAACTATCAAAGTCATCCGTTAACTTCAACCTTATACAAAAGGAAAAGAAATTCCACAAAACACTAGGATCCTCGACACCGCCCCACCTCCAGGACCAAGGAAAACAAAACTTATGGTGAAGCGAAAGGCTGAGGCCAAGAATTCATGCACAGGCAGGTTAAAGCAATAACATGTTTTCCAGAATAATGAACAAGGAAATCATGCAAGACGATATATAAAATGCATTAAAAGGATACAGGTTGCCGCCCCACCATTCTGAAATATCCACACCCATCTCCAGTCCAGTCTTCATCAGGAATGTAGACACTCCGTCAACCACTATCTCACAGACCGTAGAAATCACTTTACCCTTGCCCGCCTACTTACACCCCGTGGGGTCATAATAGCATTATCATTAGACCAAGTCGGGATGAACGGCACCTCCCGCTCCATAGAGCGGGTACATACTACCGCTTGGTAAATGAGTCGATGAGACTACGCTCCAATTGACTTTATCAAAATCTGACCAAAACGGGCGGAGAGGTACGCCCTACTCTCTTGAGTGTGGTACATACAACCGTTTGGTTCTAGCATGTCAAGAACAAGCACACGTACAAGCATTTAATGATTTCACTTCAAGTAAATTCAAGCAAGGGTGAGCGCGATAAAGTACACGCCCACCAAATCAAACAAGCATGCTTTTCAAATGAATTTCATTAAACTAGATATCCAAGCATTAAAACAATAGGCACTTGATCACTCACCAACAGTTGAGCGCAAACAAGACAATGTAGGCGGTTAAACACGATCTTCAACGTCCACAGAATCTCCTGAGATGTGAAAGTGCAAGCAAATTATTTTTCCGATTCCAAACTAAAAGGTTTGGCAAAATCCATTTTCAAAGGTGAAATGACGTGACATGCAAATACTCAATGAATTAAACTCTCGAAAACCGCTTATAAAAACTTCATATAGTTAAAAGGAGCACACGCATGGGCGTTAGACGGAAAACGAATGAAATGGAACGAAAACGGAAAATACACACTAAAAGGTGAAGAAGACAGTTTTGACACCCTGTACGCTAATACTCATAACTCAGGTTACAAGTATCGGATTAGAATGTACGAGGTGTCGTTTCGAAGCTATGAGAACAAGCTACAACTTTCGTGAAGACAACTTCTGCCCAGATTTTCTCTTTCTAGGTGAAAAATGTCGAAACAGTTTCAGAAATTTTCCCCGTCAGAATTGCCGACAGGCTAGATTCAAACGATCATAACTTGGCGCTCACAAATCCGAATCCAGAAATTCCAGATGCGTTGGAAAGCTAGAATGAAGGGCTATAAGTTCCGTGTTTTGGCCAAAAGCCAAATCACAACGGATCAACACGAAAAACGAAGCTGAAGTTGCTGGTTTGTCATTCCTGTTTTCAGTTTTGCGCCCAAACCACCTTCTATACAACTAAATCACACACATGCAAACCCAACGCCTTGAATGCGACAACAAACATGCATTTGCAGCTTCTCTACATCCTATATGACCCCGTACACACACACGTTACATATATATGCACCAAGTGCGATCAATCCGTTCTAACTTGTACATTGTCATCCATTGTACTCTATTGCTCGAGCTATTGCTCGAGCAATGAATTCCAACACCACTCGCAATCTAACAACCATTAACACCATAAATTCATTACCAAAGAGAATAACAAGGACCAAGGAAAACATACAACAACCACAACCTTCAAGTTCATGCTAGTGGGAATTCAAGAGCCCACACCACAATTCACCCAACAACACTTCAACACCAACAAACACAAACATAAACTACCACATGAAAACTTCAACTAAGAAACCCTAACCCTAGTTCTTGGCCAAGATTCAAGACAAGCAAAACTAGAAAACTAAACCATGGAATCATCTTCTCAACTAACTTCGATCATCAAGAAGCTAAAACATGGGTAAAATTCATCATCTTCATCAACTTAATCAACTTAACTAAAATTCAGCACTTTCACTAAAATTCATTTTGCAAAGTGTAAAATACCTCTTGAATCCAAGGTTGAGCTTCACAATCATGTGCTCCAACTCCCAAAGAAAGGTTGGATGATTGAATTAGCAAAACTTTCCCAAGACTTTTCTCTTTTTTCCTCTCTTTTCCTCTCTTTTTCCCTCACTGTTTTTTTCTTCTTCCTTCTCCCGGTTTTCCCCTCTTCCTCTCTTTCTTGTTTGGCCGATTGGCTAGGTCTAGAAATAGCCCAAAAGATAACTTCTCATAGATATTTAACCTTAGTCAAAATTGAGTCAAAATTGTCATACTAATTACCCCTACTAACTTAATAATTCTACCCTTGCCCAAATAATTTTTCTTTCCTTTCAAACTAGTCCATAAGTGCACAAATTAACCTAGTCTATCAAAGCTTAAACACACCTACTTAGGCCACTAATCACCTAGAAATCTTAATCTCACTTCCTAATCATGCATTTATGCACGTAAAATCTACAAAGTGGCAAACTTGTAGTTGAACATAAAATTGGTAGTCATTTTCAAAACTAGGGTTTAATAAAACCAAACTTGGGTTTTCCATATCCAAATAAGAGTTTTATCGAAATTTAGGGTTTTCAAGGTATACTAGGGTTTATATGTCAATCTTAGGGTTTTTGATTTGGAAAACAAAATAATTCACACGACACACTTTGAGAGGTAAAGCATACCATATAAACATCGGTGAACCAGAATAATAAATCCACGTTACAATGTATAATAAAGTAAACAATGTATAATAAAGTAAACAGACATATGCAAATGGTATGGTCCTCACAATTTGGGCTTGTTTCATGCTCATTATTAGGAGTTCTTTGCTCCCTTGGACTCATATTGTGGCCTTTTTCAGAACTTAGCCTCTCTTTTCGGGGGCTTGGGCTATGTCCACGGCTATGATCAGAGTTCCTCTCCTTTCCGGGACTTGGATGATGACCACTTCCATACTCAGAGTTTCTTCCCTTCCACTACAAGTTGCGCTACGTCCAACAATCATCTTTTAGTGCTTCATTGACATTTTTGGGCTCAATACAAGAAATTAATGCAAGATCGTCTACTAAAACATTTTTATTGGAGCGAGTCTTCACCCTCTCGGATGAATCACCTATTATGAGCTCCTTTGGATGGTGTTGAGTGAATTCCAAACTTTTGGAATATCTTTTTGAGTTTTTTTTTTTGTGCTCTAAATTTAAAAATTTTTACTTTTCATAAGATGTTCAACAAAAGTTAGTGGAAAAGCCTTAGAAAAAACAGAATCAACTTGCTCCTCTCGCCTAAAGGAGTTCTTCAACACTTGTTCATATGAAGGATATAGGGTACTGGAAAATATAATGCAATTAATAGTGCAATAGCAATGTCTACCAATACTTCGCTGAAGATAAGCACTTCAAGATTAGGGGAACTTCTAAATAAGCTAGCTAACACCTTCGAGATATAGCCACGAGGGCAATTAAGGTCCAATCTCCAGTTTCTTCAAGTTACTGAAAGTTGGGAATTCTTTCTGAGAAAATAAAGAGCCTTGAGGATGTTCTGTGATAAATAAAGTGATTTCACATTTTACAAACCCCTCATAAGCTTTATAGTAACCCATTGCACAAGCCTACGTCACTGCTCCAGTACCATATTTTTATAAAACGAGTATAGCAAGAACATCATCCGCTCAAAAACTCGATTATCTGTATGAAGTTTCTATTGAGCCAGAGCAAGTCAGTCCCACGGATCTACCCTTGTTAGACCCGTACCACATAATAATAAGTCACTTGTAGTTCCCACACCATAGAGAAATTCAGCTTGCACTTTTGCCTTGTCAAGAGACATCATGCTTTGAATGATGTTCACTTCAAGAGATAGCACAAACTTTTTGAGTTTCTTCACTTTCATCTTTCTTTTCTTGTTCCTCTTCATCTTGAGGTGAATCTTCCTTTGTGTCGTCCTTCACCTCCTTGTCTTGCTCTTCATGAATGGTTAGTTCTTTAAGAGCTTCTTGCACACCTACATCATCATCTTCACAAACATCTTTGGAAACAACATCATTAGCTTCATCAAAAGTAACATGTATGGCTTCTTCAATGACAAGAGTCCTTCTATTATAGACTCTATAACCACGTTTATTTTCTCAATATTCCAAGAAAATACCTTCTTCCATTTTCTTGTCAAACTTTCCAAGATGTTCTTTAATGTTTAAAATGAAGCATTTACAACCAAATACTTTAAAATAGCCAACAATAGGCTTTTTGCCAAAAAGGAGTTCATATGATGTTTTATTTAAAATTGGTCGTAAAAGAATTCTATTCATCACATAACATGCCGTGTTTACTGCCTCGGCCCAAAAATATTTTAGCATGTCACATTCACTAAGCATGGTTCTTGCGGCTTCTTGAAGAGTCATATTCTTTCTTTCAACAACACCATTTTGTTGTGGAACTCTTGCTATTGAAAACTCATGAGAAATTCCATTATGATTATAAAATTTTAGAAAATCACAATATTTAAACTCAGTCCCATTGTCACTTCTAATTTTCACAATACTCAAGTTTAGTAAGTTTTGAACTTTTGCAAATAAGGAAACAAAATTTTTGAAAGCATCATCTTTATGAGCTAAAAACACAACCCAAGTATATCTAGAGAAATCATCAACTATTACAAAGTAATAGCGTTTGCCGCCCAAACTAGCAATTTGAGTACGGCCAAATAGAACAAGATGTAACAGCTCCAAGGGTTTTGATGTGGAAACATAATTTTTTGGTTTAAAGGAAACTTTTGTTTGTTTTCCAAATTGACATGCATCACAAATACGATCCTTTACAAATTTGATTTTGGGTAGTCCTCTAACAAACTCTTTTTTGGAAACCTCATTGAGTAAATCCATGTTGAAATGACAAAGTCTTCTATGCCAAAGCCAAGGATCATCATTTAGTAATCTTAAGACATTGAAAACTGGTTTGTCATTATATCTTTTTCCTTTAAAGACAATATTAAATTTTGTATCAAGAATCAAGCATTCATGTTTCTTAAAAAGCACATAAAGATTCTTATCACATAATTGACTAATATTCAATAAATTGTAACCCAAATTATCAACTAGAAGAACATTATGAATAATTAAAAAAAAGGACATTATGAATAAGGGTTTCACCATTTTTACCAACGTCTCCAATCCCAATTGTCTTAACTTTTGTGTCATCTCCAAATGTGACTTTTCCACTACTTTTTGACTTGAGTTTGACAAAATGAGATGGATCACTGGTCATGTGTCTTGAGCACCCACTATCAATGAACCATTTTAATGCTTTGTTGGAATTCTTCAACCGTACCTACACAAAAGAGAATGAGAAATAACCTTTGGTACCCTTTATATCTTTGGGTCCTTAGGAGTTAGTTGCAATCTCTAACTATCCAAATAGCTTTTAAGCCATTTCTCATATTTTTCTTAACATAGCAATGACTTTTCATATGTCCATATTGACAACAAAAACTGCACATTTTGCTAATATCCTTGACACTAATGGGTTTTAAATACCTAATTCCCATATTTCTAAGAACTGTAAATTTGTTTTCACCATAAGCAATTCTTCTAACATTCATTTGATAAATGTTTTGTTTCTCATTTTGAAGAAATTCATTCAAATCATCCATCCTTTTCATCAAGCTATTTTGCTCCTCTTGGAGTTTTTTGCAAAATTTTTCTTTCGCATCTAGTTTCTTTTGCAAATCCAAATCAATTTCAAGCTCTCTCAATTCATCATTTTCATTTTTCAATCTCTTATTTTCTTGGAAGAGCTTTGAATTTTCACGAAGTAAGAAGTTGATTTAACTTTTAACTCTTTGTTCTTGGCATTAGAATCCTTTAGACTTTCATGTAATTTTTCAACAAAAAATTCAACATCATCATCATTCTAATCATCACAATCAAAAATAGAGTTACTAGTAGATACCTCATTTTCACCTATGGCCATAAATGCCATTTGAGCAGATTTTTCTTCTTCTTCTATTTCACCTTCGGAATTGCACTCATTCCAAGTTATTTAGAAGTTGTTGTATTTTTGCCTTCTTTCTCCTCTTCCTTCCTTTTTCTTCTTCATTGGACATTCATTAGTATAATGCCCAATCTGTCCATATTCGAAGCATTTATCTCCTTGTTTCTTGTTGACCTCTTGCTTCCCTTTACTTCTTTGATTGGAGTTGTACTTGCTAGGATCTCCCCTTCTAAACCTCCTTCTATTGAAGATTCTTTTGAAACTCTTGGAGAGGAGTGCCAAATCATTATCATCAACTTCAACATCTTCATCTTCTAAGGAGAATGAATCATCCTCCTCTTATGAAGCTTTGAGAGTTATACTCCTTTTCATCTTTGCATCCTCTTCCTCTTGTACTTTAGACTTGAGGTTCAATTCATAAGAGGTTAGTGAATTTATGAGAGTTTCAATAGACATGGAGTTCAAATCCTTAGCTTCCTCTATAGCTGTCACTTTGATTTCCCAATCTTTAGATAAAGCATTTAAGATCTTTCTGTTCTTCTCACCCAATGTATACTCTTTTCCCAACACTTCAAGATCTTTAAAAATATTATTGAATCTACAATACATTTTGTCAATATTCTCATGAGGTTCCATTTCGAAGGATTCATATTTAGTGACAAGAAGTGATTTCTTTTGTTCTCTAACATTGCCACTACCCTCATGTATTTCTCTAAACTTGTCCCATATTTCCTTTGCCATCTTACAACCTTTCACCCTTGTAGATTCTGTACAGCACATTTACAACTTTTGCATTCAAGGTGAGATTTATCTTATCTTGGGGAGTTAATTCCATTCGAGTCTTTGGTCTTGGCTGATGGGTAATTTCATCTACAACAATTTCTTTAAATGGACCTTCGTTTACTATATACCATAACTCAATATCTATTGATTGCAAGAAGATTTCCATTCTATCCTTCCAACTCACATAATTATTAAACATAGGTGGCCTAGTAATAGATTGTCCCTCTAAGAATAATGCATTGTTAGTTGTCATGATTACTCCAAAGCCGATTGAGCTTAATCTCTAGGAGACCAAGTTCTGATACCAATTGTAGGTCCCAAAGTAACCTAAGAGGTGGGGTGAATTAGGTTTATAGAAAATTAAAACTTGATGATTGATAATAATCACATAATTTGAATAAATCAAGTTTTCTTGGTGACACAAACACTTGAGCACGGAATATAAAGATCACACCAAGTAGGATTCGAACTAAAGAATAAATAGGAGAGATGAAATCAAATGCACTACCAAGTTGCACTCAATTTGAAATCCAATACCTCAATTGCACTTGCTACTTCAATTTGATAAAGTTACACCAAGTTGTACACGGAAAGATCACCTCTTGCTTGCCTCAATCTCTTCTCGATCAAGGCAAGAGGTTTTACAACAGCCTTGCTAACCCTCACAATGCTACACACTTGAGCCTTCTCTCACAATTGAAAAGCAATAATAGTTCACACACTCACTTATACTACAAGTACTAAGAAAGACACAAATTCTTGCTAAATTTGCTCTTAAAAGCTTGTAAGTAATGGTTGTCAAAAGTTCTTAAAATATCCAGCCTTTAAGATATTTATAGCATGCAAGGATAACTACCCAAACTTCTCCAACGGTCTTGAATTAAATGCAGGGAAAAAAAATAGCCGTTAGGCATGTTGGACGTCTAACACCCTGTTTTGCATCCGAAGCCACCGTCCGACAGTTTGCTGAATTTTTGTGACGTAAACTGTCGGACGTCCAAACCAAAAATCCACCATTCGACTGATACAAAATACGTTAACAAATAACGCAACCCGTACATGACAAGCTTTAGGATCTAGGATATTGGTAACCAAAGCTGGAGACGCACAGCAG
Source organism: Gardenia jasminoides (assembly GCA_013103745.1). Classification (NCBI taxonomy): domain Eukaryota; kingdom Viridiplantae; phylum Streptophyta; class Magnoliopsida; order Gentianales; family Rubiaceae; genus Gardenia; species Gardenia jasminoides. The sequence continues at coordinate 20,717,347 of CM023099.1, forward strand.
AAGACCTTCACCCGTTGAGCACCTGGACAACGAACGTTGGTATAAGGTAGAAAACGCCACAATTCAACGTGTTCTTGAATTGATAAGAGAAGTGAACACCTAAAGAGAACTCTAAGGTATTCAAGCCGCTTCAAAGAAGTAAGAGAAGTGAAAACACTCACAAAGCAATTTGTTGAATATTTCTTGTATATCTCAAAAACGAAATAAAGATGGCTTATTTTTAGCCTACAAGACATGAAATCCTAGTCTAAATAGAAAACCTAAATTCGGCCAGCTTTGGAAGCTTGAAGAACCGAAACCCTAACTAACTAGGAAACTAGTTTTTAGGAACTACTAATAATCCTAAATGCTAAACAATTAGGAAACTACTTGAAGAGGCATGTGGTTAAGGTGAATCCAAAATAGAAACTACTTAACCCATGCTTTATTGGACTCAAATAAAAACTTGAAAATAACTACTAAAGTCGGCCCAACAATGCTTATGGCCGAATGGACTCCATAGAAACCCTAACTCAAGCCTGCATCCTCAATGATGGTGAGAACTGCCAAGGAAAGCGAGCCCGATCCCTCTTTAATGCTTAGCAACGTAACACATGGGCTTGACTTCTCATCCAAGGCGCTAAGTGGCTGGACTTGATCATGATGTGGCTTGAACGTGAATATATGGTAGCCTACCGGATTCGCATCATTCCCCTCCTCTGAAAGGCGATTTGTCCCAAATCGAACAATTGCTTGAGGAGAAGAATTGTAGGTAACACGTGGATGAAGGCAAACCATGAAGCATGCCTTCTACCTAGCTTGATGTGGAACCAACGAGCACGCTTCAACCATGATCTCAACTTATGCACGAACCAAGGCCAACAAGGATGCTCACGTTCCATGAACCATGAATACGTATCACATGTAGCCTCACTATGGTCACAATCATCCTTCAAATCTATGCCTGGATCAAACACAAAAATTATAGGATGAGTAAAAACAAAGGATACGCAAACACTAGTTGCACCAAGAAGATTATCAACTTGGTTGGCACGTAATGCATTAGGACATTTAGCTTAATGCAAAAACTCACTAACAGAACGATATAGACATGCATCACACTCACGTAAATAAGGATCACAGAACTCAAAAACATTGAACAACTTATAACGACTCAAAAATTATTTTAAACTAGTGCTTTTCACATCAAAACTCAAACGACTTTTTGCATGAAGGTCATAGAGTAGATGGACAGCCTTATCAAAACTCATGAGTCCAAGATGATAGACTATATCACACACATTGACAATCTTAGCAACAATAACAATGAATTTGAAAGCCATAACACGTATAAAATCACTTGGGAACATACGGCTTCACTAGAAGAATTAAACCACAAAAATGCAAAACAATACTCCCATGACTAGAACAAATGCAACACGTAGGGGTACTAAAGCTAACTAGAGATTGAGGATATTGGAGTAAATAGACAGATTCACACACACAATCAAAAACACGCACTTGCATAGACAAAGTAAGCTCACTAAGTACGTTCAAGGGCATAACCACGATAAGCTCATAAACTCCACCATAATAACAAAGAAGTATAGGGCAGAATTCTATCACATTCATGGCAAGATGATTAACAATAAGCCAAATGTACTCGACACAAGTATCCATGGATCATTGGCATGCAAAACAGTTCATCAAAGCAATGAATTAGGTAGGGCAGAATAGTAAGTATGAAGTTCATCTTTTGAAACACTAATTAGGAAGATCCCTTTCTCTTGTTTAGGCAAGACAAAACCCCATACTTGTTGGCAGCAACATTTTTTTTCAATAACCGCCACATATCTGGCGGGTGGGCCTGAGTACCCATTTTATTAAGGAAAAAATGAGGAACAGTACATGGTTATGGCAGGTAGCTAACTACCTCCACACACATACACTACCCCAGTATTCGCGTAAATCTGAATGACGGAATTTGCAGCCGATCCATAGTGCAACACCCACGAGCCTCACGCGGCATCTGATCGAAGGATGTATAAACCGATGTCCGGCCCCTACTACCGTCCTGTGCCAACGCGTCCGCCACAAAATTTGCCTAGCGGAAACAATGGCTCACGGACACCCACAAAGCTTGCATGCCCCGGATCCTACCCAGCACCGAACGCATGTCCCTGGGACCATTCGCTTGACCATTCAGGATCTCTACCAGAACCTTGGAATCCAACTCCACTTGTAACGGGAAAAAACCTCGCGCAGAACACAAAACCAGGCCTGAAAGAAGAGCCCTTGCCTCTGCTTTGAGGACCGTTGTCTCCTGATACGACTCCGAAAATGCCAACCGTACCCGACCTGAGTCATCCCGAAACACACCCCACCACCCCCTTTGCCCGAACTCAAACGCGACCCATCCATGTTAAGCTTAAACAATGCCCGCTGCGGCCTTCGCCATGCAACTGGAACCCCCAGCCTCCGGATTGTCACCCTCCCCAAATTGTCCAACAAACCCATCCAGTCGGAGCCGACCATCCTGTGCCGAAAACGAGGAAATCTGATCCACACCAAGTCCCGCACATCATCACATATTAACTTGCTTGTTGGCAGCAACATGCTAGGCCGTGAAATATCACCAATTCACCAATGGTTCTAGGATTACAACTTGGAAAATTGCACTTCAATTCACCTTGATGAACCTGCAAATTATTAGAAATAAAAGTAAGGAAACATCAAGTTCATTAGTAAGTAAAGCTACTTTAAACTCCATGGCCAAATGCTCATTCACACTTATTCCAAGATGATTTTCGGCCTTAAGCTTCAAATTTCCATTAGTGGAATAATCATAAAGCAAACAAATAGATTTGTCAAATTCCATAAAACCAATATGATTAACCACATTAGCGCATGAACCACAACAATAGCAGCTAACTCAAGAATGTTAACAAAAGACTTTACTAATGATACAACCAAAGGATACTCATTCACGGCATAAGAATCATACCACGACACATTAGGGAAGGGTATCACCTTTGGAAGCAAACCAATCTCATCAATTGTATCATGATAGTAAGGAATTTACCTTGTTAATGGAAAAGGAATTAATAACAAATTTACCAATTATTTGCAATCCACTTGACCATTGATTACCACCAAGTGTAACTTCACAATTTAGCACTTGGAGAGCTTCTTTAACCTGTGAAAAAGTGACGGCAAAATAAAGTAAGGATGGTTAGTCAAAAGTACAAACTCTCTATGCTCACTCTTCACAACTAACTCACTCTCACTCATTTTTATAATAAAACTCAACTCACTTTCTTTCTCACAAGGCGCACTAGTAGAAGTGACTAATTCTCTCAACTTTTTTGAATCTGCACTCTTTTTTCTTCCTCACTACTCACAGATTTTACCTCATTTAAATTCTGATTTTCACATTCAAATGGTACATCATGGTTCACATGCACTTCACACAATTTATCCTCAACTAGCAAATTTGAATCAAGTGCTATGGTAGTTGGAATTTGCAACTTTTCATGCTCATATATGATGATGGGATGCTCTTCACTAGCCATCTTTGAAGATGTTTGAATATGATGCTCCATGTATTGCTTGAAGTAGGCATTCCATGATTGCCTTATCTCATCAAATTTGGAATCAACCATCACATGAAACTCCTCTTTCCACTTTCGCCTTTCATTCTTTGGTTCACATGGCAATAACTTGCTTCGAGATGTTTTAGACATCTTAAGTGAGGCTCGTTGGGTTGAGGAAAGTCTCCATTGATGCCTCTTTTCAAGCTTCTCTTCAATATCCATAGCTGCATGTGCAACTTTGTACAATTCCATACGGTCAGTCACTTCAAGACGTCTAGCTATTTGATCGTTTAAACCATCCAAAAAGTGATCAATGACAAATGAACCCTCCACAATTTTAGCTTGACTGATAATGGACCTCATCTCTTTGTAGTATGCTTTCACTGATTTGGTACCTTGTCAAAGAGTATAGAATTTCTTCAACATCTCCTTTAAAGGATTGTGCTTCATGGTGATAAAATCTGCAAAACTTAGCAAAACATTGTAATAAATGCCTCACTTCACTCCCTTACATGTATGCACTCAACCATCGTGTTTACACTCAATAACACTCTATTACTCTCACCAATCACTTATCAAGTCAACTTTGTCAACAAATTGAAGAAATTAGAGCTTCTTCTAGTGTTAACCCACTTACCAAATTAGATCACGATGGATTAGGCAAGAATGACACAAAAGATTAGGGAACAAAGACACAAAAGATTAGGAAACAAAGATACAAAATATTAGGAAACAAAGAACCAGTTTAAGTGCTCAACAAAGTAAAACCGAATGATGAAATAAGACTGATTAGGATGCTGGAAATTATCTTCAAAAACTGAAAACAAACCCTAGAAAACAAAGCTAAACTATTGCAAAACAAGAAACCCTAACCCGATTTCCTTGGACACTTTTTCTTTTGCTTCGGTTTTCTGGTTGGGCCTTCAGGAATTTGGGCAGTGTATGTGCCTGGATTTAGTAGCTTTTTAGGTGTGTTTTAATGGTAAACAATGGCCACAACTTTGCTTCCAAAAAGGAGTTGAAAATGGTTTTAAGAAGGGAGGTCAAAGGCGGTGGACTTCCTTTGTTTCCAAAACTGATTTGGAAACCGAGCTTCAAGTAGTTTTTAGAAGCTTGGTTGCAACTGATTAGGAAGCTTTCTTGTTGGAGGATTCTTGGCTTATCCTTTCCCTTTTTTTTTCTTTTTGTTGCCCTTTTCTTTTCTTTTCCTTTTTTTTTTCACAATAGCAACAAACTTGGCAGCCAAGGAATTTGGCAAGCAGAATTAGGAAAGTAACGTGAATCACTTTGAAAGTCAGCCTTTCGAACCAAAGCTTTCAAGATCCACACAAGAATTTCAAGTTCTCAAGATAACAATCAAGAAAGCTTCAAGATTCAATTAATTTGGCCAAAGAATTCCAGATATGCAAGGATCACGAAATGAAACCCAATTTTCCAGCAACTAGAGTTTGGACAGAAAGAAACAACAGAAAAATTTTTTTTTTTACTCAAGACACAAGAGTAGATGCAAGACACCCTAAAGGAAATTTTGGACAGCAACAACAAGACGACTCAACTCATCAAAGGATAGCAAGCAAGAAGAAACGATTTGACTCAACAAGAAGAACAAGAACTTACAAGAAAGACGACAAGAAGATAGGTAAACTCGAAACTATTTTTTTTTTGTTGATTTTCTTGACACACAAGAGACACAAAAATAGCAAGGACATGAAGGAAAAAAATAGAATTTGAATGATGCAACCAAGATGAATTCGGATGAACAGTAATGATGAACAGTAGCGATGAACAGTATCGCTACAGTGCTGATGAATAGTAATTTTTTTTTGGCAGATTAAAACTGAAATTCAAGGACACAAAGAAACGAAGGAAATTGGCTCTAAGGGATATTGATACGAATGCAAGAGCCTCATGAATCAAGGTCTCATCGAGTGGTATGTGTTCAACAAATTCCATGCCAAGTTCGTTGGGGACCAATGAACAAAGTGAAGAACAAGGCAATTGGCATTCATTATGCTTGTTGGGCTTGACAATTTCCGTACACAAGTTCAAGGGAAAGGGCCGAACCTTACACAAGCTCCACTTGTGAGTGTTGGGCCAATGACTCGTGCACGTGCTCGAAGGATGTGAGAGTCAATTCAAGCATTCAATTGTGCTACTCGTGAAGGCGTTGGGACTTTCCAAGAAAGCCAAGCATTCATCAATGTGCTTCAAGTACAAACCGAGTCATATGAGGGCTAGTTCGGTTGTTAATTCCAGTTTTTAGTTAATTATTCTATGTCATTTTCATTTTAGATAATTAGCTGCAACATTCGGCCATGGCAGAAGCATTGCCACCAGTTAGACGTGCCCGCGCCCAGTGGTCACGCCTAAGGAGTAGCTTGGCAGAAGCGTTGCCGCTAGTTAGGCGTGCCCACGCCTAATGGTCGCGCCTAAGAATTTATTTTTATTTATAGTTAGTAAGTGACTCCTTATGTCACTAGGTTTCCTTAGTTTAGTAGGATTTTGTTTGTAAACCTATAAATAGGCCATTCTTCTCAAACGTTAAGACAATTGAATCATACATCAAATTTCAGAAATTAGAGAGAATTTCTCTTGTGCCTTGTGCAAACCTTTGAATACTTTAGATTCAGTTCTAAGTGTTCTTTTGGCTTATCAAGCAAGAATCACACTTGTTTGTGGCGCCTTTCTACCTACACTACAAGTTCCTTTTAACAATTCTTCGAGAGTTAAGAAATTAATCTTAGTTCTTGAATCAAGGGTTTTAGGGGTTCGTGGTCTTCCATCAATCCAAACGTGGGAATTATTGTCTAGATCCGAGAATTGGTATACGAGTTCTTCCAATCAAGGTTGGGTTCGTATCAGAGTGTCTAACCAATCAAGTAGACCAGCCCCCAGTCAAGCTAGTGCATCCGTGAATCGACCACGAGTTCCAACTAGGGTATACGCTATTGCTCAACAGCAAGTCCCCGACCCCACTGAAGTGGTTGAAGGTACCATCCCTATTTTCCATCATTTAGCTAGAATTCTAGTTGACCCTGGTGCGTCGCATTCATTTGTAAATCCTACCTTTTTGAATGGGGTAGATATAAAGCCTGTTAGATTACCTTATGACCTGGAAGTTAGAACATCCACAGGAGAACAAAGTTCAGTTATGAGTTGGGTATACAAGAATTGTGATATTTGTGTGGGAGAGAGAAAGCTAGTGGTGGATGTGATAAGTTTGGATATAAAGAGTTATGATGTCATCATAGGAATAGATTGTTTAGCTCATTATCATGCCAAATTGGATTGTAGGGCAAAAACTGTGAAATTTTCTATTCTTGGGAAGGCTATTTTAAGACTCAATGTAAAAGGGAGGTTAGCTTCGTCTGCTCTTATTTCGGGAATTAAGGCTAGGAAATTGTTAAGTAAAGGGGCTCAGGGTTACTTGGCTTTTCTTATAAATCCTCTAAGTAATAAGACGAAGTTAGAAGAAGTACCAGTTGTGAAGGATTTTCCAGATGTTTTCCTCGAAAGAGTTAGAGAACTTACCTCATGAACGACTGGTAGAATTTAAGATTGATTTAGTACCAAGAACAGCTCCAATCTCAAAAACCCCGTATCGAATAGTCCTCGCAGAACTTAAGGAGTTAAGAATTCAATTGCAAGATTTGTTAGAACGGAGTTTCATTAGAGGAACCCAAGTGGAGGTGCCAACCCTTAGAAGTAGGGTTCACTTTTGTGCATGTTTTAAGAAATTGAAATTACGTGACTAAGAACTGTTGTGTTAAGAACTCGGAATGTATGTGGAAAGTTCTTTATGTACTTTGGGTTTGTAATTTGAAGTTGTCAGATTGTAAGTTTGGATTACGTACTTGTGAATTATCTTTTGAGGTTTGGTTTAAAAATAGTGTTTTAGTTTGATGTGTTAATGATTGTTACGGAGTGAGTCCTAGCGAGAGTTAGGCAGGCGATCCACGGATACCTTAGGGTACACCCCAGAGAGAAGTGGGGCTGTCACACGAGCAGGAAAATATAGCCATTTGAACAGAGGACAAAAAACTGTCCTGGCGGTAGAATTTCCAGGTTTGAAGAGTAAATTTGGAGCATCATTTGAGGAACGAAACGATATTGAAAAACACCAATTTTTGCACACATAAACCTCAGTATGTGAGCTATGTTTTTACCAAAATTTAGCCAAAAATTCATATGGGAAGGCAGTGATCAAAGTGACCATAGTTGACTTAAATTTTTGGACTCATTTCTGCCGAACAGGAATCTTTTCCGTTTGCATCATTTGGTTCATCCAAAATAACCCTCATTCCATTCCATTTTCAAAACCAAGACTCTAACAACATTTCTTGATCAAATGGTGGTAAAATAATAGCAAAAATTTGGACCAAAACACCACCAAAACAGGGCAACCAAGTTTAGACAGAATGAAGACAGTTTTTTCCAGATTTTTGGTCCTCATTTCATGAACTTTTTAATGCACCACTTGAAGGATTTTCTTGCTAGGAAAATGTCCACTTAAGGCTCAATATTTCAGCTCTCAAATTAGCCAAGGAACTCACAAAAATATGTAGCCCTAGTCCTCTCTCGATTTTCCCCCTTCTTTATTTCCAAATTTTCTAACTCCAAAACTCATCACAAACATACTCCATTACATGTATATATCATAGCAGCCATCCATCAAGAATTGTGGGAATTCATAGAGCCCACACAACCATCTAAAACCAACAAAATTACAAACAAGAAACTATAACCTCCAAAACCATACATTGGAAGCAAAGAAACCAGGGTTTGATGAAGCCATTACCTCTAGTTGCTCAAGGGAAAAATTTCTAGCTTGTGGTGTCTAAACTGTAAGGAATCAAGGAGATTAATAAATCGTCCTTTGATTAAATCCATGTAACATAGAGATAGTTCAAGAAGATTACCTCAATCCATGAAGACCTCCTTGAACTTGGTGGAGATTTGATGCAGAGGATGGCAAAGAGATCCACGTAGCCGTACATGCGTCCGGCCTCTAATGGTGATCCACACGAACCTCCTTAGTTAGAACCTCCAAGGTCGAATTAGCTTAAGCTAGATTAGTGCTAGCTATTGCCAAGATAACCACACACAAGTCTATTGAGATAATTCCAATTTTTCACCATGAAAAATTCATCCCAAGATAAGAAATAAGAGATGCAATTTTTCCCTTATTTTCTTGGACGAATTTTGGGTATTTTTTCTCTCAAGATTTTTCTCAAAAATCTCACAAGACAAATTGTGTGATCATAACCTTGCTAGCAAAAGCTTAGTGAGTATTTATAGACAAATAAGTTGTCAAATCCTTATGGAAACCTGAAATCAGTTTCCAATAAGATTTAGCTTCCTAATTCTAATACAACTCTTGTATTTGGAAGACTAAAACTTATTTGCACCATAAGTCCCTCAAGTTTAATTTGTCTCACAAATCAAACTATAAGTTATAAAACTTATCTATCAAGTCCCACTTGAAATTCATTTAATCTAGTTAAGAAAGTTCTTAATGTGTGGACCCATTAGGTTCTCATATAACGCTAATAAGTATGAGCTATACATTCTTAATAAATAAGAACTAGATAAATTAAAACTCCTTTAATTTATCACCGATTCCACTAATCAATCAACTCATACTTATAGATCAAGATTGGTATCTAGCAATACATCATGACCACCCAAGTAATGCGAAAAGTCAAATGGATGACTTCACCATTTAGTGAACGTTTACCATGTAACTAATATCCTTTTACCACACTTATCTCACATTAATCTTGGAATAAGTTGTGCCTATTCCATTATGTGATTAATGCTCTTTCTCTTGTACCAAAATATAACTCCAATGAAGAAGTTCTTAGAAACACTTTCTAAGACTTTCCCACTTAGCGCTAAGATTTCTGAGTTATACTTCTACAAGTGGCCAAACACGAGATAACTCCTCTCACATAAGAGGCGGTAAATCCTTATAGGTTATTCACCATCTTTCCATACTTCAAAGATACACCCATTTGCTAATGATGTGAGCATTCCCTTTTACAGGAGCAATCATATAACAAAGAAAGTATAACTATCCATATTCAAGATATCATGATAACCTTAAGTCTAAGAATCATTTACATAAACGCCACTTAGACATTAATCCTTGGCACTTAAAGGATGTCCCTATGTGGATCAATCTAGTGAACTTGATCATACCATCAAGCACCCATATACTTGCTTAGGTGTCTCACACACCATAGTAGATGAGGTCTACTACTTCATATAGAAGCGGCATAGTATATGCTAATCTAACCGTATTAACAATACCCTTTCTTGTTAATACTATGACTAGAGATATTTAAGAATAAACCTTATTTATAATCGAATGAACCTCACCATCATAACTCTTATGATTTCATCGATTAGGTTTATTCTAAGGGTTTTATCATACATATATGAAAATATAAGCAATCAATATGATAAAGATGTCATTTATTATTACATAAATAGTCAAAGTATATAATAAACCCTAGAAGTTGATTGACTTTAGGGCATATACACTAACAATCTCCCACTTGCACTAAAGCCAATCACTCACAAGTTAAAAACCAAATGAGCCAACATGACTATCATGTTTTCATTAAGATAAGATTTAGTGAACGGATCAACTATGTTGTAATCCATGGGTACTCCTTTTAATCTTTACTTTGAATTCCCACCAATGATTTCATCAAATCTTGTGAAACTACCTTAACAAATATGTGGATCTATGATGAGACTTTGGTTCGTTTGTTAGGACAAATTCTATTATAGTCTCAACATAAGTTGAAGGACTTCTAATAGAATAAACCAATTCAAACTCAAATTTGAACTTGTAGATTCACATGTTTCCTTTTGCCACTTCTCAAGTAGCATTTGTTAAGGTTTTAATTGTAGAAATTTAGTTGTGTTTCATTTGAAACTCTTTCAACACATAGCACTGATATTATGAATATACGCATAATTACTTGCAAATCATTTCTGTAGGAAAGTTTACAAGTACATTCTCGAACTTTCAATTTTAAACTCTTCATGGACCAAAGGAGACAATGAGTTTAGTACAATGAAAGAATTATTCTATATAATATAGATAAGACCCCTTCTTAGATTATTCCATGCTAAACATTTTAGCATCTTGTCTAAGTACTTAAAAACTGAAGCAATCATACCTATCAATATAGACCTTTACTCTAAAGGTAGATTGCCACTTTATATCATGAAGGAAGTCTTGGATAGCTACACCTATAATTTTGGAATATAGGCATACTATTTCAATGTATCATATATTAATTATATATGATGCATGAAACCAACAATAGCTCCCACTAAATCAAATATAAGTACAAGGCCATCCATACTTTTGATAAAATCAAACTCTTTGATTATTTCATCAAAATGGATGATACCACTTTCAGAGATTTGCTTTATTGGCACACTAGATATAAAACCTTTAAATTGTGTCACATACACAATTATTTGTTGTTTCCATTTAAGAAAAATGGTTTTAGCATCTATTTGCCATACCATAACTTATAGTTAAAACAAGCAAGTAAATCTAAATGAATTTAAGCATATTGATTAGTAAGAAGGTTTCTTTAAAGATAATTGCTTATCTTTAATAGTGACCACTCTACCAACCAAACTCTATAGGTAACAGTTTACCTTCCATATTAGTCTTTACTCTAAAGACTCTTTTGCAACTAAAAGGTTTATTAAACCTTTAGGTGAATTGACTAAGGTCATTACCCTTCGACAAATATGGAATCCATTTTAGATTCATGGGTCTCAACCATCTCTATAAGTTATAAACGTATTCATAAATCATTTAAAAATGCATGATCAAATATCATGATTTTCTATAAGAAATCTATATTTCTAAGATTTATGAACCCTTATCTTAGGAGCTTTCGCTGTGCCTCATCATCATGAAATGCAAGCCCCAATTCTATGCATTTTGTTCAACTTGCTTTTGTGATACTTGAAACTATTTCAAGTTTTAAGTTCCATCTTTCTCCCACTGTTTTATCTAGAATAGATCATATATCTAGAAAATAGCAGTTTTAGAACTAAAACACTTTTATTCTTGAAGATGATAGAATTATAAAATTCTTGGAGAGATAAGAAAATTCTAGCATATGTGCTAAGAAAAATTTAAACCAAATGAAATAAGAAGAACTGATTTGCTCTTCTTCCTTTTGGCTCTCTTTTCCTTTTCCTTTAATTCTCAAGAATATTACACAAAAGGTTTTCATTGGATCTTAGCTCCACTTTATCCAATTATGGATGCTCACTTCATAAGCAGCACAATCCAAACTTTCACAAAATTTGGACTCCTTAACATTCCATATCTCATATGGCACACTTTGAACAAATATATTTATGGAACAAGATTTAGTGTATAGGAGACAATTTTATGTAGGACAAAACCCCAAAACCATTTTGGTAAACTTGCATGGGACATCTCATCTCATGAGATATAATTTTTATCTAGATTACACAACAATAATTGAGATAACTAGAAAAATTATTTTACTTGAGAATCACATTCTCCTTTAGTTAATTTTGAAACCCTTAGATTAGGTATTCTTCACCTTGATCAAATCATGGTGTTCCAATACTTACCATGGCTCAAGTATTCTTCACCTTGATCATATTTAGGTGTCCTAGTACTTGACGATTGTTTCTCTACTTTATACTTAAACCTCTTAACTTCTCAAAATCTTGGATTAGTACCTTAAAGATACATATATCCATTTTGAGTTGTTATTAGCAAAAGTGATAAAATATGAGAAATAATCTCTAGTATGAATTGTTAATCTTCCACATACATCATAATGTATGGATCCTAACAATTCATTAAATCTTTTCATAAAAGATCAAATTAGCCTTTTATTAGTGAATAAGGCTCATATGTCTCAAATGATTCATAATCAAATGAGCCAAATCATCATGCGATTTGAAAAATATGTTTCTTATTCAAAAGACTAATTTCCAAATGTTAAAGATGGTTTCAAATTATCTAACATCATATTGAGAAATGGACTTTCTTTTATTTTAGAAAATAATAACATTTATTAAGTTCTAAAATAAGTCCATTAGTTAATCTCAATTATAATCTCAAAAATAAAACTTTCACAAAGTTGTATTTCAAAACCATGCATTGAAAGCTTGTACTATAAGGCTAGTTCTTTAAAACTCTTAACTTATCAACTCTTGATAAGTAATTCTTATTATCAACTCTTGATAAGTAATTACTTTTAGTCAACATTTGACTAATAGTGTATGACAAAACTTTGATTGATCTAAATTTCTTAATATAGTCAATCACTCTCTAATAAATTAATATTTAATTTGAGATATTTTTGTCATCTTGTAATAGAATTATTGCTCAAGTATTTCATACATCTTATACCTTGATTATTCATCATTCAACTCTTGAGATGTATAACCATGGTGAAAGAAATTGAAATCTTATCTAGTAAAGGAGATTTAGGAAGCATCTATGGCATACTATCATCATCTCCTCTTACCTATTGTAAGCAATTTTTATTAATTCCATTACATCTTCCATAATTGGAAGTGCTAAGGTTTTAAATGATATAGCCAAATTTTCTTGAGAACTTTTCTCAATTTAACTTGCCAATCCAAGAAATAAAAATACCAATTATATCGAGAATAATATGCAATTACTCATAATTTCTACAACGGATGGTAAAGATAAAAGAGAATTGCTATTTATGCAAAACAAAACCAAGTAAAAATGACATAAAAATCAAATTTGGTTTTGCTCCCACTATTTTATTCAAATCTATAACCCTCTTATATAGATTCGAGAATTTCAAAAATTCCTAGTAGGTTAGAATCCCATTTAGTTATTTTGATCTTGAGTATGCCCAACAAATCAAAATAATTTCAATAGGTAGGTGCTTATTACCAATTATAACTTTTGTAACTTCTAGATAGTTGAGTTATCAACTCTTGATAAATCACATCATATGTGTCACCCAACCTTTGGCTCTAAAATTTTATGACCTTGAGTGTACTCAACAAGTCACAAATTTTAGTTAAGTCATGCCCATTATTCCGAGATCTCATCTCATAGTTAAAACTTCTCATGGTAGAGCAACCTTGAGTGTACTCAACAAGTTAACTTCGAACATAATTTCATTTTAACTATAACAATGGAAGGCAACTTAAGTTTAGACTTAATATTTGAGTAGAGGGATTTTAGACATGGTATTCCAAATTGGTCTCATCAAATATATATATAGCATGCATATCCATTCATCAATATAAATAAATAAATAAACATACTATAATTAAACATGGATGATTATGGATTTTATTCCTACACTAGTTTCCTTGAGCCAAAAGGAAACTAGATGGTCAAACTAAGGGACGGCGACATCTCCATGCCACATGCGTCTTTTGTATGTCCACCATGGTGGAATTGGTACCATCTCCATCTTCTTTGTACATTACAAATGTAAATCTATTCTAAACATTTTAGATCCTCACCTCTCCCTATCCCTAATATAGTACATTACATAATATTGGGAGAAACCTTGAGTTACATTCAGGGGAGAGATGAGAAGAGAATTTACATTGAGAATATATAGAGAAGGCAGGACACGCAGGCCCTATTTTAAAAATATCAAAACCAAATCATACATACATTCAACCATTCACAATCACATTGGCCTTAGTCCATAATCATCCATCATGCATTCATAAAATACAATATTAAATGAAAGCATAAATATTTATTTAGTTCAATCATGTATCATTATATGCACAAGCCTTTAATCTCAAAGGCTTCAATTCAAGAGGTTTAAAATTAATTGAATCAAATTCAATTTGAAAATTTCTAATTTCTGGAATTAAGTTTTAGCGACAGAAAAATGTCTTTAGCGACAAAAGTTCTTCATAAGAAAACTGTCGCTAAAACTTTAGCGACGCTATTGCAGACAGCATCTTTTCCTTCATTTTTTTGAACACAAGAAGAATTTTTTGGCAATACTAATGATTTGGAAACTATATTTTATTCATAATAAAAGGTAGATTCAATTTCCAAATCATTTTAGAAACCAATATCAATTTGGAAACTTATATTACTTAGGAAATCAAATTTCTTAAGGAATATTAAGTAGTTTCAAATTTTTTCAATTCCTTTTGTTTTAAATTATGGAAACCACATTCTAATCTCATTAAAATGATTTTCCATACTTTATAACCATGATAAGAAACTTTTCACAATCGAATGACCATCCAAGTCAAAATTAAGAATTTCTAGTCTAACTAGAATTTCCTAATTCACTTATTTTTGAAATTTTCTTTTAAACCATTTTAGAATCTCAAATACTAACTTTAGATCACTTTCTTAATTTAATCTTATTAAATTAGAAAGTTTCTGAAAATATTTGAACACCTTCCAAATTCAATCTTATAAAATTGGAAAGTCTCCAAAGTTGGTTTACTTCTTAATTCTAGTCTTACTAAAATTAAGTAAGTTTCCAAAACTTAATTGAACAACTCCTTGTCCAATTTGGATTTCTAAAATTTCCAGAAAACACCTTAATTCTAATCATATTAGAATTATAGGAAATTTCCATACTAATTTAGAAACCCAAACGAAAAGGAAATCAATGACCAAATCCCATTTGTTATTTGGAAACTAACTTGTTTCTTGAATTTCCTTTTACGAGAAAATTTCCAGCAATTAGTGCAGAAGGAAATCCCTACACCAACTAATTGATGCAAGAAAAAAAGATGGTTGAATGTGATGATGAAAACCCGTGACCAATCACTTATGATTAATCTGTGGATTTTCACCCTTAACATGGCCAACGACTTCTTATTCTTTCCGTTGTTACTGTTTTGCTTGAAAGCTTCAACCACTTCATGAATTTTTGTACGATGAAAAACAATTTTTCAAGAAAATTCATTCCATGAAAAATTATTAAATCTTTGAAACCTTTTCAAAAATTTATTTTTCATCAAAAGTATATTTTTAAAACTCTTGAATCGCACATAATCAAATCTAATTTGACATACATGACAACTAAATAAACAAGTTACATGGTTTAATCAAAGTTGGCTCGATACCATCGTATGGGAATCAAGGAGATAAACATGAAATTTAAAATTTTGATTCCTTTAATAGATCGTCCTTTGATTAAATCCATGTAACATAGAGATAGTCAAGAAGATTACCTCAATCCATGAAGACCTCCTTGAACTTGGTGGAGATTTGATGCAGAGGATGGCAAAGAGATCCACGAATGGGTACATTACGCGTCCGACCTCTAATGGTGATCCACGAACCTCCTTAGTTAGAACCTCCAAGGTCGAATTAGCTTAAGCTAGATTAGTGCTAGCTATTGCCAAGACAACCACACACAAGTCTATTGAGATAATTCCAATTTTTCACCATGAAAAATTCATCCCAAGATAAGAAATAAGAGATGCAATTTTTCCCTTATTTTCTTGGACGAATTTTGGGTATTTTTTCTCTCAAGATTTTTCTCAAAAATCTCACAAGACAAATTGTGTGATCATAACCTTGCTAGCAAAAGTTTAGTGAGTATTTATAGACAAATAAGTTGTCAAATCCTTATGGAAACCTGAAATCAGTTTCCAATAAGATTTAACTTCCTAATTCTAATACAACTCTTGTATTTGGAAGACTAAAACTTATTTGCACCATAAGTCCCTCAAGTTTAATTTGTCTCACAAATCAAACTATAAGTTATAAAACTTATCTATCAAGTCCCACTTGAAATTCATTTAATCTAGTTAAGAAAGTTCTTAATGTGTGTGACCCATTAGGTTCTCATATACGTTGGCAATAAGTATGAGCTATACATTCTTAATAAATAAGAACTAGATAAATTAAAACTCCTTTTAATTTATCACTGATTCCACTAATCAATCAACTCATACTTATAGATCAAGATTGGTATCTAGCAATACATCATGACCACCCAAGTAATGAGAAAAGTCAAGTGGATGACTTCACCTTTCAAGAACGCTTTATAATGTAACTAATATCCTTTTACCACACTTATCTCACATTAATCTTGGAATAAGTTGTGCCTATTCCATTGTGTGATTAATGCTCTTTTCTCTTGTACCAAAATATAACTCCAATGAAGAAGTTCTTAGAAACACTTTCTAAGACTTTCCCACTTAGCGCTAAGATTTCTGAGTTATACTTCTACAAGTGGCCAAACACGAGATAACTCCTCTCACATAAGAGGCGGTAAATCCTTATAGGTTATTCACCATCTTTCCATACTTCAAAGATACACCCATTTGCTAATAATGTGAGCATTCCCTTTTACAGAGCAATCATATAACAAAGAAAGTATAACTATCCATATTCAAGATATCATGATAACCTTAAGTCTAAGAATCATTTACATAAACGTCACTTAGACATTAATCCTTTGGCACTTAAAGGATGTCCCTATGTGGATCAATCTAGTGAACTTGATCATACCATCAAGCACCCATATACTTGCTTAGGTGTCTCACACACCATAGTAGATGAGGTCTACTACTTCTCATATAGAAGCGGCATAGTATATGCTAATCTAACCGTATTAGCAATACCCTTTCTTGTTAATACTATGACTAGAGATATTTAAGAATAAACCTTATTTATAATCGAATGAACCTCACCATCATAACTCTTATGATTTCATCGATTAGGTTTATTCTAAGGGTTTTATCATACATATATGAAAATATAAGCAATCAATATGATAAAGATGTCATTTATTATTACATAAATAGTCAAAGTATATAATAAACCCTAGAAGTTGATTGACTTTAGGGCATATACACTAACATAAACTCCCTTTCTCTCCAAGCTCCTAGCTGGTTCTCCCTCCCTCCTTGATGATCCTCAAAGCTCCAAGTGAAAAGGGTGGAAGATCTCTCAAGTTTTCTTGGTGGATTTGAGGAAGTTTGAAGTAGTTTTTGATGATAAAAATGAAAGGGAAGAGGGGAAAGGAATTCGCCCACTTGAGGAAGAAGATGAGAGGATTAGAAGCTTTGTTGACTTTTTAGCCTTTTGTTGGGAAATGTCACTCGATTCGACATAAAGTCTCTTTTTGTCACTCCGGATTAAATCACGTGACGTGACACTACGACCTCGGTTTCTCTCACTTATATACCTCAATTGCATATTCTTCTCTCAGAACTTACGTCTAATAGTTGACCCTAGGCTCATATGCGAAATTTAAACATTCAAATATTGAAATTATCGATGTAATTTAGACGTGCATAATGAAACTTTGAAATTTTTCGTACTAATGCAATTTACTTAATAAAGTTAAATAATTCTAAATAAATAAATAAAATTAACATGGAAATTTATAGTATATAATTTAAAATGATGATATGGGTCCTCACAGAAATATTATCTCTCAAGTTAATATGAGTGAATGAGTCCTGACGCGAGTCAGGTAGGTGGTCTGCTTAAACATTTGGTTCGCTTTAGGGAGTAGTGGGGTCGTCACAGAGGTCCAACCTTAATTTCACAAAACCATCAAGTTGTGAACCAAGAATGGATGTGGATCTATTATAGAGCTAAACCACTTAAAATTGGATTTAAATAGTCTAAGACCCAACCTAATATAAGTATGGATCATAAATTATATTATTATGGCTTACACTTAATGACTACGCCCAAGGAAAGATAATAGCAATAATTATAATGTTAGTATTTAATTAAGTAAATTAATCACTAAAATAGTAATAATAATAGTAATAGGAAAGTTAAAGGATTAAGTAATTAATTATGAACAATTAACATAATAACCAAGTAGGTAATTAATCAATTTGGTGATAATTAACTAGTGATATGGTTAATTACTTAATTAATAATCATGATAGTAATTAAATAATAATTAGTTAATTAATTGATGAAGATAATAATTAGTAAAATAATTTATTAATTTATAAATAAGACTAATTAATGAATGATTAACAATAAATGAATAATAATAGTAATTAGCTAAATAATTAATTAAATAATTAATAATTAATGAATGATTAATTACTTAATTAATAACATTTTACATGATTAATTAAATATTGAATCAATAAGTAAATACTAAATGAATAAGTAAGTCATATATATTTGAATAAATAATTTGGTAAATGACTTAAATACATAAATAAATGAATAAGATATACTTTTAAATGTTAAATAGATAAATAGGTTAAATACCTATTATAAACTAATGAGTACATTTGCTGAATGCATAATTGCATTAATAAGTTATATATATATAAGTAAATAAATAGTAGATAAGAAAAATAAATGTAATAGATGAATGAGTAAGAAAATAAATAACATTTATTCATATATAATCAAATTATACCTCTTTTGATAAAAATAAAATATAGAAATTTCTAAAATGGAATTTTCTAAAAAGAAAAACTTTCTAAATTAAGAAACTTTCTAAATTGGGAAACTTTCCAAAAAGGTAATCTTTTGTTTTTGGGAACTACTCAAGTACATTTTTAGTGAATATCTAAAACATATTTTCTAGGGTTGTCTAAGGTAGGATTGATTACATGAAGAACAAGATAAGTGAATTAATTATCGTATATATGTTATTGATTATAGGCTTGACGCAAATTAAGAACGTGTCAAGAATATCTTCAAGTCAGTAATTTGAGGTAAGTGATTCTTACCCCTTTGTATTTTTCAAGATGTTAAATATGAATTTTTTCAAGTAAATGCTTTACTTTAGTATATGAAAATGGATCATGTATGCCTATTTGAAATGTTCTACTCTATTATTTGTTATGAAATGAGTGGCATATTTTTTTATAAAAGAAAATGTATGTGATGTGTAAAATGATCTCTGAATAGTCATGAAATAGACGGTAGGGGCTATAGTCTTGATATAAATGGTCATGGCAGTCAGTATAAAAGCAAAAGGATTGACAGTTATGGAATCAGTATAAAACCTGACGAATTGACTTAGTCATAGAGTCAGTATAAAACCCGACCGATTGATTCTTGTATATGATTGACAATCATGGAGTCAGTATAAAACCAATTGATTGATTTAGTTATGAAGTCGGTCGAAAACCTGATCGATTAACTCATGTTTGGGTAGGTTAAGTGAAGACCAAGGAAAATGCTTGACTTATAGCCCCCTTAGAAGGGGTTTAATCTCTAGACTGAGTATTCAAAAGTCAGATATTGCATGTACTTGTTAAGAACTGTGTTTTATAAAATAAGATGACATGATTGCTACGTTTATAGTTTGCCATGTCATGCTACGTGTTTTTATACCATGTTGGGCGAGGCCATTGTAGAACCTACGGGACTAAGTGCTACGTTAAATGAAAGTTACTTATGTATATGCCACTCATCTTATGAAATATATATGTATGTAATATTTGAGGAATTACCAAATGCTTTTATCTTTCTATGTGCATGTGGTGTTATGTAAAAGGAATTGTGAAATTATATTATATATGTAGCTACATGATCCGAGAGGGGAGTAAGAAGTATCTAGTGGGCATGTGTCACTCAATCCACATTTTCATAACTTTGTTTGCAAATCACAAAATTAAGTTCGGGTACAAATAAAAGATAAGAGAAAGGTAGAGATAGTTAGACGTTTTATGTTAGTAGTATAGAGCAAGCGTTTTGCAACTATAATAGTTTAAATACAAGATTTATTTCTTTAGTATTTGTAAATTTTAAATTTTGGTGAACTTTTGTAAGTTATGATCATGTTGCATTGTATTTGTAGGGGTAAGATCCCACAAATATGACGTGCCATGTTATAAATTTGGTTCAGGGACTCAGATTCGGGGGTGAAACATTTAGTGGTATCAAAGTAGAGGTTTTATGATCTGGAAGTATGTAGGATGATAATTAAGGTACTAATGAATTTAGGAATTAGAATAAGATCGGTTTAAAAAAGGGGTGTAATAGAACAATGATCGTTATGATCTTCGGATGTGATAAAGAAAGGTGATGTAAGTTGGCAAATAGGTATGGATATTAGGTTGGGACAAGCATGGTTAGAGTTTATTTTGTATTATGGTGGTAAGTAGTTTGCAGCTACACATATACGTTAAATTGAAAGTGTACTGATAGAAATTAAGGAATTTTTTCATTTGTTGGTCATGGTTGATGGTGGTAGAATTCCAACTGTAAGGCATATATGCATACAAATTCGAAAGAGGACAATTAAATTAAATGAAGAAGGAAATGAATCTAAGGGAGTTAATGCAGCACCCCGGAGGAGATACCCCATGATCTAGGTGAAGAATGCAATTGTCTAATCAAAGTAATAGGATGTGATGTTAAGCACTTAAGGATGGAAAATGAAGCTCTAAAGGTTGAAGTTAAGCAAATAGAAAAGTCAAGAGATTATTTTTAGGAGATGAGTACAATTTGGATGATGAGTGCCCAAAAGATGGAGGATGCTGCTGTCCGGGATTTGGACAAGAAGTCAAAAAAGATGTTTGAGGAAAAGAATCGTGAGGTACTTATCCAGGAAAAAATGAATGATGCTTTATGTGGGCATGGCAATAGACTCCAAAGTGTAAACCTAGAAGGTGATAAAGAAAAAGGACTGATGGAATGTAAAATTTCGAGGTTGGAGAGTGACAAGGAGTATATGAAAAGTCGAATTAAGGATCTAGAGAAGGAAGTTCAAAATCTGATGCTTGAAGTTATCCAACTAAAGGCAGAAATCAAAAGCTTAAGGTTCGAGGCTAGTTACTGGGAGCATCTAGCGGATGAGAGGAATATGCAAATCATTGAGAAGGACTGATACGAATCCTAAATGGTGTTCATGTCTTTTTGAATGACATAATTATGGTGCATTGGGGTCCAATGAATAGAGTTAAAATCAAAGAGTTTATGGTGCAAAATCAAGTCAAGCCGCTTAGCATTTTTGGAAGAGCATTCACTACCTTGTGTCACCATGCTAAGTGTTGAGGAGGCTTCAAGCACCATTACTTCCTAGTTGATTATCATTTGCTTTGAAGTCTTGGCTTTGCTTTAGGGTTTGGTCCATTCGGCCCATTACCTTGGCCGAATGTGTTACCAAATATGTTAGTTAGTTTAAGCATTTGTTTTAGGTCAAATAAAGCATCGGTTAGGTAGTTTCCAAATATGATTCACCTTAACCAAATGTCTATTTAAGTTGTTTCCTAATTGTTAAGTAGTTAGGATAATGGTAGTTGCCTAAAACGTTGGTTTCCTAATTGCTTATTCTACGTTTCCTAATTCTACTAAGTCTGCCCGAATTTTCAATTCCTATTTGGCCTTGGTTTTTGAGTCATGTAAGGCTATAAATAGCCAACACTTTTCCATTATTCAATAGACAAGTTAATGAAGAATTTTCAGCAAATTGCTTTAAGTGTTATCACTTCTCTTGCTTTTTTGAAGCGACTTGAATACCTTAGAGAAATTCTTTAAGTGTTCACCTTGACTTATCAATTCAAGAACACGTTGAATTGTGGCATCTTCTACCTTATACCAACGTTCATTTTCCAAGTGCTCAACAGGTGAAGGTCTTCCGCTGTATGTTTCAACTTTGGTTACCAATATCCTAGATCCTAAGTGTTCTTCGTGTGCGGGTTGCGTCACGTTTGGCGTAGTTCATATCAGTTGGCCTCAGAACTAGTTGGAGGTAACAAAGTTTATCATTTTAGAGTCAATCCTCTTCATTTTTGTGTCTTTGAATTTTCGTTCTTAATCTGCAAAAAAGAAAAAGAAAAAAGAAAAGGCACTGTTCATCATTACTGTTCATCCGAATTCATCTTGGTTGCATCATTCAAATTCTGTTTTTTTTTTCCTTCGTGTCCTTGCTGTTTTTCTGTCTCTTGTGTGTCACAAAAATCAACAAAACAAAATAACAATTTTCTTGTGGCCGAACCTATTATGGTGTGCTGTAATTAGGGTTTGTCTTGTGTTTCTTGCCAAACTTGGAAATTCTTGGATATAAGTTGATTGAATCTTGAACTTTCTTGATTATCACCTTGAAATCTTGAAATTTTTGTGTGAATCTTGAAGTTCTTGGTTTGAAATATTGGATCTTGAATCAATTCTTGAACCTTGTAACCACATTCCAAAAACATCAACTTTCCTAATTTCTTACTTGTTGAATTCATTGTTGCTGTTTTGTTAAAAAAAAAGGAAAGAAAAAGGCAACGAAAAGAAAAGAAAAAGGAAAGGGCTAAAAAGCCAAGAAGCATCAAATAGCTTCCTAAGTCGGTTGAGACAAGGTTTCCAAAAACTGTTTTGGAAACAAGTTTCCAAATCTGTTTTGGAAACAAACGCAAAATCTCATCAAAGCCAAACCTCCTTTGACTTGCTTTCCTTAACCAATTTGAACTCTTTTTGGAAACTAATTGCAGCCATTGTTTGTTACCAAAAAACACTTGAGAAGCTGCAATTTCCAGCCAACAAACACCCACAAAGCCCGCAAGAATCTTACTTGAAAAGTCAAGCAAAAGTTCATCCAAGGATTTCGGGTAACTAGGGTTTCTTCTTCCATAAAATTCGAATTTGTTTCTAGGGTTTTTTCTTCTTCTTTTAAGTCAATTTCCAGTATTCTAGGCTTCTTTATTTCATCATTTTTCCATGTTTGTTTGAGCACTTAAGCTGATCCGTACCTCAATTATAACCTTTGTTTCATTCTTGCCTAATCCATCGTGGACTAAATTGGTAAGTTGGTTAACACTAGAAGAAGCTCTAATTTCTTCAAGTTGTTGAACAAGTTGACTTGAGAAGTGATTGGTGAGACTAATAGAGTGCTTATTGAGTGAAAACACGAGAGTTGAGTGTATACACGTAAGGGAGTGCGTGAGATCTATTTGCTTTTACTACTAATCATTTGTGCAGGTTTAAATGGCATCCCAACAAGTTGAAATTAGTTTCATGATGGAGTCCTTGACGGAAGCATTAAAACAAGTGGTAAATGACAGTTTTGAGCCTCTCGAAACATGACTTGATCGAATGGTGAATAAGGAAGTCAAGAGGAGGGGTTTCATACAATCTCATCATAATTTTTGTACACTCCAAGAAGGGACGGATCATTTGCATGCTAAGGAAGTATACAAAGGACAACGTGCTTGTGAAGAAAATCAAAAGTGGCAGTGTCAAGAATCAAAGCATCGTCAATCCAAGCATTGTGAACAAAGGGAAGAAAGACCATCTAGAAGGCCTAAGGAACAAAATTCATCAATTTCTTCCAAACCTAACTCTAGGAATGAGCCACATAAGGAGGAATCATGGTGGGAAACTTATCAACATCTTCTACATGAAAAGCAATTGAAGGAGCAAGTTAAAAGCAATATCCAAGAATCTCCTAAAGAAGAGCTTGTAGAGATCATTCCTCATGAAAGCCAACATAATCTCATTCAAAGTGAAGTTGAACTAGAAGAAATCACCATTGAACCTGAGGAATGGGAGAATGTAGTTGAATGTGCCATACAAAATATGAGTGTGAGTGAAGAGGTAAAATTAGAGAGTGAATATGAGGTAAAAGTTAAGAAAGGCACTCAAGAAAAAGAAATTGAAAAATCAAGTGAGATGAGTGAGAATGTCAGAACTTATGGTTTTTATAACGAACTTACCTTTTCTTTGTGTAGTGTTTCTTATTTTGTGCAGGTCAAGCAAGGTCAAGTAGAGTTAGCCATGCAATGTTCCATTCCAAAGTCACTTGCACAATTCATGAGTTTTCATGGAGTTTGCCTTCTTGGTATTAGATCTATTTGGTGTCAATCCATGGAGCATAATTTTGTCCAAACCAATGGAGCAGCAATTTGTGGTCATCTTGAAGGGAAAATTCCTGATTTTGATTCTCATTCTTTAATCTTGAATTACTCATCATCTTTGCCTTGTTTTGAGCATAATTCTAGTTCTCACTCCAGTTTTTATCATGCAGATTTTGAAGGTCAAAGTAATGAACTAGCAATCGGGTTTTTAGTTGATGAAAGGAATAGTGAAGTTTCTAAGGGAGTTTTTACATTTAACTCTTGTGCTATACCTTCTTACCATTTAGTTAATGATGTTCCATTCCTTATATGGTGAATTTTTGGTTCGAAACAAGTTGAAAGTTATTTCATTTTTGTAGGTCGTATGACTGATTGTAATTTTCTAGTCTTCGTTAAAGGAGTGCAACCTGATTTTGTGCTTGTACCAGCCACATATGAAGTGTCTAAACCAGTAGCCAACCACTGTTTTCCTAGCTTTCATCAGTCCATGGATTGGAGCAGCATTTCGTCACCATTGACGTCTTCATCATTTGTTTGTTCACATGAAGATATTGCTAATACTTACATGTTGCTGCCAACAAATACTGAGTTTCATGTACCAAGTGATTTCATGAGCATTAAGAGGTTGTCCAAACACCATGTTACAAGGATCGTGATCATCGATGTGTGTCCATCCTTGCTACAATTTAAACGCTCCAATGATTTGAGGACAAATCTATTCAAGAGGAGGGGAATGATACGAATCCTAAGAGGTGTTCGTGTCTTTTTGAATGACATAATTATGGTGCACTGGGGTCCAATGACTAGAGTTTAAATCAAAGAGTTTATGGTGCAAAATCAAGTCAAGCCGCTTAACATTTTTGGAAAAGCATTCACTACCTTGTGTCACCATGCTAAGTGTTGAGGAGGCTTCAAGCAACGTTACTTCCTAGTTGATTATCATTTGCTTTGAAGTCTTGGCTTTGCTTTAGGGTTTGGCCCATTCGGCCCATTACCTTGGCCAAATGTGTTACCAAATATGTTAGTTAGTTTAAGCATTTGTTTTGGGTCAAATAAAGCATCGGTTAGGTAATTTCCAAATATGATTCACCTTAACCGAATGCCTATTTAAGTTGTTTCCTAATTGTTAAGTAGTTAGGATAATGGTAGTTGCCTAAAACGTTGGTTTCCTAATTGCTTGTTCTAGGTTTCCTAATTCTACTAAGTCTGGCCGAATTTTCAATTCCTATTTGGCCTTGGTTTTTGAGTCGTGTAAGACTATAAATAGCCAACACTTTTTGATTATTCAATAGACAAGTTAATGAAGAAGTTTCAGCAAATTGCTTTGAGTGTTATCACTTCTCTTGCTTCTTTGAAGCGACTTGAATACCTTAGAGAAATTCTTTAGGTGTTCACCTTGACTTATCAATTCAAGAA
Source organism: Gardenia jasminoides (assembly GCA_013103745.1). Classification (NCBI taxonomy): domain Eukaryota; kingdom Viridiplantae; phylum Streptophyta; class Magnoliopsida; order Gentianales; family Rubiaceae; genus Gardenia; species Gardenia jasminoides. The sequence continues at coordinate 20,743,128 of CM023099.1, forward strand.
CACATTGAATTGTGGCGTCTTCTACCTTATACCAACGTTCATTGTCCAAGTGCTCAACGGGTGAAGGTCTTCCGCTGTGTGTTTCAACTCTGGTTACCGATATCCTAGGTCCTAAGTGTTCTTCGTGTGCAGGTTGCATCACGTTTGGCATAGTTCGTATCAAGGACACTGCTTGTCGGGCATTGAGGACTAAATATGCAAGTAAAAAGAACTATTTCCGTGTTGTTGAGGATGGTGTTGAGAATGTCCCGAATATGGACATGTTTTGGCATGATACTGAAGATGAAGATAATGGTGAAAATGAAAATGTCATGGAAGTAGAGGGAGATTTAGGCAATGATGCGAACTCATAGGCTACACAAGAGGAGCACGAGGATTTCGAGGACATAGAGGACCCGCAGTGATTCTTAGTATCTGGAACTTCATAGTAGTTCTAGTAGGAGTCAATAGTCAGTAGGAATTAAATAAGTAGAGTTAGAAATACTCTACATAGATAGTTAGTAAATTTCGTTGAAATTAGCAGTAGGCAATAGTTATTCTTGAATATTCTTTTCACAATTTATGATTCATACTACGTCTCTTGATTTAAAGAAATAAATTGTATGATGCAATTTACACTTTTAGTTACACACTAGTCCTCATTTAACCACTTTCAAATACAGTTTTGTTAATAATAATAAGAATAAAAGAAACACTATTTTACAACTCATATATTTCCAATTTAAGTTGGAAACTTGAACAAATTTGGAAATTATGTTTCTTCTTTCAAAGTAATCAGACATTCTACACATATATCAATCCAAGACTTGGGGTCTGGGGTGGAATTCTGTTACGTGCCCCAGGAGGCAAACATGGTGGCTGATGTTATGGCGACTTTGGGTTTATATCAATCCAAGGAATACCTTTCACTAGAAGATTGTCCTCTGCGTGTGCAAAGACTGATAAGGATGGATCAGTTTCAAATGTGCAATTTCAGATTTTCTTCATATAAGTAGGGCACTCGGTCCTACTCATGTATTCAGACGTTTTATTTAATCAAATGGGTAACCAAACCTACCCGCCAGATATGATTGGCAGTTTATGAAAAAAAAAGTAATCAGACATTTTCCTATGGGATAATAAAAAAAAATTACACAAATTTTGGTTTTAATAAATGCTTTGCCATGAACTAAATAGTAATATGGTATTACTAACACTTTTAACATATTAAAGCAGCTGGAAATTTTTATAACTTTATATTTTACATTATTACTTTATATAAATCCCTCTGCATGGATGATCTGATTTTGTTTAAAAAAAAAGAAAAAAAAGAAGAAATTTCGAGAATAAAACTTTATTTAAGGGGGTAGAATGTGAAATCCCAAAATTTTTCCTAATATATATAATTTATTAGGAATATATCTTATTACTAATGCTATTTTATCAAAATAATAAAATAAGAATTTTATACTTATCACATAAACTAACCTAATAACCTATTCCTACTCAACCACTAATAGATAGGGGGTGTTACACACATTGTGACGACCCCACCTCCCTCCAAGGTGAACCAAAGGGTTCAGTGGACCGCCTACCCAACTCTCATCAGGACTCACTACAATTCCTCAATCAATTTACAATCTTCAATTCAAAACAAGAATTACTTCAAGGACCTCAAGCCTGACATTAAAGTCCTCAATCAAATTACAGATCTCAAATAATTACACTTCAAGATCTCCAAAATAATAATTACATTTTCAACCAGTCCAAATACACCTAACAGTACAACAATCCAAGATTTCAAATAGTACAAAGGATAATCCTACTAGTCACATTAATGAAGATCACTACACATGCTTTCCTTCATCTCGAGCTCTGTGGAAGGAAAATAAAATATTTTGGGGTAAGGTAAAAACTCAGTGAGTGTCTAGTGAAAACAAGTAGGCAAATAAATAACTCAGTAAATCAGTTTATTGAACAGTGATCAGTCAAATAAGTAACTCAGTAAATCAGTTTATTTAATAGTGATCAGGTATCAAATGAATAGATTTTATTTGCTCTTGTGAGCCAGTGGAGTCATTGCACTTGAACACCTAACGCTCAAACAAGTCATTGAATAGTAGAACATTAATCATTAATAGTAGAGCCATTGGCTCAAACAAGTCAGTGAACAGGAGTTCAAGGCGACAGGTTTTAACGGATAGGTGACAGGTTTTTCCCATCGTCCAGGGGTCTACGCCAAGGCGACCCACTGTCACCAGCTCTGTTTATTATTGCAGCTGAAGTACTTTCTTAGGGTTTGAACGCCTTGCTGGATGATGTAAGGTACTACCCTTTCTTCATGGCTCGGGAGTGCCCTCCAATTTCCCACCTGGCATATGCGGACGACATTCTCATTTTTTTCTCAGGCCAAGAAAAAATCTTTGCAGCTGGTGATGTCGATTCTGGATCGCTATCAACGGTGCTCAAGTCAATTAATCAATGTGAGTAAGAGCTATTTTGTTATTGCATCTAGGGCAACGAGGTGGCACTTGGTGTTGGTCAAAACCGTGACGGGGTTCTCACAGAAGTTTTTGCCTCTAAAATACCTTGGATGCCTATTATTTGTGGGACGTCTGCTTAAGGTTCATTTCACAGAAATGATGGAGAAAATTGCAACAAGGATCAAGGGTTGGGGCAGTAAGATGCTCTCAATGGGAGGTCGTATTACTTTGCTCAAATCTGTGCTGACTTCGATGCCTATGCACATCCTGGCTGCGGTTTGTCCGCCCAGGGGGATAATCCAGTAGATGGAAAAGCTATTTGCTAACTTCCTTTGGGGCCAGACGGAGTTTGGGCACAGATTTCCTTGGGCATCGTGGGGAAAATTGTGTCGCCCGATTGGAGAAGGTGCTGTCAGTTTTTGTTCGTTGAGCCAAGCTGCTGATGCATTTGCATGCAAGTTATGGTGGAAATTTCGGAAGCATCCCTCTCTTTGGGGCGGTTTTATGAAAGCTAGATACTGTCAGAACAAACACCCTAATGAAGTGGTGTTAACCCCAACCTCGTCTACATCTTGGAGGTGTATGTTGCTCTAGAGACATCTTGTGGAGCTCAACTCTATTTGGGACCTGTCGGATAGGTCTTGTTCTTTTTGCTGGGATAAATGGTCGGGACTGGGCCCATTGGTATGGCGTTTTGACGAGTTGACCTTTCAAGTGATTGTATCGGAATTTTGGCGAGAGGGCCGTTGGGATATCCTTCTGTTGTCTTCAGTGGTTCCGGATCAGGTGAGGCAACAGGTCCAAGAGATGGCACTGCTAGTAGGTGAGGAACGAGATGAGCTCCTGTGGGCTTTGAACACGTCCGGGAATTTTGAGGTGAAATCAGTGTTCCCTTTGTTGGGCAACCCGCGGGTGACGACGCATGACTTCAGAAATGTTTGGCAACCTGGGCTTCCAGTTAAAATTTCTTTCTTTATGTGGAGGCTGTTGGGGTCCAGGCTACCAGTAGAGAAAGAGTTGTACAGGTTCGGTATCTACGGGCCATCGAGATGCATGTGCTGTGCTTCCCCTAGAATTGAAACGATTAACCATTTGTTTAGTGGGAGTGAGGTGGCAAATACGGTTTGGCAACATTTTGAGCGGCCTTTAGGCATTTTCAAACCAAATTAATCGATCTAGGGTCGCCTTCGGTCTTGGTGGTCGTTGAAGGCATCTTGTAAGCAACTCGGTTAGTTGTGGTTGATCGCTCCGTCTGTGGTTTTTTGGCACATTTGGAAGTTTAGAAATCTGAGTAAGTATGATGGTCAGAAATGTAGGGGGACGTTGGTTTTTCAAATCTTCCAGGAGCTTCGTTTGCTGCTCAGGGCTCGGTTTAGGCGGGTGGGGTTGGCACCTCATGGTTGGAGATCCTAGATAATCTTAATGGTGCTCCTCGATGCTACAAGTCATATGCTATCAGGTGGTCCATGTTGTCTAGGGGTTGGCTAAAGCTCAACTCTGATGGGTCTTCACGGGGTAACCCGGGTCCGGGTGGAGGGAGAGGGGTGGTCCATGATCCTTGTGGGACTGTTCTCTTTGCATACTTGAATTATTTTGGCCAGGTGACTACTCTCCAGGCTGAGGCACGTGCGTTGTGTTTGGGGCTGGAGATTTGCAGCAGCAAGGGGTTGACAAACATTGTAGCGGAGATTGATTCCAAGGTTCTGTGGTCTATTCTTTCTACAGAAGATTAGGGCCCCCCATCTGTTAGGCCGATTATTAGAAAGCTTCGACAATTATCGTTTTTAGGGGTTACGTTTGTGCATTGATTTTGGGAGGCTAACATGGTAGCAGACTCGCTTGCCTCTTTCTCTCATTCGTCCGTCTCCTATGTATTTTTTGATTCTATGGCATCATTGCCAAAGCTTACTAGAAGTCTTGTAATGCTAGATCAACAAGGGATAGTGAAATCTCAAGTCAAGTGAGGGTAAGGTTCGGCCTCCCCTCCATTTGTATAGCTTTGATTGAAATTAATAAAAGGGGAGTATATCCCGCCTTTCCACAAAAAAAAAAAAAAAAAACAGGAGTTCAAGTGGAGCCGTTGGTATCAAGCACAAGACCACCACATACTCACAGAGCCAAATCATGTGCACACAAATACACACATATGTCGTTATGAAGTGATGCAATTAACAGTAGGAACTTTAGATTTGAAACAATTTTAGGATCACTCACCAACCACAACTCACTTCACTTGTCCATAACAGATATCTCCATTTCAAGCCAAGTGCCAGAATCACAAGTTTTATACCAAACATTTCATCAAACACTTGATGTGTATAACCACCAGTATCATACAAACATTTTATCAAATACTTGGTAGGCATCAAACTATCAAGTTTCTGTCATCTCTCAATATTTTGATCATAACTGGAGCTACACGCATCGGATTGAGATGAATCTTATACCATTTTGGAGCTAAGACATAGAACTACAATCCATATGAAGACTTTGAAATTCAGTTCAGGCATTTTCATGGTAAAAAATCACAATTATAGAGGCAAAATGAAACTGTCGGGTTGAAAACAGTATCTCTAGATAGCTTCGGAAGAAAGACTATAACTCAATGTAGGAAAATCAAAATTGAGTGCCGTCAGTGGCGTTCAAAACTAGACTCATAAAGATTTCAATGGTATAAAATTCAAGTTTTACTTTGTCTCCTACAAGTGCCAAAAAGTTTGAAAAGTTGGCCAAAAATGAAGTCTATCAAAAATAGTGGTAATGGAGTAGTCAGGGGTATTTTGGATATTTTACAAGTTACAGTGCTCCGATTGCTCTGAAATTTTTCAGGTGAAAACTTAACTCAAATTTCTACAACTTTCATGTTTCGCACAAGAGTTGGTTTGGCCATTATCATAGACAAATTTGCAGCTCAACTTAATACAATATGGGCAATTTATCAAACACTTGGTATGTAATAAGAATTTTTCCAAAAATCAGTGAAAAACTCAACTTTCAACCATGAAAAATTCCAAATTTTAACTCCAAATCAACATACACTCATAGTAAAAAATTGTTTGAGTGAAATCAAACCAAGAAACACCAAGATGGAATTCCAGTTTTTATTGGGCTAGCAAGCAGTCTATTTTCTCAAGTTTCTCATCAAATTTCTCCAAGATTCAACCATGCAACAACAAACGCTTACTCAAATCCATATGCGTTTCATCAATCATTAGCCCTTGAGTATCATTAAACAAGTTCCAACCAAATCCATTCAAGAAATCATAATCTATGCTAGTAGTTAAGCCACAACCACATCTAGTTCTACATCTTCAATAAATCTACTATACCACCATGGATCATCCTCAAATCAAGAAGATCTACTATTTTTATGGTTAAAATTAAAGGATCTAAGTGAGTTTCAAGTTTTACCTCAAGATCAAGCAAGATCTAGTGATATTTCCTCTAAAGTTTCCTCCCGAGCTTTCTCTTTCGAATTTTTTCAAGGACGATGGAAGATCTCCTCATCTACGGGATGATTTTTTCAAGATCTTCAAGAACCCAAAGACTAGAAACACTTTCTCTCTCTCTCTCTCTCTCGGCTCTCTCCCTCTTCCTTTCTCTCTGCTCTCTCTCCTTCTCTCTCTTCGGCTACCACAAGAAAAAGAAGAAAGATAGAAGCTTTGGTGGATTCTTCAAAGGTTTTGCTTGAAGATTGGAAGATGACGAAGTTGAAGCTTTCCCTCTCTACTCTCTCTCTTTGGCCGGTTGGAAGGAAGAAGAAATGGGAAGAAATGAAGTTCAATTCTTGTCTTTTGGCTATTATAAGAGTTATCCAACACTACACCACATGTCTCATTCTTATTGGTCTGAAATCTAATGTAATCTTATCTTATCCACAACTTTCTCTTTTTGCACTGAAACTCCCTCTAGTCTCTTTAAAACTCATCCCATACATCATTAATTATCTCTTACTAGATTTCCTCCAACCAACATTGGTTTATCATAATTCTATTTCTTTAAAGTCTCCACATATACTAGTTTTCATCCCAACTAGAATCCATGTCACATCTTAAAAATTAACACTTAGCTAGCCGATAGAAAACCGGCAAATATTTCAAAGAAAACTTACTAACAAATTCATCGAGACTAAAGAAAATCATTTTTTTTTCTAAACTTTAAATCAATAAATAAGTCAATGCAATTAAGGTACACAAATCATGTAGATAATCCAATGTGAAAAATTGGAAAATAAATTTCACAAATTTTCGGGTCCTCACACACATTATTTCTGAATATTAGATAAGGTTGTTTATAAAATTATATTCTTCAAATTAAAACAACATAGCTCTTTTTCTACATCTGATAAACTATAGGTTTCAGAAACTTCTTTACTGCATTAAAGACAAAAGGCTACCCTTAAGAGAAGTGTGCATTGCGATTTAGTCAAGTAAGTTTCCTGCGTATTCAAGGTATTATTTTTCTTACATGTATCATATTTAATTTACTTAAAAGTTTATTTTATTATTCATAGTAGAATGGATTTATTATAGTCATTGTTATCTCCCTTCAATTACTCAAAGTTGTTTTAGATGAATGGGTAGAGTCTTTCCAAAGTTAGTGCTGTGAATTCTAGGGAAGGTCTGATACAAATAATGATACATTTCTGGCCTTAGTTGAAGAGTAAGAATTTGTAAGGGTTGCTTTGAAAAAAAAAAAAAAGCAACCACTGGTTGAAGCTTTGAAGCTTCAGCCGTACAGGAACTAAGGAGGATCAGTGGAGGCCGATAATATCATTGATTGGCTAAGACGGGCCAAAAAGTGCAGCCGCGGCTCCAAAAAAAAAAAATATCGTAGTAGCGGTCTGTTGCTGCTGCCGACGATTGTCGTCGGCAGCGAAGAAGACAAGGATGGTGATGGTAAATATGATGGTTGTGATGATTGGTGATGATGGTTTAGGTTTTGGAATAGGAATTAGGGTTTTGATTTAGGAAATTGTGCTGGACAAGAAGATGACCAGTTTGGAAAATGGGTCAAGGAAATGGGTCGGATTTAGATGAATAGGTAAGGTTAGTTCAAATGTGTCAACTTTGATGACAAGTCAAAGTTGACACATTTGAAAGAAAATGGGTAGGGTTAATTTTTTATGATGACAAACAAAATGATGATTTCTTTGATCAAATAAGTACAAATAAACTCCCCTTTATTCTATGGCATTTTAAAGATAAACACTTCGCCTTAGAATATGTCATCATTCAACATAATAACTCTCCCTTTATTTATGCTAAAATACAACGAAATATCATTTAAATTTTTTCCCTTTTTTGGCATCATCAAAAATAAATCAAGTCATGAAAGAAAAGTTCTTATGAAAAATTACAAGTAAAACTCATCTTAAAATTGTACAATCCCTTAAGAAAACTCATTGAACTCTCCCTGACTTAAAGCATAATTATTAGTTTCAAAACTCCCCCATTCTTTTGCAAATCATAAATACTTTTGAGAGAAATTTGAGGGTTACTATAATCAATCATTAGTACATCCAAATTAGCATTTTGAAAGATAATTTCACATATAAGACATATATGAATAAAACACAAAAAAAAAAAACCAAGTGCTCTATTCTCAGAAAAATGCATCAAATCATCCAACTTTTATTTTATTCAAGTAATAGAAAAAGTGATAGAAGTTCAAATAACTAAGTAATTTTACACCATACTCACTTTACATTTTTCTACATTTTCATGCTATTGAATCCAAGTAAAATTTTTAACATCCATCAAGTTTCAATTGGACCAAATTCTCGATGAAGTACCTAAGCAAGAGAAGTTGTGTTTGGTACCTTTTTAATTTTGGGTCCATGAGAGTTACCGCAACTTCTAATCATCCATATAGCTCCCATACCATACCTCATATTCTTCTTTGCATAACATTTATCTTCATATATTAAAATTGATTGCACATAATATTTGTATTATTCATAAAGGTAGGTTTGATAATTCTAATTCCTTTCTTTTTATAAATAGTGAATATATTTGCACCAAGTGAAATTTGTTTTTCTTCTTGTAAAACATTTTGTTTTATTTTTCCTTTTGAAGAAAATCATTCAAATCATTAATTCTTTTTCTCAAGACAACTTGTTCTTTGATTCTTTCATATGATATCAATCTTTCTTCCAACTTCTTTTTCAAATTATCTTTACAAGTAAAATCACCCTTGAGCTTTTTCAAATGATCATTTTCATTTTTCAAACTTTTATTTTCTTGAAAGAGTCTAGAATTTTCTTTTGATAAAGTATTTATTTTGATTTTTAATTCTTTATTTTTAGCATATGATTTTTTCAAACTTTTATGCAACTTAATCATAAAAAGTCTAACATCATCATCATCATCATCATTATTATCCTTATCCTTCTATTGTCTTCGGTGGTTCCGGATCAGGTGAGGCAACAAGTCCAAGAGATGGTACTGGTAGTAGGTGAGGAACGAGATGAACTCCTATGGGCTCTGAACACGTCCGGGAATCTTGAGGTGAAATCAGTGTTCCCTTTGTTGGGCAACCCGCGGGTGACAACGCATGCCTTCAGAAATGTTTGGCAACCTGGGCTTCCAGTTAAAATTTCTTTATTTATGTGGAGGCTACTGGGGTCCAAGCTACCAGTAGAGAAAGAGTTGTACAGGTCCGGTATCTACGGGCCATCGAGATGCATGTGCTGTGCTTCCCCTGGAATTGAAACGATTGACCATTTGTTTAGTGGGAGTGAGGTGGCAAATGAGGTTTGACAACATTTTGAGCGGCCTTTAGGCATTTTCAAACCAAATCAATTGATCTAGGGTCACCTTTGGTCCTGGTGGTCGCTGAAGGCATCTTGTAAGCAACTCAGTTGGTTGTGGTTGATCGCTCCGTCTGTGGTTTTTTGGCACATCTAGAGGTTTAGAAATCGGAGTAAGTATGATGGTCAGAAATGTAGGGGGACGTTGGTTTTTCAAATCTTCCAGGAGTTTCGTTTGCTGCTGAGGGCTCGGTTTGAGGTGGGTGGGGTTGGCACCTCCTGGTTGGAGATTCTAGATAATCTTAATGGTGCTCCTCGACGCTACAAGTCATATGCCATCAGGTGGTCCATGCCGTCTAGTGGTTGGCTGAAGCTCAACTCTGATGGGTCTTCACGGGGTAACCAGGGTCCGGGTGGAGGGGGAGGGGTGGTTCGTGATCCTTGTGGGACTGTTCTCTTTGCATACTCGAATTATTTTGGCCAGGTGACTACTCTCCAGGTTGAGGCACGTGCGTTGTGTTTGGGGCTGGAGATTTGCAGCAGCAAGGGATTGACAAACATTGTAGTGGAGGTTGATTCCAAGGTTCTGTGGTCTATTCTTTCTACACAAGATTGGGGCCCCCCATCGGTTAGGCCGATTATTAGAAAGCTTCGACAATTGTCATTTTTAGGGGTTACGTTTGTGCATTGCTTTCGGGAGGCTAACATGGTAGTAGACTCGCTTGCCTCTTTCTCTCATTCGTCCGTCTCCTATGTATTTTTTGTTTCTATGGCATCGTTGCCAAAGCTCACTAGAAGTCTTGTAATGCTAGATCAACAAGGGATAGTGAATTTTGAGTCAAGTGAGGGTAAGGTTCGGCCCCCCCTCCATTTGTACAGCTTTGATTGAAATTAATAAAAGGAGAGTATATCCCGCCTTTCCAAAAAAAAAAAAAAAAGAATCCTTATCATTTGAAGAATAGTTAGATGATACCTCATTATCTCTAAAAGCTATAAAAGCTATTTGTGCACTTTCTTCTTCTTCTTCTTCCAATTCTCCTTCCAATTGCATTCATCCCACATAAGTTTGAAACTTCTGAGATTTTGTCCTCTTCGTTCTTTCTTCTTCTTCATTGGATAACCATTTTTGTAAAGACCCAGTTGACTACATTCATAGCACATATCATTGTTTGGTCTTCCTCTTCTAGATCTTCTTTTATCATTGAAAAGCCTCTTGAAAGTCTTGGTTATGAATGCCATGTCATTGTCATTGATCTTTATATCATTATTCTCACTTGACAATTCACCATCCTCTTGTGAAGCCTTGAGTACAATACCTCTTTTAATTCTTGCTTCCTCATCACTTTCCATTTTTGATTTTAACTTCAATTTATAGGATGTTAGAGAGTTCACAAGGGATTCAATAGACATAGAATTTAAATCTTTCACCTCTTCTATAACCATAACCTTATTTTCCCAATCCATAGGCAAAGCATTCAAAACTTTTCTATTTTTCTCACTCATAGAATATTCTTTACTAAGTGCCTCAAGATCTTTAATCATATCATTAAATCGATAGTATATTTCATTTACATGCTCATGTGACTCCATTCTAAAAGATTCATAGTTTACTAACAAGTAATGAATTTTTTGTTCTCTAATATCTTGACTACCTTTATATATATCACACAATTTATCCCAAATTTTCTTAGCCGATTTACAATGCGTAACTTTACAAGATTCATTGTGTCACGCCTTGAGCCTGCACGTGCCAATCACGTGACATTCGCCGTACCCCCAAGTCATCCTCAAGGAATACAAGGTAACATGAATCATGACTAACTAGTACAACCACGACGAAAACAAATCCTCTATTTATTTATCAAAAACTTCAAAATGCTATTGTCTTACATACCAAAGAAATTCAACAGCTCAAAATTGAACATAAATAGAATATCACTTGATGAACAAGTAAGAAAACAAAGAAACATTTTTCCCTATAATTCTAAATAGCCGAGCATTAGTAAAAGTCATCTTCAGGCTCTTCCTCATATACTATCTCATAATCTTCAAGATCTGCAAAATGATAATAAAATGGGTTGAGTGATAATCGCCCAATAGATAGCACTATACCTTTGTCAAATCATGTAACCATTATTTTCATAACAAAGCATTTTCACACACCACACATGCAGTACAAATCATCAATAAACTCTAATTATGTACATATAATAACAAATGGGTGGCAGTCATGACTTGAGTTTAATGGATACATAATCATGTTTGAAAAATCATGGTACTAAAACATTTCACATAAACCCATAAAAGTACATGTAATATCCAGCTACTGAGTACTCAGTATAGAGATTAAACACCTTCTAGGAGGGTGACTAATAGGTTTCATGATTACTGATTGGTCATATGACATGGCATGAGTCAATCGGCCGGTCTCTATACCGACGCCATAACTAGGTCAATCAACCGGGCTCTATATCGACTCCATGACTAGGTCAATCAGTCGGATTCTATACCGACTCCATGAGTAGGTTAATCGGCCGATCTCTATACCAAATCCATGACCTCTTACATGGTCAGGACTATAGTCCCTACAATCAATTCCATGATTGTGTAGAGTTTCAAAACTTGTTTCATACATCACATGCATAATTCATTTCATTTCATAAAACATGCCACTCAGTCATAGCAATTTCATGTAAAGCATCTAAAATAAGATTAAATGATCCATTTTATATTTGAAACATAAATTGAAGTCGTAAAAGTTTCACATGAAAATATTTTCAAAGTACAGAGGGGTAGCACCACCTACCTCAAACTGACTAATCATGAAGGTGACCTCAATTTTCAACAGTTGACGTTGCACCTATATATACACACAAGTATCCTCATTAGTTGCTATCATGATTACGTAAGACCTTAAGACATCTTGGGACTCATGCCTGGTCAACGTATAATTATTCTCTAATAATTTCCCTAACATAGAATTTCTATGTACTGCTAATTTATTAGTTAGTTAATTATTTCCCACTTATCTTTATTATCTTTAATTACTTAATCCCTCATTTATTCACTATTAATTAGCTACCTAATCCTTTAACTAACTACTAATAATTAATCATCCCCTTAATTAATTACTAGTAGTCATTTATTTAATTAATTACCCTTAATTAATTAAGACTTTAACTAGTTACTATTAACTAATTAATCATTTAATTAATTGCTATCAATTACTTATTTAAGAAATTCCCCTTAATTAATTAAGAATTTTACTAACTACTAGTAATTAATTAATTATTCAATTAATTATTATTAATTAATCATTTAATTAATTACCCTTAATTAATTAAGAATTTAACTAATTAATATTAATTAATTAATTAGTTAATTAATCAATATTAATTCTTTTAAATAATCATTTAATTAATTATCCTTAATTAGGAATTTAACTAAATAATATTAATTAATTAATCATTTAATTAATCACTATTAATTCTTTTAATTAATCATTTAAATAATCATTATTAACTAATTAATAACTTAATTACTATTAATTAATTAATTAATCATTTACCAATTAATATTAATTAGTTAATCATTTAACTAATTAACCATTTAGTTAATTGCATTAATTAATTATTTATTCCACTATTTCCTATTAACTAATTAATAATTTCATTAATTATTATTACTCAATTACTCTCTCATCGATTATTAGTAGTTAACCATTTAATTAACCTAAACCAACCCAATACTTTAAATTCCTTTTGGCCCAACTATTTAACCTAACCTGTTTTTGGTTTTAATCGAACCCAAAATCTGACTCACATGGTTTTCTTGACCCGATCTAAATCCAAAATCCTATCCGGTTGGATTTGACTCGTTTGGAAATGGGTCATCTTCTTCCTCTCTCTCTTTTTTTTCAGAATTTCTTTTCTTCTTTTTTTTCCCGATAAAAACCCTAACAAGCTCGGCCACCACTGCCATCTTTCTTCTCTGGTCGCCAGCAGCCTTGCCAACAGCAGCCACTGCTGTTTCATTCATTCTTTTTTTTTTCCTTCCTTGAGTCGCGGCCGCCACTATTCAGCCGGCCTTGGAGGACGTCGCGGGCCTTTTGCCGATGTCCTCATGGCAAAGGAGGGTCCATTGACCTACCTTCTCCTTCTTCCTCTATGGCCGAAGCTTAGAGTTTTGACCAAGCTTCATCCGTCCCTTTTTTTTCTTTCTTCTCCCCAGCAGATTTCAACCATCAAATTTCCACCCCTATGATTCAAGATTTCAGAAACTATTTCCTATGCCAAAACATAATTCCCTAAGAAATTTTTAGGAAAAATCCAACTCGACACATATACTCTATCCAACCACAAATCTTGCTTTTAACATTTAATCTACTAATCACGTAAACATGTATTAACAAAAATAATGAATTTCATATTTAATCAAACTTAAATACGTACGGTCTTGTGCGGATTGGACTTACCTAACGGGTGATCGATCGCGACGTGCTTAGTGTGCACCAAATTCCTTTTCTCCGAGGTTCTGTAGATTGCCAGAAGTCTGATACTCTAATGGAAGGAGAAAGTGAAAGTGTGAAATGTTTTACTAATCATGTACTGGTATGACTCATGTAATCCCTTCCCCTTTAGCTATTAGTTACGTAAGTGGGGAGATTTTGTCTTTCCACTATCTTATCTACTGGAATAAGGTAATTATCTTAGTTAAATTAGGGTAGTTACTTATGGTTAATTGATGTGAAATTCCAGATTATAACATTCTACCCCTTTTATAAAGTTTCATCCTTGAAACTTATGTGCCTGATTCAAAGAGGTAGAGATACTTATCCCGCATGTCTTATTCCAATTCCCATGTTGCTTCTCGTGGTGTATGGTTTGTCTATTACACCTTAACATAAGGTATTGTCCTCCTTCTTAGCACCTGATCCTTGCGGTCCACTATCCGTAATGGAGATCCTACAACTGAAAGGTTCTCCTTAACTTCAATGGGTTGATCCTCTAAAATATGACTTGGATCCGATATGTATTTCCTCAATTGAGAGACATGAAAGACGTTGTGTAGCCTCGATTGCTCGGGTGGGAGTGCTAATCGATAAGTTAAAGTTCCAACCCTTTCCAAAATCTCATACGGTCCAACATACCTCGGACTTAGTTTACTACCTCGTCCAAACCTCATTACTCATTTGGTGGGGCACACCATCAGATACACCTTCTTCTTGAGTTGGAATTCTAGAGGTCTTCTTTTGAGGTCTGCCCAACTCGTGTTCCGGCCACCTTTAGTCTTTCGAATAATCTTCATCTTCTCAAGAGTTCTTTCCACTAAATCTGGATCAGTGATAAGTTTTTCTCCTACTTCATCCCAATATAATGAGGATTTACATTTTCGCTCATGAAGCGCCTTAAACGGTGCCATACCAATTCCACTAGTATAACTATTTTTATAGGAGAACTCTATTAATTTCATTGACTTGTCCCAACTATCTGAAAAACCTAAGGCACATGCTCGCAACATGTCCTCTAATGTCTGAATAGTCCTTTCTGATTGCCCATCTGTTTGGAGATAGTAAGCAGTGCTCAATCATAGATCAGTCCCCAATCTCAATCAGACACAATGCTCACTAGTACACCATGAAGACATACAATATCTTCTACATACATTTCTACTAACTTTTCCATTGCCAAGCCATTTGGTATCGGAAGGAAATGGGCTGATTTGGTTAGCCAGTCCACAATAACCCAAATAGTATCATTGTTTCGAATCGTTCGAAATAAACCCATGACAAAATCCATTGTCACATGTTCCCATTTCCACTGCAGGATTTCCGAAGGTTGTAACAAGCCAGCAGGTCTTTGGTGTTCACCTTTAACTTGTTGGCACACCAGACACCTCGCTACATATTTGGGTATTTCTCATTTCATCCCATTCCACCAATAATTCATTTTCAAGTCTCAGTACATTTTAGTTCTCCTAGAGTGGATTGAGAATCTTGAATTATGTGTCTCTCTTAATATCTCCCATTTCAATTATTCTTCCTTTGGTACGGATATCCTACCATTTTTCCATAAACTGCTATCACCCAAACCCTTCAAACGAACCTTAACTTTCTCATTGATTTTGACAATTTCCTCATCCTTTGCCTACGCCTCCTTAATCCTATCTATCAAGATGGGGGAATGTACTAGGGCTGCTAGTACTTCAGCAGTGGAATCCACCACTTCCAACCCAAAGTTCTCCATTTGTTCCTCCACTGTGGATTCTCCTATCACCTTTGATTTCCTACTCAGGGCATCAGCTACTTTATTTGCCTTACCCGAATGATAGCTAATTGTCAAATCATAGTCCTTGATTAACTTTAACCACCTATTCTGCTGTATATTTAGCTCTTTCTGTGTGAACAAGTATTTGAAACTCTTATGGTCCGTAAAGATTTCACATTGTACCCCATATACGTAATGCCTCTATATTTTTAGAGCAAATACTACTGCTGCTAACTCTAAATCATACGTCGGGTTGTTTTGCTAATAGGGTTTTAATTGACGGGAGGCATAAGCAATTACTTTCCCATTCTACATCAAAACACACACTAACCCATTTTTAGAAGCATCACTATAGACCACAAATCCCTCGGTCCCCGAAGGTTGGGTAAGTACTGGAGTTGATACTAATTTCTCCTTCACCTTTTAAAAGCTCGTCTCACATTTATCCGTCTACTCGAACTTTGCTCTTTTCTGAATAAGCTTAGTTAAGGGTATCGCAATGGTAGAGAATCCCTCCACAAACCTTCGGTAATATCCTACTAACTCCAAAAAAACTTTTTACTTTTGTCACATTAGTGGGTCGTGAGCATTCCACTATCGCTTCAATTTTCTTTGGATCCACTGCCACTCCTTGAGCGGACATCAATATCCTAAGAATGCTACACTCTTCAACCAAAACTCAAATTTGCTAAATTTTGTATACAACTTCTCTCTTCTCAATATCTCCAGAACTTCTCTGAGATGTGCAGCATGAGTTTCTTCACGAGGGGAGTATACCAAAATTTCATCAATGAATACCACTACAAAATGGTCCAATTGTGGTTTGAACACTCTACTCATCGGATCCATAAAGGCAACAGGAGTATTAATCAACCCAAAGGGCATTACCAAGAATTCATAGTGCCCATACCTAGTCCGAAAAGCACTCTTTGGGATATCCTCGGCCTTAATCTTCAATTGATGGTAACCTGATCTCAAATCTATTTTCAAAAACACCTTTGCTCCTTTTAACTGATCGAATATATCATCAATCCTAGGGAGAGGGTATTCATTTTAACGTGATTTGATTCAACTCCTGATAGTCAATACACAGTCTTAAATTGCCATCTTTCTTTTTGACAAACAACACCGGTACACCCCACGATGAAACACCGGGTCTAATGAATTTCTTATCTAACAACTCTTGCAATTGCTCCTTGAGTTCCTTCAATTCAGCAGGGGCTCTTGACACTGTCAACGTGGATATCTTTTAGGCCTGGTCCATTACCCTGTCCGCTAACGTCTCGCCTTTCTAACTCTATCCATGGCTTATTCTAATTCCTCGAGATACAGGTCTCGATAAAACCTCTGCCTCTTCCTAAGATGGGCCACATCACATCCTGTTAGGTGGATTGCACAGTTATAATTCTCACTCTTCGCATGCATCGTGTCAACCATTTTCTTACAAGATCACAAGACACCATTAGCACTATTCTCGTCTCAAAGTATAAGTACAAGTTTGTCAACTTAAATTCCTACTGCAGTTCTTCCCAGTCAATCATAACCTAGGCTCTGATACCACTAAAAATGTCATGCCTCGAGCCCGCTTGTGCCAGTCATGTAATATTCGCCGTACCCTCCCCCCCCCCAAAGTCATCCTCAAGAAATACAAGGTTACATGGATCATGACTAACTAGTACAACCACGATGAAAAAAAATCCTCTATTTATTTATCGAAAACTTCAAAATGCTATTATTTTACATAGCAAAGAAATTCAACAACTCAGAATTGAACATAAACAGATTGTCACTTGACAACAAAGAAACATTTTTCCCTAATTCTAAATAGCCGAGCATTAGTAAAATCATCTTCATCTCTTCCTCATTTAGTCTCTTCCTCATATACTATCTCATAATTCTTAAGATCTGCAAAATGATAATAAAATGGGTGGAGCAATAATTGTCCAACAGATAGCACTATACCTCTGTCGGATCATGTAACCATTATTTTCATAACAAAGCATTTTCATACACCACACATGCTATACAAATCATTGATAAACTCTAGTTACGTACATATAAGAACAAATGAGTGGCAGTCATGACTTGAGATTCATGGATACATAATCATGTTTGAAAAATCATTTTACTAAAACATTTCACATAAACCCATACAAGTACATGTAATATCCGGTTACTGAGTGCTCAGTTTAGAGATTAAACCCCTTCTAGGAGCGCGACCAATAGGTTTCGTGATTACCGATTGGTCACATGACATGGCATGAGCCAATCAGCCAAACTCTATACTGACTCCATGATTAGGTCAATAGGCCGGGGTCTATACCAACTCCATGATTAGGTCAATTGATCGGGTTCTATACCGACTACATGACCTCTTACATGGTCAGGGCTATAGTCCTTACCATCAGTTCCATGACTGTGTAGAGTTTCAAAACTTGTTTAACACATCACATGCATAGTTCATTTCATTTCATAAAACATGCCAATCAGTCATAGCAATTTCGTTTCAAGCATCTAAAATAACATTACATGATCCATTTTATATTTGAAACATAAAATTGAAGTCATAAAAGTTTCACATAAAAATATTTTCAAAGTACAGAGGGATAGCACCACCTACCTCAAACTGACTGCTCATGAAGGTGGCCTCAATTTTCAACAGCTGACTTTACACCTATATATACATACAAGTATCCTAATTAGTTGCTATCATAATTATGGAAGATCTTAAGACATCTTAGGATTCATGCCCGGTCAATGTATAATTATTTTCTAATAATTTCCCTAACACGGAATTCCTGCATTCTACTAATTTATTAGTTAGTTAATTATTTCCCTCTTATCCGTATTATCTTTAATTACTTAATCCCTCATTTATTCACTATTAATTAGCTACCTAACCCTTTAACTAACTACTATAAATTAATCATCCCCTTAATTAATTACAAGTAGTCATTTATTTAATTAATTACTATTAATTAACCCTTTGATTAATTACTCTTAATTAATTAAGACTTTAACTAGTTACTATTAACTAATTAATCATTTAATTAATTACTATCAATTACTTATTTAATTAATTCCCCTTAATTAAGTAAGAATTTCACTAACTGCTAGTAATTAATTAATTTTCAATTAATTATTATTAATTAATCATTTAATTAATTACCTCAATTAATTAAGGAATTAACTAATTAGTATTAATTAATTAATCACTATTAATTCCTTTTAATTAATCATTTAATTAATTATCCTCAATTAATTAAAGATTTAACTAATTAATATTAATTAATTAATCATTTAATTAATCAATCAATTAATTATTATTAACTAATTAATAATTTAGTTAATATCTACTGTTAATTAATTAATCATTTACCAATTAATATTAATTAGTTAATCATTTAACTAATTAACCATTTAGCTAATTACATTAATTAATTATTTATTCCACTATTTCCTAGTAACTAATTAAGAATTTAATTAATTATTATTACTTAATTATTCTCCCATCGATTATTAGTAGTTAACCATTTAATTAATCCATTAGTTAATTGTGATTAATATTGTTAATACTAGTTTTATTTCCTATTGGCCTATATTCTTTTATTAGTGTTGAGTTAGTAAGTCTGAACCCCAACAAACTAAATTGTAGTCTTTGTGTCTTATGTAACTTGAGTCGAATAGTCAACCCAAAGTTTAATAAATTATCTAACCCAAACCAAACCAATATTTTAAATTCCTTTCGACCCAACTATTTAGCTCAACCCATATTTGGTTTTAATCCAACCCAAAATCTGACCTATATGGTTTTCTTGACCCGATCCAAATCCAAAAACTCTACTCGGTTGGACCCGACCCGTTTGGAAATGGGTCATCTTCCTTCCTTTGTCTCTCTTTTTGTTCTCCCAGAATTTCTTTTCTTCTTCTTTTTTTCTTTTTCCCAACAAAAACCCAAACAAGCTTGGTGGCCACCATCTTTCTTCTCTACTGCCAGCGACCATCACTGGCAGCCTTGCCAGCAGCAGCCACTGCTGCTTCATTCATTCTTTCTTTTTTTCTCTTTCCTTGAGCCGTGGCCGCCACTTCAGCCAACCTTGGAGGATGTCGCCGGCCTTTTGCCAGCGTCCTCATGGTAGAGGACTCCTTCTCCTTCTTCCTCCATGGCTAAAGCTCCGAGCTTCATCCGAACTCAAATTTTCAAAATACAAGTAACCAAATTGCATATGCCACAACCAAATATCATCATATACAACAAAACTAAAGTAAGGTAAATCATGACTTAAGAGTGATAAGGCTACAGACAGCTCCTATTCATAAATATTTTTACTATTAGTCCAAGAATGATTATCTGTGATAGTACCAATGCCATATTTTAACTATAAATCATATCCCTTCTTAGAAAGTTATCTAAGATTCAGAAAATTATGATAAGTGCCTGCCACTTAGAAAATATCAGATATAAAATTAGATTTCCCATTCTTCAAAGTAATACCAATTCTTCCTTTCCCAAGCACAACACTCTTTTATTATTGCCAAACTTAACAAAAGTTCTAAGAGTCTCATCCAAATCAGCAAATATATTTTTATCACTATACATATGGTTACTACAATTAGAATCCAAAAACCAATTGTTCTTCTTGTTTTCTTCCATCACTGCACTAGAAAATAAAATAGTCTCATCTTTTTACTATTATGCTTTTGCCATATTAGCATGCCCACCTTTATTATTAGAATTGTACCAACACTCATTTTTATAATGACCAATTTTTTCTTTTTTTAATTACGGCACTGAATATTATGTCTGCAAGAAATAATATTATTTTCTTGCTCATTATTGGGATTATTGTTACCTCTTTGCAGATAGAAATTGCCCTGCCACGACCTCTAAAATTGCCTCCGCCAAGGCTTGGTCCTCTTCTTTTAAAATTTTGATTCCCTTGATTTGCTGCCTTGTCTTTCTCCTCGGATTTATCTATCTGCACCTGCAACAGCTTCTCCATAGTTTTTCCTCTGCACCGTCTTCTAGTTTTCTTGTTAATTCTCTGCTTGTGAAGAACTAATGAACCCTGCAATTCTTCAGTGGTTATGGTTGAGAGATCTTTTATTTTCCAATTCATGGCTACCACCTGATCAAATTTCATGGGTAAATTACTGTGGGCATTTTCTGCTAGCACCTCATCATTGAAGCTCCACCTCATTTTTGATATTGATTGACCTAGAAAAATATGATTCAATGGTTTCTAATTTTTCTATGGTGATCAATTCAAATTTCCTCTTGAATATTAGCAAATTATTCTTTTGGACCTTATCAACTCCTTTATATGTCTTTGCCAAAACATCCCCTACTTGTTTTGCAATTTTGACACTAGCAATTTTTTCAAAGATTGAAGCATCAATTGCCTGGTCGATTTGAGAAAATGCCATACTTCCTTGCCTTTTGACACTTGCCTCAACATCTATAACAGTTTCTTGCTAAACAAAATGAAGCAAATCATACATCTTAAGATGAGTTTCCATCTGAATTCTCCAAAACTTGTGGTCTTTTCTCGCTGTGAGTTAGGATACTACACAGGTAATATTGGGTTAGTACAATTGATACAATTGGCGCAGACGTATTTTCTAACAAACATTGCTTTGAATACCAAGATGTAGGCTTCACAATAATATTATTTAGTCAAACAATTTACACACAAAACTAAGCTGCAAACTTTTAGATGAAATGCAATTCAATAATGTGAAGGAAACCACAATAAGACAAAAGATGTTTCCAAGCCAGAAAGGAAACCTGAGGACAAAAACTAGAGAAAAAACTTGGGAGACTTTTATTCACAATCTAATTCATTATCTTCTTGCATCTTACACGTGAACTAAAAAGGTCTTTATATAGGCCATCTAAGGAACAAAATCCTACTAGAAATAAACCATCATGTTGGCATATTAAATCAAGGTTCAAAAATAGAAATTTCTATATTATTATTTAGCGATATTTCAATCAAGTAAAGTTTTTAGTAATTCTTTTAGAATTAAGTTATGGTAGCATTAGTATTTGATTAGGCAGTTTCTTGGGGTTGTAAGACTTGTTTACTAAGTTATCTAGTCTATAAATAAGGGGTCCTATTATTGTTATTAGTTGAGAAGAGTGAAGGATTAAGAGCACTGTTATATTATTATGCATGATTAATGATATATTATTGATATTATTCCTCTTTCTCCTACACATACTTGTATGTGTGTAAATTGCCTCCCTATTCCATATACATTGGTTCGATGAAATCCATCTCCTATGTATTTTTGATGAATTTTTCGGATTTTACATCTGGTTTTAGAGTCCTAGGTTCAATAGTTTGATCTTGGGGTGCCTGTGAACATTAAAGAATTGATCTGACTACGAGGTTAGTTGTGGATGTGCTCCGCTATCAAAGTTTGAGCATGAGATTTGCTATGAAGAAGTTAGATGATTGATTTAGACCACATGGTTGGTCATGAAGTTTCTAATTGGTGAAGATTGGACTATAAAATTGGTCCAAGAGAATTGTAGATTGTTATGGTTGTGGAGGCAGAGATTGGAGAAAAATCCTGTCAGTTGAGTTGTGATTATTAGAATCACAAAATTGTCAATAAATTGACATCAAAATTGTGCGACGAAAAAATAGTCTATCCAGATGTGTGGATTATTGCAACAAGAGAAAAGTGTTTGAAGATGAAGATCCAAGATTGTCAGAATTTGCAAGGGAGATTATTAATCGTGATTATGTTGGACTCGACTCAATAAAGCTTGATTTAAGGGAAGCAATATTTGCATATTAAATCAAGAGTCAAAAATAGAAATTTCTACATTATTATTTAGTAATGTTTTAGTCAAGTTAAGTTTTTAGTAGTTCTTTTGGAGTCAAGTTATGGTAGCATTAATATTTTGGAATTAGTATTTGATTAGAAAGTTTCTTTTGGTTGTAAGACTTATTTACCAAGTCATCTAGTCTATAAATAAGGAGTCCTATTATTATTGTTAGTTGAGAAGAGTGAAGGATTGAGAGTACTGTTATATTGTTATGTGTGATTAATGATATATCATTGATATTATTCCTCTTTCTCCTACACATACTTGTATGTGTGTAAATTGCCTCCCTATTTTTGGGTTAGCACAAAAAATACGTAGCGGGAAAAAACTAAAATCTTACGAATAAGAAAGGCATAGAATGATAAAAGAAATTTATTCTAAAAAGCTAATTTTCCTCAACTATAATGTAGGACTTCAAGTCCTTAAATAGAGAAGTAAAACTATGAATCCTACTTTAATTATGATTTCAAAACATGACTCAATCCTATTTCCTAACAAACTTTGATACCCAGTTCTAACCTACTTACCAAATAATAAATCAATTTCTACAACTAATAAACTTCTAAGGATGTTTTTGGTTTAAAATATGCCAACAATGCCTCTATTAAACCAATCTCTTGATCTCATCATCTCCAATGCCATCATAAACTTGAATCATCTTTGTAGTCTCTGTAGCAGTATAACTGACATACAACTCCAATTTGTAACAAATTTTCAATTTTTTCTTCACTCGTTGAGGTGGATAAAACTTATATTTTGCATACAATTTTTCGGCAATTTCTTATTGATTAAAGTAGTCATCCATACAAACCCATTCATCATTAAAGCCACCATATTTTCTTGAATAATAATAATCCACAAAATCTTCAATTTAAAAATAACATGCCTTTCATAATTTTCCTTGTGGCAATAATCTTCACCATCGACAACTTTTCTTTCCATAACAACTCAAAATAAGTTACATATGTTCACAAATATTTACATATTTTCACAATAATTTTGTCTTCTCTGCTTGAAGTCTTGGCCTGCTTGGCTTCAGGTTTGATCAACTCTATAATAGACAATCAACAATTTTGTAGGAGCTTTTTTTCCTAATCATTGCACACCACCAACAATTTCGATAATACCTCTTTTTAGACCTCTATCCAATTAGGCTCACCTTTTTCCTAATTTCAATCAACAAATGAGTACTCTAGACCAACTTTCGTGGTCTAATGCTTCAATATGAGTGCTCTACTACAACCTTTGAATCCTTCTATGGTATAGATTTATCTATTATAAATTTTCTAAACTCTCTAGACACCATAGATACCCCAAGATCAAACTCTTGAATTTAGGATTTTGATACCACTTGTTAGCACAAAAATCATGCAGCGGAAGTAGTATTAAAATTTTGCAAATAAGAAAGGGATGGGAGGATAAAAGAAATATATTCTAAGAAGCTAATTTTCCTTAATTATAAGTGTAGGACTTCAAGTCCGTAAATAGAGAAACAAAATATGAATCCTACTCTAATTATGATTCCAAAATATGGCTCAATTGTAACAGCCCCACCTCCCCCTAAGGCTAACCAGAGGGGTTAGCGGCTGTCTGCCCAACTCTCGCCAGGACTCACGCATGAAAAGATACTAACTTAAACGAGTAAAACCTCCAATCACAGCAACATTAATATTAAAATTGTACAGTACTGTCAAATATTAGAATTACAGTTTCCCACTCAAAATACTTAAAATCCTCGAGCCAGATTTTAATACATCTTCATAAGTCTAAAACATTCATCACCCAACATAAATATACAAGATGTGTCCATATACTCGAGTCAAAAGTCAAAAGATCGATACACTAGCTCTATCTACGACTCGGGATCTTCGTCACCTGTTAAGGAAAAACAAACGGGAACGGGGGTGAGCTAAAAAGCTCGTGAGTTTCCAAAATTCATGCACATGCACTTAAAATGGTAAAAGTAAAAGTAAATAAATAAAACACCTAAACAAATCAAATTCACACACATTGAGGATACGGGGGCTCTCAGGAGCCAAATTCCACATTTCCCGAGCATTTATAGTAGTCGACACTCCGTCGACTTTCAATCCAAGTAGACGACTCTTCACGCCAAACTCCAACCACCAAACTCCCCCTACCGGGCCCGCACGCCAAAATTTAAACAGTGAACAGTAATAGTAAATTCCTCAAGGCACTCGGCCAAGAGAGATTGTATAACACATTTCCGTCTCCCCAAATTCGGTCCATGCAAACAAATAATTTACCGACTCTACAAAAAGGGAGCAATAAAGTATACTCTCCTTTAAGTGAGTGGTTTAACAGTTTCAAGTTTCAACAAAAGCACATGACAAGTCACATGGCACATTCAAGCACTAAGTTCGTAAAGTAAAGCAGTAAACATGCATTGGAAAACTCACCGACAAAGTAGGGGTCGGAGTCCAAGTTTTGATCAGTTGCAAAATCAGCACTTTGCCCTAAAATAATTAAAAGAGAACAAAAATGAGTTTTCCTAATTTACCGACCACATTTAGTTCAAAATGTCAAAAGTTCGACAATTTCCTAATTCGAGCTGAAAACTTTGAAAAATCATAACTCAAGTTATACAAGTCAGAATCTTGCACATTTGGTACCGTTGGAAACCTCTTTGAATGCTCTAAAACTTTCCAGAAGACATTCAATTAAAATTCTGGACGAAATTAACCCATATTTTCGTTCAACAGCCAGCTACAGTAAAGAGACAGGGCATATCAGGTTGGCCATCCAGGGTATTTTTAAAATTCGCCAAAAATTACAGAAAATTATTTAGCCTCTGAAATTTATACACAATATAGTATTACATAAGGAGTTTCAAAAGCCACTAACGGAACTCAATTCCGACACCCGAGCATGAAATTACAACAGTTCAAACAGAGGGGGTTCACAATTCTGAAATTTCTGGGTTTCGGATTTACAGGTCAGAGTTTAAAGCCCTGTTTGAGTGATGATTTCATGTCTAAAAATTTCAAAATTTGGCATACCAATACTTCCAGATATAGGCTAAGTTCATACCAAAATTCAACCAAAAATTCATATGGGAAGGCAGTTTTCTACGTGCCCAAAGTTTGCTCAGCTCTTTCATCCAAAACTGTGAAATTTTAATCCCTCATTTCATGTACTTAGATTATGCCTCAAATCTTCACCAATTGGCCTAATTTTCGAAACCAAGCTAGTATTGAACTTTCTAAGCCTAATGATGATAAAAAATGGTCACATCTTTTAGCAAAGTTATCACGAAATATCCTCATAAAATTCGGGCAGCATAATGCCTCCATTTTCCAGATTTTACCTCCAAATTAGTAACCCTAATTGCATCAACTCTTGAGGGGCTTTTTGTGGGGAAAAAATAACAGCTTAACATGCAGCATTTAAACATCAAATTCAGCCCTTAAACTAGCCAAAAATACAGCCACGAAATTAGACCCAAAAATCAGAAAATTCACCCCCAACTTCATCTTCCTCTAGCCCTCATCTAGACCATCATCTTAGCAGTGAATAATCACAAAATAATAGTGTTAAAACAGGGAAAAATAACCCCATAAGACAAGTGGCATTTTTGAACACTCAAATTCTAGATTTTAAGCTTTCATGGAAGAATTTTCAGTTTCGAGCAGTGTTCTTTGGAAAATCATAACTTGAGTTCTATAAGTCCAAAAATTACAAATCTTATACCGTTGGAAAATAGACTCGATGAACTAAAATTCTGAAGAAGACACTTGTACCAGATTTAAATCGAAAACCAATCAAATTCCAGCATAAAGCTGCTGTTACAGTGAAACCAAAGCATATCAGTTTTGATTTTCAGTCCATTTTGGAAATTCACCAAAATTCACAGAAATTGAACTAGCCCTTGAAATTTATACTGAAAAACGAAATTGTATTCTAGTTTCAAATGCAACAAACGGAACTTAATTTGGACCTTCCTACACCAAGTTACAACAGTTGTAAGTAGGCTGGAAAACCAACCTGATTTCCGAAAATTCCAGATTTGAAGAACAAATTTGAGACATTATTTGAGCAATGAAATGGTACTATAAAAACACCAAATTTTTCAGGCAACAACCTCAGTATGTAAGCTACGTTTTCACCAAATTTAATCTAAAATTCGCATGGAAAGGCTGTGATCAAAACAACCAAAAACAGGGCAGCAAGCATCACCTCTCCTCTCGGTTTCTTCTCTTCTTTTCCTTCTTTCATTTTAGCAACTAATCACCACATAACCACCTCACACACACACAATACATCACCAACAGCCCAAGCTCAAAGATAGTGGGATTTCATAGAGCCCACATGAAACCAAATTCAATAATAAAATCTAAGACAAAGAGCTACAAGCTCTCTTATTCTAGGAAATGAAACAAATGAGCCAAGTTAGCAAGTTTTACCTCAACTCAATCAAAGAGCTTAGTGAATGGAAGATGAAATAGCTCACACAAGACCCCAATCCTCCAGCTCAACAATCAGATTTTCCTCTTCCTAGCTGGTCCGAAATTTTCTCCAAGAAACTAGCATAAACCTCAAGCTCCTTGTTGGCTTCAATGGTGGATTTTTGTGTTGATGGGTTTGATGAAACAAGAAGAAGAAGAGGAAGAGAGAGAGGCGGCTGTTTTTGGAGCAAATTGGGGAAGAAATGGAAGAGGGAGAACCGGCTATAAGGAGAAGAAAGAAAGGGAAATGGGTGGTTGGGGTTGTTTGTTGACTTTTGGGGGCTTTGTGGAAAATGGAAGAAATGAGGGAAATTGGGTAATTTGACGTAAAGCCACTTTTGTCGTGTCGGAGTAAATTCACGTGACGAAAATATTACGATCCTGGTTTCTCTCATTTATATATCACGAATACATGTTTTAACATTCGAAACTTACGTCTAATAGTCGATCCTAGACCCGAGTGCGAAATTTGAACATTCAAACGGTTTAAATTGAAAAACATAGTTTAAATGTACAAAAATACATTTTAAAACTTTTCGTGCTATTACAATTGATAACTGACATTCGAATAATTCGAACTAATTTTGATGAAGTAGTTTTATAAAATTATGGAATTTTGCAATTTTACAAATTAAAACGATGGTTAAACAAGGTTTTAAAATAAAAGGGAGTAACGTATGGCGTATTTGCACTTAAAACGATCTAAATTATTTATTCAGGGAAAATGAATAATTAATTAAATAAACAGGTCGAATAAAATAAATTTTCGGGTCCTCACAACCTCCCCTCCTTAAAGGAATTTCGTCCTCGAAATTCACACTGACTCATGGTATGCAGGCAAGTAAATCACCTAGAATCATAGTTAACAGCCATCAAGGAGTAGCAATTCATTTCACCGTTCAAGCTCCGAGCTCTCCAATCTTATAGTAGATCCACCTTACTATCCAAGATCTTCACAAGACACGCTACACCCAAAAGAAACTGCTATTTCTTAGTGTCTCTAAGACCTTCAGTGAGTCCGTGGTAGGATCTAGTTCCTTGAGCAGTTCTTCACTTAATGTCTGAGGTTTTCACACCTTTCTTTCCAATGGTCAGCCGTTTCTTTTTGGCATTCTATTTCTTGTTGAAGAATCCCCATATTCTCGCACATCTCTTCTATATTTCATCCTATTATTTCTACGGAACCTTAAGTAATAACTTGTCAAATATGTCATAATATCTCCATTAGCATATCCTGATTTGAAATTTCAACCCTAATTATAAGGTCTAAGTTCTTTCAAACCCGGTGCAATACTCTTATGATTAGCAAGACCCTCAAAAGTCATTCTATAGAGATAATACTTCCATTCTTAGTTAGGTCCACCTTAAGTCCTTTCTTAGAGATTATACAACTTAGGAAATACCAAGATTCCTTATAATTGATCAAGCAATCCTTCTAGGTGAAATATTTCCTCTTAATGGTCCATTCGAGTCTCGAAAGTCCACGCATAACTTTATACTTCCAACCTTTTCTCAACAAAAACATAGGTGCCTTCCACGGCGGTTCACTTTCTTTCATGTATCTTTTTCCTAATAAAGCGTATGTGTGCTACCTCAATAAACCTCTTTCCCAATGGCACGTTTGAACTTCATTTATTCTCGGGTATACCTTATAAAGAAAGGCCATATATCTTCATGTTTCCGTATGAATATGTTTTCTAACTTGAATTCCCGATATAGGAGTAGATAATGCTAGCTTACTTTTCACATCTAGCTAATCAATCCATTCCTTAGGTTACTTTATACTCCTTATTTGCTAAGTTCACCGTATCGGCCAATCATTCTCCTCTTGTTTGCCCAAGATTCACAATTTGCATGAATTATACTAACACTTAAACACTAATCCTTGAGGAAATCTTAACGTCCATATCGTAGAGTAAGTTTATCACATTCCATACCTATATCATTCGGTGAAACTAGGGTTTACTCCAACATTAGGTGGCTCTAGGGTCAATTAAAACTCTAATTAAATTATTCGATCATGCAATTTAAAACTCGAGTAAAAAGATATATTTTCAATAGAGAACTAAGTTTACAAAAAGATTCTCGAACTCAATTTGCCCAAGATCATTTATTGGCTTTCGATTTTCAATATGAACAATGTTAGAAATGACCTAGTTCTTTTGTCCTAAAGGACCAATCCATGTTTTTGTTCAAATCAAGTCAAATCATAATTTGTGAAATATATTCGAAGGCTTTAATGTATATAGGAGGTATATATGGTAAAACACTAATTTAAAACTTCAAAATAAATGTCAGGATACAAACTTTCCTTCATGGCTCAAAACTAAATTTTCTTAGTAAGAAACTTCGAATATTTTTTTTTTTTTGCCTCAATCATCGAGACCCATTTCAAATTCCTCAAATAAGTTTAAGAAGGTTAATCATGCAACTCAAGGGATGAATATTAAAACACATATTTAGTATAATAGTATGTACATGGAAAATACGTAAAAGCATTCCCTCAAAGTTTCAGGTTAAAAGCTATATTCGAGAAAAATGTACCTCCTAGACAAATATTCTTAAGAAAGTTAGATAGTCGTGCAAGTTTGTTTATACATAAATTTTGACCCAAAAAATCTTTGCCACCGTTCATCTCCAAGTATTAACTCCTATGGTATATAGAGATTGGTCATTTACTTTCCAATTCGAACTCCTATCCATCACTAGGATTCTATGGCATCACGCGAACCCACCTATCAAACCTTCTCCCAAGGTTCCTCATCTCTCTTAGGAGTGTACGGTTGCCTATACCCACACACACAACTCTATTCTCATCCTAGCCAAGTCTTACTCAAAACAAGTTCAATTTGTATAAGAAAAGCAATAATCGAGCACAAAAGGACTTGATGCATATATAAGTCGCAAAAACATTTAAATTTAAAACATGATTCATTACATGTACCAAAAGTCATAATACAAGTCAAGAGGTTACAAAACAAGCCAGATAAGTCAAGTACATGACATAGGCAACTAAGTGCCGCCGGTATACATACACATGCAAGAAAATACAAAAGGGCCTCACGGCGTGCACCATCCCTACTATGTCCATAATAAACCTTATAAAAAGGGGATTAGCCTACACAGCCGGTTAACAATTTTTAAGTCCTCCAAAAGGTCTTCCTCAAGCCCTACTATCTTAGGCAGGACTAAACGAAGGAAGCCACAAGTCTAGTTAGGGCGAAACTAGAAGATTCCACGACATCAAGCCATATCATTCTAATAATTACGAACTCCAGATCCCATCCAAGAACTTAAACGGCTTTCCAAATTCTTAGCCTAAAACTACCAATGAATATAAGTTTTCTTCACTCAATTCGAGATAAAAAACTCCTATACAAGCTAGGGTAAGGAGTCAAACCAAAAGGAGTGCTACATCATCAAGAATACCTGGGAAATCAAGTCTGCTTTAAGTTCTCAACTCAAGGACGACTTAAAGAGATGAAATCACCTATAGAGTAGAGTCTACAATACAACCAGGGAAAAAAACTTAAACCCAATTCCAAGTTCAACCCTTAGAGCTAAAGAAATAATCACTTAGGGGAGTTTATACACTTTGCCAATAAAACTAGCACACTTATCGTTTCAAATTTATAACACTCAAATGAAACACGAACACTTCAATATCACTTATTAAACATCAAATACAAAGGTCGTATCACAATTAACTCTCAATCATATCCCACAGTCCGGCATCCTAAACATCTAGTCTAGAATACACTATAAGGATCTGAAGCCTAGGCTCTGATACCACCTGTAACAGCCCCACCTCCCCCTAAGGCTAACCAGAGGGGTTAGCGGCTGTCTGCCCAACTCTCGCCAGGACTCACGCATGAAAAGATACTAACTTAAACGAGTAAAACCTCCAATCACAGCAACATTAATATTAAAATTGTACAAGGTACTGTCAAATCTTAGAATTACAGCCCCACTCAAAATACTTAAAATCCTCGAGCCAGATTTTAATACATCTTCATAAGTCTAAAACATTCATCACCCAACATAAATATACAAGATGTGTCCATATACTCGAGTCAAAAGTCAAAAGATCGATACACTAGCTCTATCTACGACTGGGATCTTCGCACCGTTAAGGAAAACAAACGGAACGGGGTGAGCTAAAAGCTCGTGAGTTTCCAAAATTCATGCACATGCACTTAAAACGGTAAAAGTAAAAGTAAATAAATAAAACACCTAAACAAATCAAATTCACACACATTGAGGATACTGGGCTCGAGCCAAATTCCACATTTCCGAAAGATTTATAGTAGTCGACACTCACGACTTTCAATCCAAGTAGACGACTCTTCACGCCAAACTCCAACCACCAAACTCCCCCCCACCGGCCCTGTAAAATTTAAACAAAGGAATGTAATAGTAAATTCCTCAAGGCACTCGGCCAAGAGAGATTGTATAACACATTTCCGTCTCCCCAAATTCGGTCCATGCAAACAAATAATTTACCGACTCTACAAAAAGGGAGTAATAAAGTATACTCTTCTTTAAGTGAGTGGTTTAACAGTTTCAAGTTTCAACAAAAGCACATGACAAGCCACATGGCACATTCAAGCACTAAGTTCGTAAAGTAAAGCAGTAAACATGCATTGGAAAACTCACCGACAAAGTAGGGGTCGGAGTCCAAGTTTTGATCAGTTGCAAAATCATCACTTTGCCCTAAAATAATTAAAAGAGAACAAAAATGAGTTTTCCTAATTTACCGACCACATTTAGTTCAAAATGTCAAAAGTTCGACAATTTCCTAATTCAAGCTGAAAATTTTGAAAAATCATAACTCAAGTTATACAAGTCAGAATCTTGCACATTTGGTACCGTTGGAAACCTCTTTGAAAGCTCTAAAACTTTGTAGAAGACATTCAATTAAAATTCTGGACGAAATTAACCCAGATTTTCGTTCAACAGCCAGCTACAGTAAAGAGACAGGGCATATCAGGCTGGCCATCCAGGGTATTTTGAAAATTCGTCAAAAATTACAGAAAATTAGTTAGCCTCTGAAATTTATCCACAATATAGTATTACATAAGGAGTTTCAAAATCCACTAACGGAACTCAATTCTGACACCCGAGCATGAAATTACAACAGTTCAAACAGAGGGGGTTCACAATTCTGAAATTTCTGGGTTTCGGATTTACAGGTCAGAGTTTAAAGCCCTGTTTGAGTGACGATTTCATGTCTAAAAATTACAAAATTTGGCATACCAATACTTCCAGATATAGGCTAAGTTCATACCAAAATTCAACCAAAAATTCATATGGGAAGGCAGTTTTCTACGTGCCCAAAGTTTGCTCAGCTCTTTCATCCAAAACTGTGAAATTTTAATCCCTCATTTCATGTACTTAGATTATGCCTCAAATCTTCACCAATTGGCCTAATTTTCGAAACCAAGCTAGTATTGAACTTTCTAAGCCTAATGATGATAAAAAATGGTCACATCTTTTAGCAAAGTTATCACGAAATATCCTCATAAAATTCGGGCAGCATAATGCCTCCATTTTCCAGATTTTACCTCCAAATTAGTAACCCTAATTGCATCAACTCTTGAGGGGCTTTTTGTGGGGAAAAAATAACAGCTTAACATGCAGCATTTAAACATCAAATTCAGCCCTTAAACTAGCCAAAAATACAGCCACGAAATTAGACCCAAAAATCAGAAAATTCACCCCCAACTTCATCTTCCTCTAGCCCTCATCTAGACCATCATCTTAGCAGTGAATAATCACAAAATAATAGTGTTAAAACAGGGAAAAATAGCCCCATAAGACAAGTGGCATTTTTGAACACTCAAATTCTAGATTTTAAGCTTTCATGGAAGAATTTTCAGTTTCGAGCAGTGTTCTTTGGAAAATCATAACTTGAGTTCTATAAGTCCAAAAATTACAAATCTTATACCGTTGGAAAATAGACTCGATGAACTAAAATTCTCAAGAAGACACTTGTACCAGATTTAAATCGAAAACCAATCAAATTCCAGCATAAAGCTGCTGTTACAGTGAAACCAAAGCATATCAGTTTTGATTTTCAGTCCATTTTGGAAATTCACCAAAATTCACAGAAATTGAACTAGCCCTTGAAATTTATACTGAAAAACGAAATTGTATTCTAGTTTCAAATGCAACAAACGGAACTTAATTTGGACCTTCCTACACCAAGTTACAACAGTTGTAAGTAGGCTGGAAAACCAACCTGATTTCCAAAAATTCCAGATTTGAAGAACAAATTTGAGACATTATTTGAGCAATGAAATGGTACTATAAAAACACCAAATTTTTCAGGCAACAACCTCAGTATGTAAGCTACGTTTTCACCAAATTTAATCTAAAAATTCGCATGGAAAGGCTGTGATCAAAACAACCAAAAACAGGGCAGCAAGCATCACCTCTCCTCTCGGTTTCTTCTCTTCTTTTCCTTCTTTCATTTTAGCAACTAATCACCACATAACCACCTCACACACACACAATACATCACCAACAGCCCAAGCTCAAAGATAGTGGGATTTCATAGAGCCCACATGAAACCAAATTCAATAATAAAATC
Source organism: Gardenia jasminoides (assembly GCA_013103745.1). NCBI lineage: Eukaryota > Viridiplantae > Streptophyta > Magnoliopsida > Gentianales > Rubiaceae > Gardenia > Gardenia jasminoides. The sequence continues at coordinate 20,776,506 of CM023099.1, forward strand.
TAAGACAAAGAGCTACAAGCTCTTATTCTAGGAAATGAAACAAATGAGCCAAGTTAGCAAGTTTTACCTCAACTCAATCAAAGAGCTTAGTGAATGGAAGATGAAATAGCTCACACAAGACCCCAATCCTCCAGCTCAACAATCAGATTTTCCTCTTCCTAGTTGGTCCAAATTTTCTCCAAGAAACTAGCATAAACCTCAAGCTCCTTGTTGGCTTCAATGGTGGATTTTTGTGTTGATGGGTTTGATGAAACAAGAAGAAGAAGAGGAAGAGAGAGAGGCGGCTGTTTTGGAGCAAATTGGGAAGAAATGGAAGAGGGAGAACCGCTATAAGGAGAAGAAAGAAAGGGAAATGGGTGGTTGGGGTTGTTTGTTGACTTTGGGGCTTTGTGGAAAATGGAAGAAATGAGGGAAATTGGGTAATTTGACGTAAAAGCCACTTTTGTCGTCGGAGTAAATTCACGGATCTAAAATATTACGATCCTGGTTTCTCTCATTTATATATCGCGAATACATGTTCTAACATTCGAAACTTACGTCTAATAGTCGATCCTAGACCCGAGTGCGAAATTTGAACATTCAAACGGTTTAAATTGAAAAACATAGTTTAAATGTACAAAAATGCATTTTAAAACTTTTCATGCTGTTACAATTGATAAACGACATTCAAATAATTTGAACTAATTTTGATGAAGTAATTTTATAAAATTATGGAATTTTGCAATTTTACAAATTAAAACGATGGTTAAACAAGGTTTTAAAATAAAAGGGAGTAACGTATGGCGTATTTGCACTTAAAACGATCTAAATTATTTATTCAGGGTAAATAAATAATTAATTAAATAAACAGGTCGAATAAAATAAATTTTCGGGTCCTCACATCAATCCTATTTTCTAAACAAAGTTTGATACCCAATTCTGACCTACTTATCAAATAATAAATCAACTTCTTAAACTAATAAACTTCTAAATATATTTGGTTTAAAAGATACCAACACATCATATTTGAAAGTAAAACTGAATAACAATAAAACAGGTAATTTCCTAAATTAAAAAGACTTGGTTTAATAATCCTAAATACTACAGATTAAGTGCTTCAAAAATTACAAGGATCAATCTTTGATCCAAACGATGTATACCAATTTCCCACATCGGTGTTTGAGATATTAGGTAGACAACTGTACTACCTAATATATATTATACTTGGAAGCAAGAATTAATGTTCCTGGATTAAGTGTTCTTTTAGAAATTGGAAACAATTTTTTCCAGATTATTTTTCAGAACGGTCATTGGTTCATGTTTGAGAGCTTTAAAGTAGTTTTGGAGGGCCAAATGCAAAATTTCTGAAAACGGGATACTTTAGAGGGTTCAAGTATAATTGCTATGTTAGCGTTGTCTTTGGCACAGACAATACCAAACTCAGAACATCTAATTTTAGACCAAATCGACTATTCACACAAATATAAAATGTTTAGTCTACCGTTCAACTCTTAAGAGGGGTCATGCTAATATCTACTTATTCTACGAGAGAGTCCAAGCAAGATCGCTTCCTTCCCCTTGTCATGTGGACGGTGCTTTTGTTTTTCAGATAAGGGGCACAAACAGTGAACAGGAGAACCGCTTTTGAACGGTTCCCTCACATGCAGCAACAAGCAGCCCAACAAAGGCCACGTCGATAAGGGGGAAGGGGACCTAAAAATGACGTCGTTTTGAAAAGCAAGTGGGGAAAAAAAAATAAAACCGTGAACAGTGTCTGTTAAGAAGTGTGGTGACCGTCAATGCAATTCCTGCTCAAACCAAACGTTAGAAATAAAGGTGCCCTTTCGTCTGCCTCCTAAATAACATCTTTGATTTTCCTTGCACAAAATCAGAGAACAGAGCAAGACATAATAGCACACGAAAAAACACATTGGCAAAGTGTAACTTCCAAATAAAGAAGGCGGAATCCAAGAAACTGATTGACAGACACTGCCGTCCAAGGGAACGAGTAGCGGCGGAGGTGGTGAATTCTCCAAACCCATGTCTTGTGAGGATTCAAGGGTCCAGTAGAGGGAAGTAGCAACGTAACGGAAGAGGCTAATATTGGGGCATCGGAGCACCAGAGTTAGAATAAAAAAGCAAGGTAAAAAAAATGGGAAGACAAAGATGAAGTATGAAAAACTTGACAAGAAAGTGGAAGTACCCTTACCTGTAGACGTATCTGATTTACAATGCTATGAACGAAAATGGGGAAATTACTTGTATTTGGTTTATTTTGAGCAAAACAATGTATTCGGCTTGTGGGTAGGTGTCGCAGTGTTTGGGGCTGTGAATATTGTGTGGGGGGAAGTGTAGGTAAACTTTGCCCGCCAAGTGCACGGAGAAATAATGACATGGCTATCGGAGTTTGTAGGCATGTAGAATAGGTACACGTTGGTTTTACTGTGTGGCATATATAATGTTAGTCCAGTGCACATTAGTTTTACTATGTGATAGTCACACACACACATTGTATTGGTACACATACATAGTGAAAGAAAACGGGTACAAGCATATATAGTACAAGGTTGCAAAAACACAGGAGGGTGGATATAACATACGGTAAGTGAATAACGACTGACATGCAGTGGGATGAACGTTACAAATTAGAAAGCTGGGAAAAAATGCCAAGGCCGTAGCGCCCTGTTGACTCGGTAGGGTAAGATGTACAGTAACCGAGTAACCGAAGAAAAATGTAGGCAGTAACATCGAAGCAGGTGGGTAGTATAGTACATTAGTTGTTGAAAATGTTAGGTAGAATAACTCATTGTTTAGATGGTTAATGGTAGATAGAATAATAGATTGTGAAGTTTGTAAATGATATGAAATGCATAGCTAAACCCCCTTCTTAGATATGTTTTTTTTGGGAGGGGGAAGGGAGGTGTGAATAAAAATTGAAGTGTAGTTGTGCATGAAAAATTATTGCAGATGGCAAAAAAGAAAACGAGAAGTTCAGGAAGTAAACCAGGGGAAGAAGAAGGCGGGCAAAGCAGCAGATGTGACGACCCTACTTCCCCCTAAGGTGAACCAAAGGGTTCGGCAGACCGTCTGCCCAACTCTCGCTGGGACTCATTACAGTTCCTCAGTTAACTTATAGTCTTCAATTCAAAACAAGAATTACTTCAAGGACCTCAAGCATGACATTAAAGTCCTCAATCAGATTACACTTCAAGATCTCCAAAATAATGATTATATTTTCAACTAGTCCAAATATCCCAAAGTACAATAGTCCAAGATTATGAGTAGTACAAGAGATAATTCTGCTAGTCACTACAATCCTCGAGTAAATTAAAATTTGAACTTCAATAGATACAGTCCCCAAATAAATTACAATGTCAATATCAAATATTTATATCAAATACTCCACTAATTTACATTCCACAAGTCAATCAAATTTAAACATACATAGGATTCTAGCCAGTCACACTAATGAATTAATACAAGTGATTTCCTTCACCTCGAACCCTGTGGAGGGGAAATAAAATATTTTGGGGTGAGTTAGAAGCTCAGTGAGTGTTCAGTGAAAACAAGTAGGCAAATAAATAACCCAGTAAATCAGTTTATTGAACAGTGATCAGTCAAATAAATAGCTCAGTAAATCAGTTTATTGAACAGTGATCAGGTATCAAATGAATAGATTTTATTTGCTCTTGTGAGCCATGGAGCCATTGCACTCAAACATCCAATGCTCAAACAAGTCATTGAACAGTAGAACATTAATCATTAATAGTAGAGCCGTTGGCTCAAACAAGTTAGTGAACAGGAGTTCAAGTGGAGCCATTGGTGTCAAACACAAGACCACCAATACTCACAGAGCCAAATCATGTACACACAAGCACACACATATGTCATCATGAAGTGATGCAATTAACAATAGGAACTTTAGATTTGAAACAGTTTTAGGATCACTCACCAACCACAACTTACTTCACTTGTCCATAACAGATATCTCATTTCAAGCCAAGGCCTAAAATCACAAGTTTCATACCAAACATTTCATCAAACACTTGACGTGCATAACCACTAGTTGCATACAAACATTTTATCAAACACTTGGTAGGCATCAAACTATCAAATTTCCATCATCTCTTGGTGTTTTGATCATAACTAGAGCTACACTTATCGGATTAAGATGAATCTTATACTGTTTCGAAGCTAAACATATACTTACATTTCATATGAAGACTTTGAAATCCAATTCATGCATTTTCGGGGTTAAAAATCACAATTACAAAAGCAAAATGAAACTGTTGGGTTGAAAACAGCATCTCAGGACAGCTTCGAAAGAAAGATATAACTCAATGTAGGAAAATTGAAATTGAGTGCTGTTAGTGGCGTTCAGAACTAGACTCATAAAGCTTTCAATGATATAAAATTCAAGTTTTAGTTTGTCTCCTACAAGTGCCAGAAAGTTCGAAAAGTTGGCCAAAAATGAAGACTGTCAGCAAAAATAGGGTAATGGAGCAGTCAGGGGTATTTTGGTCATTTTACAAGTTACAGTGCTCCTATTGCTCTGAAATTTTTCAGGTGAAAACTTAACTCAAATTTCTACAACTTTCATGTTTCGCACAAGAGTTGGTTTGGCCATTATCATAGACAAATTTGCAGCTCAACTTAATACAATATGGGCAATTTATCAAACACTTGGTATGTAATAAGAATTTTTCCAAAAATCAGTGAAAAACTCAACTTTCAACCATGAAAAATTCCAAATTTTAACTCCAAATCAACATACACTCATAGTACAAAATTGTTTGAGTGAAATCAAACCAAGAAACATCAAGAAAATTTGAAAAGCAAAGATGGAAATTCTAGTTTTTATTCGGCTAGCAAGCAGTCTATTTTCTCAAGTTTCTCATCAAATTTCTCCAAGATTCAAGCATGAAACAACAAAAGCTTACTCAAATCCATATGCGTTTCATCAATCATTAGCCCTTGAGTATCATTAAACAAGTTCCAACCAAATCCATTCAAGAAATCAAATCTATGCTAGTAGTTAAGCCACAACCACATCTAGTGCTACATTTTCAATAAATCTGCTATACCACCATGGACCATCCTCAAATCAAGAAGATCTACTATTTTTATGGCTAAAATTAAAGGGTCTAAGTGAGTTTCAAGTTTTACCTCAAGATCAAGCAAGATCTAGTGATATTTCCTCTAAAGTTTCCTCCCGAGCTTTCTATTTTGAATTTTTTCAAGGACGATGGAAGATCTCCTCGTCTACGGGATGATTTTTTCAAGATCTTCAAGAACCCAAGGCTAGAAACACTTTCTCTCTCTCTATTTCTCTCTTGGCTCTCTCCCTCTTCCTTTCTCTTGGCTCTCTCTCCTTCTCTCTCTTCGGCTACCACAAGAAAAAGAAGAAAGATAGAAGCTTTGGTGGATTCTTCAAAGGTTTTGCTTGAAGATTGGAAGATGAAGAAGTTGAAGCTTTCCCTCTCTACTCTCTCTCTCTTTGGCTGGTTGGAAGGAAGAAGAAATGGGAAGAAATGGGAAGAAATGAAGTTCAATTCTTGTTTTTTGACTATTATAAGAGTTGGTCAAACACTATGCCACATGTCAAATTCTTATTGGTTCGAAATCTTAAGGTAATCCTAACTTATCCACAACTTCCTCTTTTTGCACTAACTCTCTCTAGTTTCTTTAAAATTCATTCCACACATCATTAATTATCTCTACTTACTCTAGTTTTCATCTTAAAACTAAGTTTCACGTCACGTCTCAAAATTTAACACTTAATGTTAGCCGATAGAAAATTGGGCAAATATTTCAAAGAAAACTTACTAATAAAATCATCGAGACTATAGAAAATCATTTTTTTCCAAACTTTAAATCAAGAAATAAGTCAATGCAAATAAGGTACTCAAATCATTCATCGGAAAATTAATAAATGTAGATAACCAATGTGAAAAATTGAAAAATAAATTTCATAAATTTTCAGGTCCTCACAGCAGAGGCAAAACTGAGGCAGCAACAGCAGCGGAAAAAATGTAAGTGGATTGAAATTAATGTGTAAGCATTGATTCAAGCAAGGAGGTGATTGCAAATAATTTGACAATAATGTGCAAGAGCAGGGGCACAAAGAGACAGAAAAGAAGAAGAAGAAGGAAGGAGAGAGCAGGTGAAAATGAAGAAATAGAGGAAGAGGGAACAAGTGAGGCTGCAGAACCAGTACCACTGCTAAATCCATGGATGAAGTTTAGGTAACAGTATGTGATTATCAAATAGTAGTAAATGTTACAGGGGCACTTAAATATTTTATTCTGTTATTGTGAGTAGGAAGGATTATCAGCTCACTGTCCCAGTGAAGGGAGTTAAGGTGACTGAGGTATGGTAGAAAAGTTAAATAAAAGTGCAAATAACCAAAAGCTGTTTTTGGTTAAGAAAAACACACAAGGGTGGAAATAGGAAGGCGTATATAATGCGGTACGATTATATTGCAGTATAATAAAATGGCCAAATCTGCATACAAAAAGCTAAGTGAAGAAGATGTAAACTAGTGAAAGGAGGAGTACAAGAAAGCGAAGGAAGAGTACAAGAGAGAAATGGCTCATCTTGGAAAGCCAATAATCACAAAACCATTGGTAAAGTTTAAGGTAAACACAAACCACAGCTGCTAAGATGCTTTACGTAGTTGTTAAAAAAGTGGTCGTGGCCGAATGCATAATTCGGGAAACTTGTTGTAGGATCAAAATTACACAATCCGGTGCTTACCAAATCAGATGGTCTTGTTAGCCTCAAAAATTGATGAAACAAAGAAGCAAAGGATCAGAGATATAGGATTTGGAAGCCTGCTTGACATACAGTGCCGTAGTATTCCAAAAATGGCATAAGAACCTGGTTGGTCGATAGCTTTAATCCGACATTAAGTAGCTTACAACTACAAGGAGATGGCGTGCTGCCATTAACAGCAAAAGACATAAGTTTAATCTTGGAACTCCCACATGAAGGCCTCACACAAGTGGAAGATGATAATAACAGTGAAGATGGGGGCTGTGTGCCAAGTCGTCGAACGTACAAGTGGAAAGAGCTACCGGAGGAGCTAGTAACAATGGATGCTGGAGATGAGTTCGTACGACTGTTCATAGCATTTGCATGTGGGTGTTTATTAGCTCCAAGCACCAGGAGCACAGGATACGGCTATGGGGTTGCACACAGTCTGTTGATCAGTTGATAAGATTGAATTGGGCAGAGTACGTTCAAAATGCACTATGCAACAAGGTACTTGAGGTGAAGAAGGAAGGTGGAAAAGCACACCAATATATTGGGGGATGCATCTTTGTCCTACTGGTAAGGATAGAAACTTAATGTGGGAACTGAAAATAATGTATTTAAGTATTTATGCATGGAAATAAATTAACGGTTGTATGAAGATATGAAGTGCATAAGAGTAGTACTGCTAGCTGAACAGTATTGATGGAAATCAAATCCGAAAAGTGACGGTGAAGCACATGATAAGGTTGGTGCATTGCCGAATACTATGTTAGGTGAAAATTACTGAAGCCACTCGAATATTGTATTGTAGGTACACTATCTTGATTGAGTGGCAATACTAAAGCATAATGTACCAAGAACTACACCAAGAGTTAAGGCGTGGACAGATATGCTTATCTCGGAGAGGGATGCTATAGAGATCAAAAACCTCGGAGGGTATGGAAAAGGGAAGTTGGTAAGGAAAATAATAGTATTTAACAAGTATATAGTGAATGTGTATGGATGTGCATATATGTATTTACTACGGAATTTTTGTATTTTACTGTTGAAGGTTGGGCAACATGATGTAGTAGTAGAGGCAGAAGTGGGCGCGTGGATCACAGAGCTCCCACATGAGCTGGTTGGGACGATGATGGACAGCGGCCACTCTGACGTTACAGTAAGTTGGCTTTTACCAACACCAATGAAGTATATGGAAATATATTTACAATTCTTTGAATAAAGTAGGCAACCATGCAACTAGTGTAATGCGTTGGTGGGGCTAGTAATAGACTAAACAGAACAATGGATAGGCATATGGAAAAACAAAGTTTGTTTTAGAAAGGGACCATTCATATGTAAGTCCTAAATTTCAATCTGTGCATCGTTTTTCACAACGTGTAGTGTGCCCACATAAATGTTGTTTACAGTTATTGTTTGTTGAAAGTAGGTTGCATCGTATCCATATAGAGTTACACAAAGTTTTCTTTAGAAAGGGACCATTCATATGTAAGTCCCAAATCTCAATCTGTGTGTCATTTTTCACATGTAGTGTGCCCACATAAATGTTGTTTACAGTTACTGTTTGTTGAAAGTGAATTACATCATGTGCATATAGAGTTACACAAAGTTTATTTTAGAAAGGGACCATTCATATGTAAGTCCCAAATCTCAATCTGTGCATCATTTTTCACAGCATGTAGTGTGTCCACATAAATGTTATTTACAGTTACTGTTTGTTGAAAGTGAGTTGCATCGTGTGCATACAGAGTTACACAAAGTTTGTTTTAGAAAAAGACCATTCATATATAAGTCCCAAATCTCAATCTGTGCATCATTTTTCACAGCATGTAGTGTCCCCACATAAATGTTGTTTACAGTTACTGTTTGTTGAAAGTGAATTGCACCGTGTGCATACAGAGTTATACAAAGTTTGTTTTAGAAAGGGACCATTCATATGTAAGTCCCAAATTTCAATCTGTGCATCGTTTTTCACAGCATGTAGTGTGCCCACATAAGTGTTGGTTACAGTTACTCTTTGTTGAAAGTGAGTTACATCGTGTGCATTTTTCACAAAATCGGAGCAAACTTTTTTCATGACAAACGTTTGGGCTCTGAGTCCTACCTTGATCAGTGAAAGAACAATATTTTAAGAACGGGCATGTGACAACCTCACATCCCCTTAAGGCAAACCAAAGGGTTCGGCAGGCCGCCTGCCCAACTCTCAACCGGGACTCACTACAGTTTGTCAATCAACTTATAGTCTTTAATTCAAAACAAGAATTACTTCAAGGACCTCAAGCATGACATTAAAGTTCTCAATCAGATTACAGACCTCAAATAATTACACTTGAAGATCTCCAAAATAATAATTATATTTTCAACTAATCCAAATATCCCAAAAGCACAACAGTCCAAAATTACAAATAGTACAAGAGATAATTCGGCTAATCACTATAATCTTCGAATAAATTAAAGTTTGAACTTCAATAGATACAATCCCCAGACAAATTACAATGTTAATCTCAAATATTTACATCAAATACTCCACTAATTTATATTCCACAAGTCCATCAATTTCAAAACATACATGGGATTCCAGCTAGTCACACTTATGAATTAATACAAGTGATTTCCTTCACCTCAAACCCTGTGGATGGAAAATAAAATATTTTGGGGTGAGCTAAAACTCAGTGAGTGTCCAGTGAAAACAAGAAAATTCACGCTTTATCAAATTCATGGACATTTGAATTAAATAGCATTTTGTAAAACATTTGAGTTTTTAAAAGAATAACGTGTAAGTCGAGAACATGGTCACACATTCACATTGAAAGTATTTAAGAATCTTTTCATTTAAAAGGATACAAGAAGTAGTAATTTCTTAAACAATCATTCTATAAACACTTAATTTAATAAACAATAATGCAGTAACCAATAATTCAATGAACAATAATTCAATAAACATTTAATTCAAATATTGAAAGGATACGGGTGCTTACTTGCAGCTATTTCCACCTTATAACTTACAATAAATGATCCCCTATATATATTTCCACCTTATAACCTCCGAACTCCCACCTTATGTCCTCCAAAATGATAAACGAGCCCCTATCTTGATCTCACCTCATGTCCTCCAAAACAATAAACGATCCCTTCATTTAACTTTGGACATTGGATATAGTACTCAAGACCTTTCGACAAAGAGTTTTGAGTTTTGCACTTAATATTGGTAAGTCATTACCCAGGGCTGTCTAACTGATCTGATCTCGCAATGGCGGGTCTAGAATAAGCTTCTGGCCTACCTGAGCTCACATTGGCGGATCTAGGATAGGGTTCCAGGGAAGGGTGAGTTCAGTTCAACTGATGCGATAAAGTACACATCGCCTACAAACAGACACATTTAACAAGCAATCATGCACAGGCAACCTTCTGAGTCAAGCAAGTGACATAGTTGAACATGTTTTCACTTAAAAATCATTTTGTGAAACTCATTTCATTTAGAATTATTTCAATAGTAAATCATATGAAATCATGTTTGGAAATGATTTTTGTTATAAACATGAGTTTGCAAATGATTTTATTTATAAACATGAGTTTGAAAATCAAGTTTAGGACTCAAGTTTGGTAAGTTTAGAAATCAAGACTAAAAATCAAGTTTGGTAATGATCCGAATTTTAAAATCAAGTTAGGCAATTATTCTTAGAAATCAGGTCTTGAAAATTATTTCATTTGTAAACATTAATTAAATATTTCAGTTAAAAATCAAGTTTAAATCACTCACCATGCCAAGAAGCTTAAAGAGTCCATGCAAGGTTCTTGGCACGGGGTTTCAAGTTGCATTGGCTGCTTGTCATATGGCAGCTGAGGCTGCCCTCCATTCGTCCGGTGGGGGGCAGAATGTATCCTCTCCATTTAGGAAAAAGTCCTTTTCAGAATTATTTTTGCCCTCATCATCACAAGTTGAAATTCAGGTTGATAAAACCACTCACCGTGGGAAGCCAGTGGTGGTTTTCCGGGCTGCTGATATGGCCTCTATGGCGTCCCTTTTTCGCTTTGCCCTGGTGGGAAAATTTTCAAAGGGCCGTCCTATGCTGGCCGAAATAAGGAGTTTCTTCTCCACCCTAGATTTGAAGGCAGAAGTTTCGGTAGGATTATTGGATTATCGGCATGTGCTCATTCGCTTCAAGAACGAGGCAGATTTCGTAAGGGTTTGGGCTCGTAGTAACTGGTACATCAAACGAAATTCCTATGAGAGTTTTTAAGTGGACGGCTAAATTTCACGTGGATCGTGAATCATCGCGAGTGCCGGTCTGGTTTAATCTCCCAAAGCTTCCAGTGCACTTATTCAATAAGCAATGTCTTTTTCATGTGGTTTCATGCTTGGGTACCCCATTGTTTGCTGATGCTGCAACCCTAGCTCTTTCTCGACCTAATCTTGCTCGTGTATGTGTTCAGGTGGACCTCCTCAAGTCGCTCCCGTCTCGGGTATGGGTAGATTTGGGGGATGGCAATGGGTTTTGGCAGGCTTTGGATACCGAAAACCTTCCCAAATATTGCAACTTTTGTTTTCATCAGGGCCATAGTATTGAGGATTGTCATATTCAGAATCCGTCCTTGAAGAACCAGGGGATGGGAGGAAATACCAGGGACCCATTTTTGCAGCGGGAGTACCACCCTAAGGGTGAGGTGCGTGCAGGTGCTGCGGAGTTACAAGTTGGGTTTCATCGGGGGGAGGATCCTGGGGAAGATTCGAGGGATTCGCATATCCTTTCCTGCTCGCCTAAAGGTCACGAGCAGGAGATGCGCCTGTTGGCGGATATGGAGCAGGTGGAGCCAAAGAAAGATCATGAGACTTCCATGGAGGCATCACGTCAAGTCTCTACTATTGACTCAGGATATTCAGCAGCCGACGTCGGGGGTAAATGAACCTCAGGGGGAGCAACTGGGGGTGCAGGTAGCAAAGGTGGGTCAGACGGTAACGCAGCAAGGCCGACTAGAGGCAGTGGATATCAACTTGATGGTGGACGAGGCGATCTTGGGTGCTGTTGCTAGTTTGATAGTGCAATTGGCTGATCAGGTTGCTAACGAATCTGAGTCCGAGGAAGAGGGTATCGTTGAGGCGGCTCGTATCAAGGTGGTAGGTGACCTGGGGTTATCTCTTCGGAGCCCTGAGGCTATTGATCCGTTAAAGGTTCTTAAGAGAAGAATGGATGGCCTCAGGGATCTGGAGCAGTGGCAACTTGTGCGGAATCGGAAGCACCAAAAGAAGCCAAGTGCTTCATCATCACCTTCTTCTCCTTCAAGTTTTAATGCTTAACACTATTTTTTGGAATGTTAGGGGTATTAACAATTCAGTTACATTGAATCGAGTTAAGAAACATATTCGTATGCATCATGTTTCTCTGTTGGGTTTGTGTGAGCTGATGGTTGATTCTTCCCGAATGGCGGATCTACAACATAGGCTTAATTTTGATCAAGGGCTTTCTAATGTTGCGGGTAGGATTTGGTTTTTTCATTCCAATGATTTTCGTATTCAAATTGTGAAGCAAGCAGATCAGTTTTTGGTTGTTAATGTTGCACATGTTTCATTTAAACAAAACATTTTGCTTGTGCTGGTACATGCGAGTTGCAATGAAGGGGAGCGGAGGGATCTATGGTATAATCTGCTGGATCTAAAACGTTTGTCTCTCCCAATTTTTCTAATAGGGGATTTTAATGGTATCATTGGGCAAGAGGAAAAGAAAGGGGGTAAACCTTTTCAGGTGGCTGAAGCAGTGGAGTTTTTAGATTTTTTGGATGAGTTACGTTTGGTTGACATGGGGTTTTCTGGCTCCAAGTTCACATGGTGCAACAACCGGGGAGGTCGGGCTTGGATTTGGAAGCGTAGGGTGTTGGTTGATGCAACTTGGGAGCATCTTGATCTGCATGTTGCAGTCAAACACCTCCCAAGGTTTCCTTTGAATCACTCTTCTTTATTGATTTCTGTTTAGCCAAAGAACGGAGCGGGTCCTCGCAGTTTTAGATTCTTGGATATGTGGCGGACGCATCCAAAGTTTGGTCAGGTGGTGCAGCGTGCTTGGTCATTACCACTTGTTGGTCACCCAATTAGGGTGTTGTTAATGAAATTGCGAAGTGTTAAAACGGAATTGGCTAAATGGAATAACGAAAAATTTGGATTGGTGTCTGATCGGGTTCAGAATGCGGAGGAGGATGTTCGGATGTGGGAAGAGGCCTTGGAAGCTTCTCCGTCTTCCCAGGCTGAGGGTGAGTTATAGGAAGCTCAAGGCCGTTTGAGGAAGGAGCTCATGCGTCAAGCGTCTTATTGGCGGCAGAAGTCTAGAGTGAAATTTTTAAAAGACGATGACGCCAATACGAAGTTTTTTCATTCCTTGTTTAAACAGTGTCGGCTGAAGTCTCATATTCATAGAATTGGGAACATGCAAGGCTATTGGGTTGGAGGCGGGGAACAGGTGGAGGAGGTGGGCAGTGCAATTTTTCTCTAACAAGCTAGCTCCTTGTACGAGCAGTGTTGTACAAGGTCGGCTGCTGAGTGTGATTCCTAAGTTGGTCTTGTCTGGTGATAATGTGGATTTGTGCAAACTTCCAATGGAGGAGGAGGTTCGCAGGGTGGTGTTTGAGTTGGATGGAGAGAGTTGTTCGGAGTCGGATGGCTTCTCGGAACGTTTTACACAGCTTGTTGGGAGACCATTGGTTACGATCTATATCTAGTAGTGCTGGATTTTTTTGCTGGTGCTGAACTGCCTATTGGGGTTACATCTACGCTAATTGCTCTTGTGCCTAAGACGGTGCAGCCAACTTCTTTTTCGGAATTCTGTCCGATTAGCTTGTGTAATATCGTGAATAAGGTACTGTCCAAGCTTTTGTCCCTGAGGTTGGATCCTTTACTACCAAGGCTAATTTCTCCCCAGCAGAGTGGTTTCGTCAAGGGGAGGTTGATATCTGATAACGTTTTGCTAGCTCAGGAAATGATTACTGCACTTGGGAGGAAGATCAGGGGGTCAAATGTTGTTTTGAAGCTTGACATGGCGAAGGCGTATGACCTTGTTGCTTGGGGTTTCCTTGTGCAGGTGATGCAGTGTTTTGGGTTTGGGGAGGTCTGGATTGATATGGTTTGGCACTTGATCTCCAACTGTCATTTCTCTGTTTTGGTGAACGAGAAGCTGTGTGGGTTCTTCAAATCTACAGGTGGTCCCCATCAAGGAGACCCTTTATCACCAGCTCTGTTTATTCTTTCGGCCGGGGTTCTTTCAAGGGGGTTGAATGGATTGTTGGAGAATCCCAGATCTGTGCCTTTCTTTACATGTAATCAAGCTCTTGCGGTTACCCATTTGGGTTACACAGATGATATTCTAATTTTTTCAAATGCTAGGAAGGCCTCGCTGAGGTGGGTGTTGAGGGTTTTGGAAGAATATCAAGAGGTACCGAGACAGCTTGTTAATGTGTCTAAGAGCTACTTTCTGGTCAGCCCACGGGTGAACAATCCAACGAAGAGGGCTATTCAGTAGGTCACGGGTTTTGCTTCCCATTCGTTTCCTATATCATATCTTGGATGTCAACTGTTTGTGGCAAGAAAACTGAGCTTATTTTGGGGGGTTGCTTGATAGGATTGCAGGGAAAATAAACTACGGCAGAGTAAGTGGCTATCCAAGGGTGCTAGAATGGTGTTGATCAAGAATGTGTTGGCCTCAATGCCCATTCATTTGGTGTCTGTCTTGGTTCCGTCAAAGTCAGTCATTTCAAATATAGAGAAGCTATTTGCAAGATTTTTCTGGGGCTGCTCAGATAGGTCCCGGGGTAGACATTGGTCGACTTGGCGAGACTTGTGCTTGCCAGTGGAAGAAGGAGGGCTTGGCTTTCGAGCCTTGCAATCAATTGTTGATGCTTTCTCCTGCAAGTGGTGGTGGAATTTTCGTAAAGAGACGTCTTAATGGGCTCAATTCATGCGGAGTGTGTATGCTTCCAACATGCATCCGAATCAAATGAAAGCTCTTCCTCGAGCGTCGATGTCCTACAAGCGGATGCTGAGTGTGCGGCAGGTAGTTGAGCCTCATGTTTGGTGGGAGGTTTCTACTGTAAATATAAGTTTGTAGTGGGACAACTGGAGTGGTAGGTGTCCTCTAGCTTGGAGTTTCCCAACTTTAGCATTTGAGGACAGAATTTGTGACTATATTTTTGAAGGAAGACTAGAAATGGATCGGCTGCCTGTAGGTTTATTTGGGGAGGTTGTAGAGCTAATGAGAGAGATGGTTTTTGTGATAGATGGGACTCCTGACAGGATGTGTTGGGATTTATCTCTACTGGGGTCTTCTCAGTGGGGTCGGCTTTTCAGTTGGTCCGTCAGTCTCGGCCTTCTTCTAGTCTATGTGCTTCATTGTGGCATAAGTCTATCCCTAGTAAGGTTTCTATATTTTTGTGAAGACTCTTTTCTGCTAAATTACCACTAGATGATGTGCTGGCTTCACTCCATGTGCAAGGGCCTTCGAAATGTGGTTGCTACATGTCGCCACGGAAGAGACCTTTGATCATTTTTCTTTTGTTTTTTTTTAAAAACCGCCAATCATATCTGGCGGGTGGGCCTGACTACCCCTTTATTAAGTACTCAAAGAATTACAAGCTATGAGGCCAAAGCCCCTCTTACCCCTTTAGGGGAGGAACGAAAACTACATATCTGAGCCTTATCCATTGCCAGTAAACTACGAATGCGAGGAGGGCAACTATGTAGAGATGAAAAAACACATGGCTGACTAACTCCTATGCTTGCCAAAGCATCCGCCACCGAGTTTGCCTCTCGAAAACAATGATGAAACTCCGCCACCATCTGAACCCCTCGAATCCACCGTAGGGTGGGGCGAATCTTCAGTGGAACCGCAAATCATCCCTGGATCACGCTAATTAGAATCTGCGAATCTGACTCGACAACTACATAGGAATATCCTAGATCATAACACATCTCCATCCTGTGCAATAGTGCCTGAGCCTCCGCCTGTAAAGAATCTACCTGTCCAAATTGCTGAACAAAAGCAAATAGGAAATTCCCATCCTCATCCCTCAAGACCTCTCCACCACCACCTCGAGATGACTGCACCGATCCATCTGTATTCAATTTTACCACCCCCTGTGGAGGAAACTCCCATACCACCCTAGTAACCACCACTTGCAGGCACCGACAACCAAGAGCTGATAAAATCAAGAACCAGTCCCCTGTCCCCCTCGGCCATTTGGGGTATTTCGACCTGCAAGCGATGTGCACATCCTGCACTGTAGACCATCGCACTTGCTCAGCTGAAAGACAAACCCCCTCAAACCTCCATTTATTCCGAGCAATCCATAAATGCCATAATATGAACGCTGGCAGGATTTTCACAAGCCATCTAATCCCTGACCCTTGTTGTCTATTCGACCACCAACCTAACCAACTAATTGATGCTAATAATACTAATTGATACATACTAAATCTACACACCTAACATACAAGATAAGATCCTAATTGATATCTTAATTGATATTAATTGATATAATAAAATATTTACATTAACATCCCCCTTCAAACTCAAAGTGGTTGTACGGAAACCAACTTGAGTTTGTACACAAGATAAGAAGCGACCGGAAAGGAGTGTCTTTGTGTAGAGATCAACAACTTGGTCCGAGGAAGGAATTCAGAACAGACTTAAAATACCATGAACAAGATATTGTCCCACAAAATGACAATCAATTTCGATATATTTAGTGTGCTCATGAAAAACATCATTATGTGCGATCTAGAATAGCATTGTGGTTATCACAATGAATGGTAGTAGGAGAAGAATGAGTCACGCCCATGTCTTCAAGTAACCAATGAAACCAGAGTAACTCCTGAGAAGTGTCAGCTAGAGCTCGATATTCAGTTTCAGAACTAGATTGGGCAGTGACAAATTGTTTCTTACTACGCCAGGAAATTAAAGAATCTTCCAAGAAGAAGCAAAACCTAGTAGTGGAATGTCGATTAGTAGGATCTCTAGCCCAATCAGCATCTGAGTAAGCACGGAATTCAAGAGATGAATGGAACAAGAAATGAAGGCCATGAAAAAGGGTGCCTTTGACATAACGAAGAATTCTAAGAACTGTAACATAATGAGTAGAGGGAGAAGCACTCATAGATTGACTAACAATATGAACGGCATTAGCAATATCAGGTCGGGTAATGGTCAGATGGATGAGACTACCAATGAGCCGACAATATTGCATGGGATCATCCAGTAATGTACCATCCATAGGAGTAAGATGAGTATTTGCCTTAATTCGAGTATAAGTAATTTCGCTGTCTGTCAAACCAGCAGAAGTCAAAAGATTAGAAGCATACTTTGTCTGCAACAAATAGTATCCATTGGTATTTGCAGATACCTCAAGACCTAGGAAGTAATTAAGAAAGCCAAGATTCTTCAATTCAAATTGCTGACCCAGGGATTGTTTGAATTGTTGAATTCCCTACAAATCATCACCAGTGATAACCATATCATCAACATAGAGAAGTAACAAGATGGTGCCAGTTGCTGTGCTGTGCAGGAAAAGGGCAAAATCATGAGAATTGGATGTAAAACCCAATTTATTAAGTGTAGAACTAGACTTGGCAAACCAAGCTCGAGAAGCTTGTTTGAGTCCATACAAGGCCCGACGAAGACGACAAACTTTGTGAGATGGATAAGGAAAACTAGGAGGTGGTTTCATATAAATTTCATCAGTAAGATCACAATTAAGAAATGCATTTTTCACATCCATTTGAAAAAGAGACCAATATCGAATAGTAGTGATTCATTCCTAATTTCCGTTGAGCTTCTTTTAGAATTTCCAAATTTTTAGTTCTTTCAATTTCTGAATTTTATTTGTTTAGGAATTAAAAAGGAATGGCAGTTTCTTGTTAGCCTTTTCTAATTAGTTTAGGTTTAGTTATTTTGTTAGTTTCCTAATTGAGCTAAGGGAACTAGGTGTCGTTACTTAATTTGTGTCCAAGTAGTATTAGGGTTTGCTTTGTAAAGGCTATAAATAGCCTTCTTTTCATTCAATAAAGAGAAGACGAATTATTCCAAAAATTTGAGAGCGATTTCTCTTGGTTCTTGCGAGAACAATCCTTGAGTGCCTTAGACGTTTTCTAGGTATTCAAAAAGACTTTATCAATCAAGAACGCTGATTGTGGTGTCTCTACCGCAATTTTGGTCTCGAGCTGCCCTTGATCAAGTTGATATTCCACCGCCAAACCGTGGTGAAATCGTCTAGATCCCGTGAACTTGTCGTTTACGGATTTCGCTCAAATAGGGTGAGAGATCGTGACGCTTGGTATCGAGCTAGTTGACGCTACTGTGTTATATCCTTCTTGTTCTTGTATTTTTTTTCCTGTCGTTTGTTCTTGTTGACAAAAAAAAAAAACAAAACTGTCCTGTTTCCTTGCTCTTGTTCAAGTCGTTTGTTCTTCATTCGTAGCGTTTTGTTTCTGGTCTGTCCGAAGCTTTCTTTTATTGTTGAGTCATCAAATTGTCAATTTCTGCCGTGCTCTTTATCATATCTGCCTTGTGGGTCTGTTGTTCACAAACCTGATTTGTCTTGTTTGTTTATGTTCTGGCGTGTTGCAAATTCTGACCGTGTCAGTCTTTTCTTGTTTGAGTTGTGTAGTTAAATTCCAGCCTTCTTCTTTGTGGTTTGTTTCTGGGTTTTTCTTGAGTCCGAATCCATTTGGGTCCTTGACAGGTCGTCCGCTTTTGTTTTTCCCTTTACTGGTCAGTTTTGGTTTTAAATCTTGCTTTGTAGTTTCTGTCCATCCTTTTCCCACTATTGTTTGAATCGTTTGTTTGTTGAAGTTCATCCCAGCACCTTCCTGTTAGCATTTATCTTGTTGCTGGTTCAAAAAAAAAAAGAAGAAAGTTGCTGCTGTTACGTTGCTGCTGTAGTGTCTTATTGCTGTCCGAACTGTGTTCTTCTTGATTCTTGTTTGTTGAGGTTTGTCGTGCATCGTTTCTTTGTTCTGGAAATTTCTGAACCAAATTCTGAGTAAATCTTGAAGTTCTTGATTAAATACACTTCCATCTTGAAGTTCTTGGCAATCTAGAAAGCTGGTTCGTACACTTGGAAACTTTGTGGACTGTTTCTACGTACATCTTGGAGGATTTGAAATTTCCTTGAAACCTGAAATCAACCAAAACCTGATCTTGCACTTCTTGAACCTTTACAATTGCATCTTGAACTTGAGAAAGAAAAAAAAAAGAAGCGGCAAAAAGTAAAAGAAATCAGAATAGCCGCCTACTTGATTTCCTAATCCTGCTGGTGTTCAAAAAAACCAAGAAACTGAACCTGCTCTTATTTCTTAAATCTGTTGGGAAGTTAAGTTGCTGGAAAATACCTTTAGTTCGAGCCTCAATAGGCAAGGGAAAGGGAAACCCATCTAGCCAAATCCAAATCCTTGCTACAAGGACAGCAACAAATCTGAGTCTTGCCAGAAATCTGTTTTTCATTCCTTACATACGAAACTGTCCAATAGCTTTGCAGTCAGTTTTCTCAATATTTTCGTGAGCTTGCCTAAGTCCTCCTGCCCAAAGTCTTTTGCTGTTCAAAGTGGTCATTGCTAGTGTTTTACATTGCTCTAAAATGTCCACATTTCATCAAATTCACATCGGGCAGAAAATTTCCACCCAACAACCCGTCTTTTCTCCTTCATTCTTTTGGTATCATTGACTTGTTTCATCACTTTGAGTAATTATCTTGTCATTTTTGTTTCTGTCAACTCTTAATTAATCTTTATTAGTGTCATTAGAGTATTTCTTTTAATTGTTCAAATTTCCAAATCCTTAGTTTTCAAATTAAAGTCTTCATAGTTATCAATTCTGCGTGTCTTGTTCTAAAATTCTTTTGAAGTACTGCAATTGCGTGCATTGGTTAGTAAAGTTGATTTGTGTACTGTGGAAACTCTATGTCCTCAAAGTGTGTGATCGCAAAGGCCAAAGAGAACCTGTGAGGTCATTTGTGTGATACACGAGTGTGAGTGTAAACACGTGAGAGAGCGTGTGAGGATATATTTGTTTCTTTTACTAACTTTTTGCAGGTTATAAGCATGTCAAATGGAAGTAAATCTCCAACCTTTGATCCTATGCTAAGAATAGAGGCTCTCTTGGGAGATGTCGAAAGGACAATGAATAGATATTTTGAGGCCATGAATGGTAGGTTGGATAGACTTGAAAATTCTCAAAATTCAGCCAGGGGTAGCCGTGGAAAATCCTCCCTTCACAAATCGTTTGAGCAAATAGAGAATAAACCTTTCAAGAGGAGGGGTTCCCAGCATGGAGATATAGTTGAGCATGTGAATAAGGAGGCTAATGAGAGAGCATCTTGTTATCATGAAAACATTAACATTACTTTGTTTAATGTTGATTATCTTTTACAGGTTGAACAAAGTGCCATGCGATTACTCATGAGATGTTCAATTCCTAAGTCTTTTATTGACTTTGAAACCTTTCATGGAGTTTGTATTCTGGGAATGGTGCCTCCTTGGTACCAATTCATACCAACGTTAGGTCTACAAGCTAAACTTTCCCTCGATATGGAAGTTGATTTGCATGTTCCTGAGTTTTCTAAGGAAGTTGCCACGCCTCAATTCGAAGCTGATCTTGTCCTACCAATCTTGAGGCATGGAGTGTGCCCAAAATTACTTGAGGTTCCCGTGGTCCTTGTGTATGGCCTTGAAGTCCTCGTACCAGCACAAGTACATGAATCTTCGCTTCTCATGTTCATCACTGAACCTGGTCATCAAGGCATCATCTTGTGTCCCTTGTTGGAGGATGGACTACATGCATTCCTTAGCTCACGTGCATTGAATTTGCTGCCTGATGCACTTTGTGATGTGACAAGCTGTCCATTCAAGAACATGGTGGAATTTATGATTCGTACAATATGGCATATTCCATGGTTTAAGTGCCCTTTCAAGCTAAGCATTCTCAAGTTGCCCAAACGGCATCTCACATGGTTGAAATTATGGGCCGTTCGACCATCCATTTTTTTCCTCCTTCAAGCCATCGATTCGTGGACGAATCTTCTTCAAGAGGAGGGGAATGATACATTCCTAATTTCCGTTGAGCTTCTTTTAGAATTTCCAAATTTTTAGTTCTTTCAATTTCTGAATTTTATTTGTTTAGGAATTAAAAAGGAATGGCAGCTTCTTGTTAGCCTTTTCTAATTAGTTTAGGTTTAGTTATTTTGTTAGTTTCCTAATTGAACTAAGGGAACTAGGTGTCGTTACTTAATTTGTGTCCAAGTAGTATTAGGGTTTGCTTTGTAAAGGCTATAAATAGCCTTCTTTTCATTCAATAAAGAGAAGACGAATTATTCCAAAAATTTGAGAACGTTTCTCTTGGTTCTTGCGAGAACAACCCTTGAGTGCCTTAGACGTTTTCTAGGTATTCAAAAAGACTTTATCAATCAAGAACGCGTTGATTGTGGTGTCTCTACCGTCAATTTTGGTCTCGAGTTGCCCTTGATCAAGTTGATATTCCACTGCCAAACCGTGGTGAAATCGTCTAGATCCTTTGAACTTGTCGTGTTACGGATTTCGTCTGAAATAGGGCGAGAGATCGTATCAAGTAGCAATAGCAATAAGAGTACGAACAGTTGTGAGACAAGCAACAGGAGCAAAAGTCTTCTCATAATCAATACTGTACTCCTGATTGTAACCTTTAACAATGAAATGAACTTTGCAACTTTTAATAGATCCATCAGAGTGAGTTTTGATTTTATAAACCTACTTGCAACCAATAGCTGTTTTGCCAGGAGGCAAATCGACCAGATTCCAAGTATGAGTTTTGAGCAAAGCATCTAACTTTTCTTGCATAACCTTTTACCACAATGGATTAGAGAAAGTTTCATGAAAGGAAGTACGCTCATGTAAAGCAGATAAAGCAGAAAAATAATGACAATCACGAAGATAGGTTGGTTGATTTCTTACCCGAGAAGGATACTGATAGGGAGGAGGAGTTGACGGATCCATTGAAGAAGGCAACTCATCAGGAGGCGCAACGAACTGTTTCATTGGAGGAACATTCAAGATTTAAGGAACACTCAGGGAATAAGTCGACAGAAGGATTAGTGAAATATGGTGGTAAAAAAGAAGAAGGCAAAGTAATTTGATGGATAATAGAGAAGAATTTATGTTCCCAAAAAATGGCATTACGAGAAATACACAACCTACAAGAAATGTGATCATAACATCTGTAATCTTATAAGCAATCCCATATTAAAGAAAACAACAAAGACACGCACGAGGCTGTAACTTGGATCATTTATGCGGATGGAGAAGTTCAAAACATGCACAACCAAAAACTCTAAGATGAGACTAATTAGGAATGGTACCAAATAATGTTTCGTATAGGGATTTATTTTGAAGGAGAGAAGATGGAACTCGACTGATAGTATAAACAGTAAGAGAAGCCTCTCCCCAAAATAGTTCTAACAAAGATGCAGAAATGAGTAGAGATCAAACTGTATCTAAAATATGACCATATTTACGTTCAACTCTACCATTTTGTTGAGAAATTTCTAGACAAGATAAATGAGATAAAGTGCCTTGAGGAGTTAATATAGATTCAAAATCACATGTATATTCACGAGCATTATCTGATCTAAAAAGCTTTATAGTTTTAGAGAACTAAGTTTGCACCATTGCATTAAGTTCACAAAAAATGGAAAGAAGTTTAGAATGGGATTTTAAGAGATATATCCATGTATATCGGAAAAAATTATCAATAAAAATAACAAAATAGTGAGAACCCCCATAGTAGGAATTAGAGTTAGACCCCCAATATCAGAATAAATCAAATCAAAAGATGCTGAAGCATGAGAATCACTCTTATTAAAGGATAAAACAGGTTGTTTGGCCAATTGACATGGCATACAGTCAAAAGATTCAGATTTAACAATCCCTAATCTTTCATTAGAAGTTAAATATTTTAATCTAAAAGGAGAGGGATGACCTAATCGGGAACGCCGTATGGACAGTGTTAAGTCCTTATACACATTATTTATGGATATTTCCCCCTAATTATGGCCTAAATATTCTGTTAATTGCTTGATTCTACTTATATTTGGTTTTCAACCTTGATTTAGGTCATTGGAGTTAAATTAGGAATTAAAAAGCTGCAATTGAATGGAAATTCCAGAAGACAATCCCAGATAAGGCGCGGGCACGCTGTGTGTTGATTTGAAGATTGCCTTTTTGAAGAAGTAAACCATTTTCCCACGGAAGACAATTGCTGAATATTTGGAAACAATGATTTCATGTACTTTTGGAAATTGGTCAAAGACTCCTTTTAATTAGGAATATTGGTAATTGGTTTTCATATTTTATTTTGTTATAGCGATTTAGCAAGTTAGATTCCAATTAGGACTCAAACTCTTTGGAGTCCTAATTTGGAAAGGAGATTAATAGCTTTATATTTGCTAGCTTTAGGAGACAAAGAGGAGAGCTTCTTTTCTTGATAATTATTACATTTAGTTCTTTATTAGTCTTGCGTGGCGGACGGCTTGAACGAAATAGCTTGGACGCCTAACTTTTGGCTATTCATTGGGTTTTTGAAGTTTTAGCCATTTCTTTGATTTCTTATCTTCATCAATCCTAATTGAAAAGTCCACAAACAATTCTTGGTTGTAATTCTCAATGAAGAGTAGCTAATTTCTCCGTCTAGTTGAAGGCTAATCAAGCTTTGGTTCATCAACTTTGTGAGACTTGTTTGGATTATTTTTATTTCATTTATTTACAAGTATTTCAATATTTTCTGTTGTTCACGTTTATGATTATTTCTTGCAATTAAATACCTAATCACTATTTATTTGAGGGATAATCTACTGTCATCTAGAACACCAAATACGTAATCGTTTGGAAGGTTTTAGTATTTGTGACAATTGACGTAATTCAGTAGTACAAGAAACTTTTGGGTTATTGTCATGGGAATGTTCAATCTGGATTAAATGAACCGAGTTTATGTGTTTGTTGGTTAGAATTGGTGGCTAATCTAATTGTTAATGCTGTTGGTGGGCTAAATCCTAAGAGCTTGTCTAGGGTTGTCTACTGGCTAGAGAAGTAGTTACAGACCTTGTCGTGGCTATCGACACAGTAAGGATTGGCAGGTTGTCAGAGCTTGTTGACAACCATAACCAATTTATTTGTAAGTAATTGAATACAATTAAGTGTCAGTGATCAAGTTGATGAAACCAAAGTGAGATTAGACCTTTGACTAGATCTTGTTATTGATTAATTTATTTTCGTATTTGATTCCTGTGATACTGTTCATTTTAATTGGAATTTTGTGGTGTCGTTTATTTTCGTTTATTTTTATTAGGTTTTATTAATTAGGAATTATTCGAACTCTCTCCCCCCATTTATTTTATATCATAGAAAATAATTCTTCCAGTTCCCTGAGGAGACGACCCTACTTGCCACTTACACAAATTAATTAATTTCTTGGGGTAAATTCTGGTATATCGGATAAAGTAAACTCCTTGGAATCAGGGTGAAGCTAGTAACCCATTGCACATCCGGAGTCACTGCTCCAGTACTAGAATTAACTCGGGAATATCTCTGTAGGCAGTTAGGTTTTATTTATTTATTTATTTTTGTACAGGCTCGACACCTGTCAGACAGAGGAGGAGTAGCAGCGCACAAGAAGGGGAAGATAAAGAGATGTCAATTCAAATATTCTGCCAATCTTATGTCTAGTCCCAATAGTTGTCTTCGTTAGTGGATCCTGAATAAGACAACTAGCAAGAGAAAAGAATAGTTGAAAATTAAGATCACATAATTGGCCAGTAGAAATAAGACTGAGAGACAATTGATGGACAAAATAGACATCAGAAAGTGAAATATTATTAGATGAGATAGTACCAATATGTGTAATAGGAATAATAGAACCATCAGCTGCAGAAATGGAAGTTGGTTGTGAGGGTTCAGATTTGGAACAAAAAATATCAGAGTTATAAGTCATATGATTACAACAGTCAGAATCAATGAGACATGTAGAAGTACCTGGTGTGGCAGAAAAGGCATTAGCAGAAGGTTGAGCAGTGCGTGCAAGAACTTGAGAAACAATGGCCTTTAAATCAATAGCAAAAAGATATGCAGATCCAGAACATGCATTAGTAGTAGACTTAGTAATAGGGTTGTTGTTATCAGTGGCAGCTACAATGTGCGGAGAAGAGTTCTTCCAAGTACGCCATCCTTGACTCCCCTTTTTATGTTGGAGTTTGCGACAGTCAAAAATGTCATGATCGAGACGATGACAATATCTGCACTCAATAGCAAATTTTGGAGCGGAAGGTACGGGTAGTTGAGATGCACAGTTGGTCAAACAAGAAGTAGCAAGGACCATGTAGTAGGGCGTGAAATGATAGTATGCCTACGAGTCTCTTCAGATATCAGGTCCTTGAGAGCAGCGTCAAGGGAAGGTAGTGGCTTTCTATTGAGAATATTAGTCCGAGTGGCTTCAAGTTCTTCAAGCAAAACCATGAGAAATTAAATAAGACGATGAGAATCATGGTACACATAGAATTTTTCTGCATCATTAGAACAGGTGTACTAGGGTTCAGATTCAAAAATCTCATCCCAAATGCAAACCATATCAGAGTAGAAGTCCTAAATAGATTGACCAGGCTGCTCTTTCATAACATGCAATCGAAGGGAAAGTTGATATTGTCGAAAGATCAGTAGCACTATACTGGTCTATCAAAAAATCCCAAACTCCCTTAGCAGTATCAAAACATTTGAAGAAGCAATTTATTGTTGGGACAGAAGGGTTAATGATCCAAGCGATAATATTGTGATTATCACTATTCCACTCTTCAAATTGTGCATTGAATTTCTCATAGGATTCTCCATCAGAAGTAACAGGAAGAGTTACATTACCAGTGATATATTTCCATAATTTACAACCACAGAAAAAATTTTGAAATTCTTGAGGCCAATGAGAATAATTAGTACCATCAAGGATAATGTAAATAGGTTGAGACACATCAATTTTTTTTTCTTTTTTTTTTTAGGGTTTCCCGCAAAGAGTGGACCCCGCAGACTAATCCCCTGCCCCCGCAACTTGCTGGTAGCGAGACTCGAATCAGGCAACGCCCCATCTTCAGTAGTCCCATGCCACCAGACCAAGCCCCGGGGGGCGAGACACATCAACTTGAGCCATAATAGTTGCCAGAATATGTGTGAAAATTTAGAGAAAATAAGTAGTGGACAAATCAGATCTGACTAATTGTGGAAAATGTCTAAAGGTGTCATGCGTGGTTGAAGCGTAAAACCAAGAAGTAGCGGACAAATAAAGTCGAAATAGTTTGCGGACCTTGATCTTCTTAATACATCGATTGGAGCAATAAGGACAATGTAAGGTTGATTGATTAGCTATACCAAGAAGATCTCATGAAGTTGATTAATTAAGAGGGCCGGAAGTTGAACAATCAACAAAAACAGAAAGCCACCAATCTAGTGCTTATAAGAAGGATCAAAAGTGACAAGCAAAGGAAAAAAAATTGATGAGAAATATAGAAAAATTTGAGTGATGAAAAAAATTCTAACAAGGATATAATAGAACTCTTAATACCATGTTAGAATAATTGATTTGAGAGAAAACAGTTATTGAATGATATGTTTCATACAATATAATACATTGACTATATTTATAACCTATTGCTAATGAACCTAAACACCTATCATAGATGCTAATAATACTAATTGATACATACCAAATTTAGACACCTATCACATAAGGTAAGATTCTAATTGATATTAATTGATACAATAAAATATTAACATTAACAAAAACTTAGCATCTGATGATGAATTTTATAGTTTCTACTTATAATGGAGCATAGAATTCTTTTGCCCCCTCAACAGAAAGTATGTTCCTTTACAGCCGACAGTCTGAAGAAAGTTATTCAAGATAATATGCTCTAATACTAAGATGCGCTCAACTTATTTCAATTTGTTGCTGGGTGCTCATGCCGCCATCGACTGTTACAAGTAATTTTTCCGTGTAGCCAACTTCAGACAGATGCTATCACTAAATAATATTTTCACAAAAAAAAAACGGCGAACCTTGGTACTTCCAGTGCAATTCTCCATCGATGCATTTAATTTCAATTCCACAATCTGAAACAAATTGCTATTCCAGCTCCAGGAATTATTTGTTAAAATAATTTTATTTTATTTTAAAAAGAAAATACGAGCAAGCCAAAATATTTGTTATTCAACTGAAAAACGCACCAGAAGGCATTCACCACTATTTGTACAACTCCAGGACTCCAATATTACCCACAAGATTTTGTAATTTTACGTCTTTGAATCCAGCTCCGAAAGCCAAGGCCCGAACATCAGATTCTGATCGCTCTTTCCCTCCAGGATTTTGAGTCATCATGAGCACATCACCTTGGAAAACGCCTTTCACAAGGGCACTAGTATCAGGTTTCACGGGCAGAATCATATCAACTACAATTACTTTTCCGTGGTCTGGCAAAGCTTTGAAGCAGTTCTTCAGCAGTTTCAAGCAATGATCATCACTCCAATCATGGAGTATCATCTGTGACAAAATTGTCAGTGATTTGGTTAGAGGACAATCCAAATTGACATGGCTCATTTTTTTGAAATGAAGTGAGAAGGCAAGACAACTGAGGTCTTATGTCTGTTGGGCAGTTATTGGTATACTTTGCATTTTCAAACATAAGCTAATTGCTTAGAACTTGAGCTATTGGTTTTATACCAAAATGGAAAATCACCTAATTCATAAAGGGACAAATCAAGAAGCATCCTATCTAGCACAGTCCACATGTCTTCCCATACAACAAGATTCCTCGAGAGTAATGCATAACATTCTTAATCAACTCATAATAAAAATGCATGTGGTAACATATGCATAAACCATCTATTTCTGCTTTAATAGTGACATTTTCGATCGTCTAACTATATGTGGTACATGCAAGTAAAATAGTATCATTGAGTAACTCAAGAGGCTGATTTTCAGGGCTCTTAAATTGCCATAATAGTTAATTTTTCATAGAGGAATAATCAGGAGATTCAACTTTTCCAGGGGTACTTTTTCTATCACCAAATCTATAAAGAGTAATTTTTGCAGGCAAAAGCATGCAGTAACCCAAACATCAAGGTTACCTTCATGAAAATAGCATCTCCTCCGGGAACTCTTTCAAACATATCTCCCCCAACGTGTTCCACTCCTGCACCAAATTTTTGATGCAATAGATATTATGGTAAAACTACATGATAAAGATCTACATTCAGGAATTGATGGTTAGTTATGATTCCGTTTTTGAAGAGTTTACGTACTACACAAAACAAATGCCCCTTCACGTATATATGTGGACATACATCTCAGTACATTTCAATTTCAACAAGCTTTGCATTGAACAAAATGAGAATGATAGTTTGATCAGTAGAAATACTTCCTAAGTTCACTTATTCCTAACATAGTGAATCAATTTATGCATTGTGGATTCTGTGTTAAGGTATTGAGCAAGGTTCTACTACTCCTAACATAGTGAATCAATTTATGCATTGTGGATTCTGTGTTAAGGTATTGAGCAATGTTCTACTGTTAATTTGTCTTCAACTTATAGAAATTCTATTTGCTTTCTCTAACCAAAACTTATTATCCAGTAAAACAATTATTTGAAAAGAATCAGAAAACAAATCCATATCAAAATCTTAACTTACTCCTCAGGCAACAGCATGTCTTAATTTTAATCAGCATCCCAGAAAAGTTTCTGCTACCTTTACAAATATGAATTTGTGGTCCGTCTGATCATTATTCTGATAAAAGCAAATATGACATACAGAGATAATGATACGTGTGAATGCATTTCTTTGGAAGACATGTTGCTGAATGCAAATCAAATTAGAGTTCCTCGGCAACAAGCAAGCTAAAAAGAGATTCTGTCTCAAAATTACTATTGATGGATACTAGAAACAATTTCCATTGCAAAATGAAGTTATCTATGAAAAGATTTTACTCCAATTATGTGAATTTCCTTACATTCAAATCAATTGTTGGTGTGATTGTAAATGGTAAACAAGAAGAAATATGAAGACTAGCAAAGTTTTGATAGTGCAAATTTACCAGGATAGGATGGTGCATTTTCAATGACATGTGGTAGGTCGAAATTGATACCCTTTATAGAAGGGTATGTTGATATAATCATGTGGAGGGTTATTCCAAGACCACCACCAACATCAACCAATGTCCGAAGGTGCTCAAAACCCTTATATTGCTGAAGCAATGCTTTCATCATTATGGCTGTAGGACCAACCATTCCCTTATTGAATAGTTCATTGAACCTGGGATCCCTGCTAGGGTAGTCAAATGCATGTGCACCATGGACTCTATTGAATGGAATTCCTCCTTCAAGCAGAGCATTCCCTAATTCATACCTAAAATAAGAGCTAAATCTGAGGCACTCACTATTTGCAAGTAAAACTGCATGAATTTTTCCAGACCAGAAGAATTCAGCAGGACAGGGTAAACCATTTAGCTATTTATCTGATTTGAAGGAAATGACTTCAGGACGCCAGTACACTGTACATCAACAAACTGCTGATCTATAGGGAGCAGTGAGGGACAGCCGCCCCCCAAGATTTTGAAAATCCCTCTGTATCTCCCTAAAGAATGAAGAGTTTTCAGTTACATCCATGTAAAAATTAGAGTTTGTCCCCTCAAGCTTTTTAGAAAAATTGTAAGGTATCCCCTCAAGTGTACATCTTTCATAGTCTTGCCTCCCCAACTCTCAATCTCTGGTTCCGCTAATATGCCAAGAAATGGACTAAGCACGCAAGCAATCAATGAATCATACAGCACTGATATGGAACTGAAATTTGAAAATAGATCAGGCCTTTGCAAAGATAACCTGTGAAAATGAATGTACAATGTTGATTATCAAAAGACCATGTTCGTGAAAAATTGATCTTTAATTGCTCATTAAACTGCAACATTAGCTCTTTAACATTTTCTGAGGCATATGTAAAAATTTATCATGCATTTTATGATACCCATTTCGCACTGTAATACGAGTACACATGCAATTTTATGATAAATCCAACTTACTCAGCTTAGAACAACCATTCTTCCTTTCTTGCATTCATTTCTAATAGACTAACAGGTCATTTATAGGTCAATTTATAAACACATATACTCCTCCCACCCACTAACGTCACCATCCTCACTGGTTTTGGCCTAGGAGACTTATTTTATATTCATTAAGTTGTATTATTTCATATAGCTTTTAGACATTTTAAAGCACAATACTTGTATCCACCACATAGAAATTTTAAATTCTTAAAAATCATTAAGAACATGTGTAAAATGTAAAGGGTTGATTACAGGATACCCCACAATGAATGTCACTTTCTCACTTTGTCTGACTTATTGTCCAATTGAATCAATTAACCCAAGAATTTTTCAATTATTATCAATGTGATACAATTAAACATGTAGCCAAAATTCAATGAACTGTGACTTGATCATTTGACATGTACACCATGCAGAAAAGCAAAAATATCTATGCACATGAAAGCATATTTGTTTCCAATTCATTGAATTTGTTAGGGACACAGCTATCCTTTCAATCTTATATCGATGAGAAGAGTAGCCAATCATTCGTTTCATTGAGCGGAACTTCATCTTTTGCGTAACATGTACATCTTATAGAACAAAATTCAGTTTTGATTTGAGCGTACGAGGGGGATGAGAAAAAATTTGAAAAAAAAAAAGGGTTGATTGTGTTATTGTATTAGAAACATTGATAAGTACCAATTGGAACATGTGGATATGAAAATAATCGGTTTCTGAAGGGCTGTTTTGTAGTTAAGTCTTAAAAAATTTAACAAGTTTGACTGGAATCAATAAGATGTCATTGATTGATGTCAAGTAGCATTAATTTATCCTCCACTGATGTCAAGCTTTAATAGTTTTTCTGTATTTTACATGCCAAAAACATGAAACCAGGGACCTCTTCCATCAATTTTCCCGTGTATTTGTTGTCACTTACTCATCAAAATTTGAAAGAGAAAAAGAAAAAGAAAAACCTGGTTTATCCACAGGAATGCTAGAAGGCATTCTTATAAAAAGCAAACCAGCTTACCAGCTATCAATAAGGACCTTATCTTGAAGCAACTCCACCAGAGGGGCTAATGAGTTTCCCTCCTCATCCGGGGCAAAATATTCGGCAGCCGGAGACAACCCGTAAACTCTTTCATATCCAACATCAGTTTCCCCACAACCACCGCCGGCGACCGCAACCTCAACGACATCGCAAGTGAGCAGCGAGTAGCTACTCAACAAGCGAAGCATTCTGTCGAGCATTGAAGCTGCATCGGGATTATTAGTTACAGGCAACTGGGATGCGATCTGTGCAGGTGATAGCTTGGCTCCTGGGCCGGATTTGGCTATGATTTCGAACAAATTTAGCTTGACAGCATTGTACAAAACCATCGTTAGTGATGCCGAACCAACCAGCAACATTGCATATGCGAAATGGTCCTGTTTTTCTCCTTCTTTTCCATTTTCACAAGATGATGATGATTTCAGTTGGGTTTTAACTGAACTCTCCATTTGAACTCAGTTTCCAATTCTTCTAGCTTTAATCTGCCTTATATAGAAGCTCATTGGGATCTTTTTTCCTTTTTAAACTTGTTTATCACCAGATTTCTCTTCTCTTTTTTAATCTTTCCTGCTTTTCTTTATTCAGTTAATCAGGAGTAATATACACACTAATATTGAAGATGTAGACAGTAAATCGATTCAAGAGATAATTTTAGAAACCTCCCTTGAGGTTTCTAACGATTTCACTTACCTCCCTTAAGATTTATAAAATTACACAAACCTCCCCTAAGGTTAAGGTATTGTAACAAAATAAGTTCAAGTCAAAAAAGTAACATTAAAAACATACTTTAAGAAGAGAGATGAAACTTTTATTTTACAAATACTCTTTATACTTGTGTAAAAGTTGTATTGTAAAAGAATGAAAAATATATTAATAAAAATGAGGGAACGTGAGTGCAAATAGTAAAGAACTAAAAATAACTAGTAACTAACTTTTTTCTATAAAATTAGAATAATGGTTGGTGCATTGAATTACAATGGCTATTTTTTCAGATCTTTGCCATTTTATATATAAAGGCAACAAGAAGCATTAAGATGGATCTCATTTTCACTTGAAATAATAAAATTTAAGGTGGTAAACAATTGTATTGTATTGATTTCGCAAGTTGAATATGAAATATAGGTATGAAACTATGACCTTGTCAAGTTACTAGGGAAAATCATGAAATTGACCCATATTCTTTAGTATCAAGAACAAATATTGCAAGTGCAATTGCAAGGCAACTACGAATGTTTTTAGAGAAAAAATTTAGACAAATTGCTATTTGTTTGTATCGATTCGAGAACGAACAAATATTTGGTAGTTCAATTGGTACAATTTTGTAATTACAAGTTACTGTTCATAATTAAAGAAATCCTCAACAACTATTTCTGTTAATTAGTTACTAACAATTAAATAATGCCTAACTACATAATTGCCTATATTAATTTCTAATAAGGATAATTTTAGAAACCTCCCCTTAAATTCCCTAACTACTGTTTTCTCATCTTAAATTTTGTTATTTCAAGTGAAAATAAGATCCCATCTTAATACTTCTTGTAACATTATATGCAAAATAGTAAAGATCTGAAAAAATAGCCATTGTAATTCAATGCACTAATCATTGATCTAACTTTATAGAAAAAGTCAGTTGCTACTTCTTTTTAGTTCTTTACTATTTGCACTCACATTCCCTTATTTTTATTAATATATTTTTCATTCCTTTGTAGTAAAACTTTTACACAAGCATAAATGGCACTTGTAGAATAAACATTTCATATCTCTTCTTAAAATATTTTTTTAATGTTACTTTTTTTTAATTTGGACTGATTTCATTACAAAACCTTAATCTAAGAGGAGGTTTGTGTAATTTTTTAAATCTCAGGGGAGGTGAGTGAAATAGTTGGAGGTTTCTAAAATTATCCCTAGTTTCAAGTACCCCGTTCATCATTTTTACTAACTAAAACGATACAAATATCCATGGTTTATAGTTTTGACAACCTAATATGTCAAATTTACATAGGTATTAAAAGTAAAATCTTTGAGCCATCCTTTCTGTCTTTGTAATTTTCAAAAGAACATGCTTTCTTATGATCCTTGCTCAAAAAATTTAATTGAGTGGCTTCAAGTTATTGGCTTGTCCGTCCAGCCCGATAGCATTCATACATTGCTCTATTCTACTAGTACTATGTAGGCCTTCACAATAATATTATTTAATCAAACAATTCACAAACAAAACCAAGCCATAATCTTTCAGATGCAATTCAATAGGGGTGGCAATTAGGTTGATCACGGGTTGGCTGATCAAATTGAGGGTCAGGTATTCTGGGTAATAGATCAAGTCGAACCTGACCCGAAAAATTAAACAGATCAATTTTCTTGACCCGAACACGACCCGCATAATTAACGGGTCACATGAACCCAACTTGAATAACCTGTTTTACCTTCTCATCTTGGTGGTATAGTGAACTTCTTTACAATAGAGTTTCCATAAGAATATATAATATTACAAGTTCAATTCTAGAATGTAGCAATTTTTTTGTTATCATTTTTATAAAAAAATTATCATGAACAAAAGTAAAACAATGATGTATTATCTGGTTAGCAAAAGGAAAAATATCATGAAAATAACGTAATACATTACTTGTCCAACATAATAACTCCAACTTCACACATGTCAAACAAATTCAATTAGAACAATATTTTTTAGAATTAAATGATTAATGCCTTTGGAAAGAAAAGAATATGCCAACCTAGTTAAATAAAATATTTAATAGATTCATTAAATTATTTTAATTTATAAACAGGTTGGCAGGGTGGGTTGACCTGAATTTGACTTATTTTCTTTCGAGTTTATCAAGTTTAACCCGATCCTGACCCAAACTCGCGAAGGTTGAACCCAAACCCATTTATTTCATGTTAGGTTCGTGTCATGTATTTTCGAGTCGTATCGGAAATTGCCACCCCTATAATTCAATAACGCAAAGGAAAATAGGGGTGTAAAATAGTCGAGTTTAATCGAGTAGCTAGCAAATTTTCTTGGTCAAAACTCGAGTTTGAACTCATGTTGACCAAATGCAAGCAGCTTGAGCAATTTGACAAGTTGAATTTGAGTTTAATATGTGAACCTCAAAAACTCATTGATTTTAATCGAGCACAATCGAGCTTCGCATATGTATGGTTTTTTTTTGTTTATTACATAAAATATCTATTTTATCCATTATTTATAATTATATAAAGTATAAACTTATATTTCTTAAGCTCGATTAAGCTTGATCAGCTTTATTAATCTCAATTAGACTCGATAATATGAACTTGAGTTCGAGCTCGAGGAATGTGAAATAAAATCGAGTTGGAACTCGAGCTCGACTTTCAAAAGTTCAATGAGTTCAAGTTCGAGTACAAATTTTATAACTCGAGTCAAACCCGAGTAGTTATACTACTCAAGTTCTATTCAATTCAATTACACCGCTAAAAGAAACCACAAGAAGATAAAAGATGTTTTGAGGCTAGAAATCAAACCGGAAGACAGAAAATAGAGAACGAACTTGGGAGGCTTTTATTCATAATTTGATTCGTTGTTTTCTTGCATCTTACATGGGAATTGAAAAAGGTCTTATAGAGGCCATCTAAGCAACAAAATCCTACTAGGAATAAACTATCAAATCCGGAAGTTAAATTGAATAACAATAAAATAAGTAATTTCCTAAACTAAAATTACTTGGTTTAATAATCCTACATTGTCTCCCTTAAAATGATGCCTTCAAACCGTCTCTTACTAAGCATCTTTTTCAACTTGGGAAACAGCTTCATCTTCAATCATTTTGTGAGAATGTTTACCACTTGATCTTCACTCTTGTAATAGTCAATGACAATCTCCTGATCTTGAACTAGTTCAAGAATGAAGTGAAATTTGATATTAGTGTGCTTGCTCATCTCATGAAACAATGGATTCTTTGACAATTTAATAGTAGACTTGCTATCACAATAGATCTTGGTAGGATGAACTTGTTCATGTCGTAGAAAATCAAGCATTCTTCTCAACCATAATGCTTGAATAGCACTATGTGCAACTGCCATATATTCAGCATCGGTTGTGGATAATGTCACCACTTGCTAATGACCATAGAAAATACATTACTGCCTATATAAAAGGCATAGCCTAATGTACTTCTCCTTCGAATCATGTTATCAACCCAATTACTAACTATAAAGCTAACATGACTAGAATTGTTAGTATATGGATAAAAGATATCATGATGTGATCCAGAATTCAAGCCTAAAATCAAGAATTGATGTCTCTTTATTATCAAGCTTGAATGTCGACCAAGTTGAAGTTCACAAGTTAACCAAGCAGGATCAAGAGTTTAAATGCATCAAACCTTTCATTATTAAGGTGTTTAAGTGGAAGGATGTGAAAGCTAAACCCCCTGATGAAATTTGGTTCAAACTTGGAGACCAAGTTATAGTTCAGATTTTTAGCTCTTGTGTTCTGTCGTTTGGTTAATTATTTTCCTAGCTTGTTAGTCAATTAATGGATGTTGAGTAGGTAGGTTTTAGTCATTGTTTGTCCTAGTTTCATTAGGAATTTCGGCTAGTATCATGTCCAATTGTAATGCCATTTTGTTTCCTAGTTTTAGTAGGTTTTTCGAGTCTTGATAAGGCTATAAATAGCCTTGTTATCTTGCAAATGTTTTTGGGAAGCTTCTTGATAATAAGAAATTGTGAGTTTTCTCTCAAGACTCTTGCGAGTAACCCTTGAATACCTAGAGTGAGATTCTAGTGTTCATCGACTTTATTAGTCAAGTATTTACCTTGATTGTGTGTCATTCTACCTTGTTTTGTTTCATTCTTGTGCTGTCCAAGTTCGATTAAGATCTCCGCTGACAAACTAGATACCATATTCTAGATCTTGTAGACTTGTGTGATCTGGGTTTCATCTAAGATAGGGCGAGGTCCATATAAGTTGGTTTTAGAGCTGGTTGAAGGTATCAAATTGTATCCCTTTGTTTGTTATTTGTTTCTTGTTCTTAGGGATTACTCTTGAGTCTTTTGTGTGTTTGTGTTTTGTGGCTTAATCAGATTCTGCCGCATTCTTGTTCTTGTGTCCAGCCGTTTGTCTTGCTTTATTAAGTTGCATCTTATTAAAAAAGAGTACCATTCATCAGGTACTATAGTGATATTGTAGTGATACTATTCATCGTTACTGTAGTGGTACTGTTCATCTGAATTAGTATTCATCTAGCCAAAAAAAAAGAAGGCCATACCTAGGGTTTGTGTGAAATCAGAAGGCCATAGCTAGGGTTTCCTTTTGTGTCTTGTTGTTTCTTGAGTCTTGCACAAATTGTTTCCATGTGATTCTTGAAGTTCTTGAGAATTTTTTGGGCTATTTTAATTTTTTTCTTGAAACCTTCTTGAATTTATTGATCCAAACTTGTCAAATTCTTGGACACAATATTGAATCTTGAAACATTTCTTGAAACAATGTTGAAGAATCTTGAATTCTTGATCACCAATCTTGGATTCTTGATTTCTTAGAGGTTGATAAGAATAGGTTGCCTTAGCTTCAATCTTAAAAACCAAATCAGCCTTCAAACTTTCCTGAATTCTTGAATCTTGTGTGTTAAAACCAAGGCTGGAAATTGATTCAAGAAAGCTTCAAACAAGATTTCCTAAAGCTAATCCCTAGGCAACCTTGACTTTCGTCCAGCTTCTTTCTGAAAATCGAACCACATTCTTTAGCAATTCTTTGGAAACTGAATCTGGAAACAATTGGAAGTGAAATCTTCAAGAGAAAAACATTTCCAAATTGTCCATGTGTAAACCTGGTCAGCTTTAGATTCATTGATGCGGATCATCCTAGCAACCATGGAATTGACTCAAGGGATAGGTCACTCCAGGTTCCTCACGGACCAATCACATGTGCAAGAGCCAAGAAATTAAAGGAAGAATTAGCAGCCTTGGTTTGTGAGACATTTGAGTTTACTACGCCACGTAGCAACTTGGATGAGGAGCCAAGTCCGTTCGTTACATTGTTGAGCATTGAAGAGGGACCAAATTTGGTTATGGAAGAATAGGCTTGTACTAGGGTTTTTTCAATTAAGGATCAAATCGGTCAACATTGAAGGAGTTTCTATATCTCAGTTTTATTGCTTACTTTATTGTTTATTTCGGTCAGCCCTCATTAAGGGTTTCTTAGTTGATTAGTTAGATCATTAGAAGTTTCCTAAACCCTAGATTCTTTTCCATTTAAAATTCGGTTTTTAAGAGCTTTAAGCTGGCCGAATTTTCTAGTCCATTTTAGTCTAGGATTTCATGTCTTGTAAGGCTATAAATAGCCATCCTTATTTCAAAATTAATGACAAGAATTATTTAGCAAATTACTTGAGTGTTTTATCACTACTCTTGCTTCTTTGAAGCGACTTGAATGCCTTAGAATTCTCTTAGGTGTTCATTGACTTATCAATTCAAGAACACGTTGAATTGTGGCGTCTTCTACCTTTATACCAACGTTCGTTGTCCACGTGCTCAACGGGTGAAGGTCTTCCGCTGTGTGTTCCAACTTTTGTTACCAAAAATCCTAGATCCTACGTTCTTCGTGTACGGGTTGCGTTACTTATTAACGTAGTTCGTATTAGTTGGCCTCAGAGCTAGTTGGAGGTAACAAAGTATATCTGTTCTTTTCTTGTATTAGGATCAATTGTCTCGTTTCTTAAGTCCTTCAATTCGGGTCTATTAAAAAAAAAAAAAAACTGTCTGTTCTTGTGTCTTGATTCTAGTTCGTGTTCTTGTCTAGTAAATTGTCTAAATCGTGTCTTTTGGTGTCTTGATTGTTGCTGGAAAATTGTGGTTAGTTCTTACTAAGATTTCTGAATCTTGAATTTATTTTGTGGCTTTATTAAGTTCTTGAAATAAACTTTGAAGTTCTTGAACAAGTTTCAACAAGTGCTTGAATTTTCAAGGCTGATTTCTTGAATCCTGAAACCGTTTGAATTTCTTTGATTTCTGGAGAAAGCACACAACTAAATCTTGAAGATTTCCAATAGATTCTCTTGATTGAAAGTGAAAAAAAAAATTTCTGATTTGATTAAATCTTGAGACTTTCTTGGTTGTGGTTGTGTGATCTTGATCTTGTTGCTACATCTTGCAACCGATTCTTGAAATTGCCAAATACCTGCCAAATTTCTGCCCAACGTTTTCTTGAATTGCTGAAGTTGTTGTTGCTATAAAAAAATGAAAAAAAAAAGAAAAGGAAGAAGCAACGAAACAGCAAAGAAAAGAAAGGCCAAAGCTGAAACTTCATCAAGGAAAAGACTTCTAAGGGCGGTGGAAGAAGGGCATTCCAAACCTGATTCGGAAACAAAGCAAAGTGCAAGTCTAATTTGGAAAAGCCAACCACTTCCATTTTTTCCTTTCCTCAATCAGTTTTGAAACCACCTTTTGAAGACCTGTCCGCACCTTATTTGCTGTCCCAAAACCACCTGGAAAATCGTCCAAAAACAGCCACAAAACTACCCAATTCCACAAAATCCCAAACCAGAAAATTCAAAGCATCAAGCTATTCAAAACCGTGGGTTGGAAATTCTTGTCTTAGCAATAAAGACATCTTGTTTTTAGGAGTTGAATTCAGTTTTAAGGTAAATTCCAGCACCTTTAACTTGTTTAAAATTCAATATTGTAATGTCTTGTTGAGCACGAAGTTGTTATTTCAAATCCTTGTCTCCCTGTTCTAATTCTAATTGAGTCTTGAATTCGGTTTTGTCTTTCTTCTATCTAAAACTATCCTAATCGTTGTTTCTTACTTTTACTCTTTATTTTCTAAATTCTTGTGTCATTCTAACCTACAAATCACCGTGGTTTAAATTGGTAAGTTGGTTTATACTAGAAGAAATTCTAATTTCTTCAAGTTGTTACCAAGGTTGACTTGAGAAGTGATTGGTGAGAATAATAGAGTGATTATTGAGCGCAAACACGAGGGTGAGTGAATACACGTGAGGGAGTGTGTAAGGACTTTGTAAAACCCTGAAACGCCCTTTTTTAATTGATCACCATGTCTAACGAGGGTGAGGGATCTTCCCAAGCCTTTGATTTTAAGTTGTTTGCAGATTCACTTCGAGGAGACGTTAGCCGCATTATGGATCAAAAATTGGAGGTTATCAATCAAAGAATCGACAGTTTGGAAAAGCCCCATACCAGTACAAAAGGAAGTCGTAGTAGAACACCTTTGCATGAGTCAAGTGACTCAAATGAGGAATTTGACAATAGACAACGGCGACCTAAGTATGAGCATAGGTTAAATTATGATCCCATTCGTGGTATTAAGTTGAAGATTCCTTCATTCCAAGGGCATTCTGACCCTGATGCATACTTAGAGTGGGAAAAGAGAATTGAGCTTGTGTTCAACTGCAACAATTACACTGAGGATCAAAAAGTAAAACTTGCAGTTGTAGAGTTTACTGATTATGCTGTTGTTTGGTGGGATCAGGTCACAACTAGTATGAGAAGAAGTGGAGAACCACCCATCGACACATGGCATGCATTAAGGCATTTGATGAGAAAACGCTTTGTGCCAAATCACTATTATCGTGATTTGTACCAAAAGCTTCAAAGTCTCACTCAAGGAGCTAAAAATGTTGAAGACTACCACAAAGAAATGGAGGTGCTCATGCTACGTGCCAATGTTGTATAGGATCGGGAAGCCACTATGGCACGATTCTTGAATGGATTACGGCCTGAGATTGCTGAGCAGGTAGAACTACAACACTATGTGGAGCTCAATGATTTGGTAGATAAGGCTATCAAGATTGAGAGGCGTCACAATAGGAGGGGTCTCGTCCGGTCCACCCCTATGTAGCCCACTCAAAGTGGTCGAACCTATCCAAACCGCAAGGAGGAGAAACCAGCTACCGGTTCAACTGCTCCAGAGCCTCGAATTGAAGTTGTCAAAACCGATTCTAGGCCAATGACCTGTAACACCAGCAATTCCCAATCAAGAAATAGGGACACTCGGTGTTTCAAATGCCAAGAAAGAGGGCACATTGCCAGTCAATGCCCTAATCAAAGAGCCATGATCGTCCTTCCTAATGGTGATTGGGTCACTGATGATGAAGGAGAGTATGAGGACATGCCACCTTTGACTGAAGAGGTGGATGAAGAAGAAGAGGAAATTCCCAATAATGAGCAACTAGGGCTTGTAGTTCGACGTGCCCTAGCTACACACATCAAAGCCAATGATGCTATACAAAGGGAAAACATCTTCTACTCTCGCTGCCATATTCAGGGGTGTGTTTGTAGCCTAATTATAGATGGAGGGAGCTGTGCAAATGTTGCAAGTCAGCTCATGGTGGAAAAACTGGCTTTGCCTACACTCAAGCATCCAACCCGCTACCGTCTTCAATGGCTGAATGACAGTGGTGATGTGAGGGTCACCAAGCAAGTTCAAGTCCCGTTCCACATTGCCAAATATGAAGACATTGTGCTATGTGATGTAGCGCCAATGCAAGCTTGCCATATACTACTTGGAAGGCCATGGCAGTATGATAAAGCTGTCAATTTTGAAGAAGTAACCAACAAGTATTCCTTCATGCATGGCCAAAGAAAGGTCATTCTCGCACCATTAACTCCAAGCCAAGTTCGTGAGGATCAAGAGAAGCTACATAAGGAGTATGAGGTAGAACTTGCTAAGAGGCGACAAGTTAAAACTGATGACAAGCAAAAAGAAGTGAAGGCCAAACCTGATGGGAGAGAAAAGGGAAGAAAAAACTCGGCCAAAGGAGGAGAGCTACAAAGAAAAATTAACCTTTTTGTAAAAACAAGAGATGTGAGGAGAGCTTTACATTCCAATGTGATGTGCTAGTACTCTTATGCAAAGAAGTACTTGTAATTCCCCCTAACCTCACTAACACTTTACCTCCAAGTGTTTTGAATCTCTTGCAGGAATTTGAGGATGTCTTCCCCGACGAGATACCAAATAGATTACCACCAATTAGGGGAATTGAACACCAAATTGATTTGGTGCCTGGAGCTTCATTGCCAAATAAACCCGCCTATCCCATGGGTCCTGAAGAGACAAAAGAGCTACAACGGCAGGTTGAGGAGCTCTTGAAGAAAGGATGGGCGCGGGAAAGCTTGAGCCCATGTGCTGTTCCTGTAATTTTAGTGCCAAAGAAAGATGGAACGTGGCGCATGTGCACAGATTGTAGAGCCGTCAATGCTATAACGGTAAAATATCGTCACCCTATCCCTCGTTTGGATGATATGTTGGAAGAACTGCATGGTGCCATAATTTTCACAAAAATTGATTTAAAAAGTGGTTACCATCAAATAAGGATGAAAGAGGGTAATGAATGGAAAACGGCTTTTAAGACTAAGTATGGTTTATATGAGTGGCTTGTCATGCCTTTTGGTTTGACTAACGCCCCTAGTACTTTTATGAGGTTAATGAACCTCATTGGTAAATTTGTGGTTGTTTACTTTGATGATATTTTGATTTATAGCCACAGCCTAGAAGAGCATGTTAAACATTTAGACTTGTGCTTGAGACACTTCGTGATGCTCAATTGTATGCTAACATTAAAAAGTATTCTTTTTGCACTAGTGAAGTAGTGTTTCTAGGCTATGTTGTGAGTGCTAATGGAATCCATGTTGATGAAGAAAAAGTGCGAGCTATTAGTGAATGGCCAACACCTAAAAATGTTGGAGATGTTCGTAGCTTCCATGGTTTAGCTAGCTTTTATCGTAGATTTGTTAAAGATTTCAGTACTATTGCTGCACCTTTGACCTCTGTGATAAAAAAGAATGAGAAATTTGTGTGGAACAAATCTCAAGAACATGCCTTTCATGCACTTAAAGATAAGCTTACTCATGCACCTGTACTTGCATTACCATGCTTTGATAAGACATTCGAGATTGAATGTGATGCATCGGGTGTGGGAATTGGGGCCGTTTTAATGCAAGAAGGTCGTCCCATTGCATTCTTTAGTGAAAAATTGAATGGGGCAGCCTTGAATTACCCCACATATGATAAGGAAATGTATGCATTGGTTAGGTCCTTAGAAACGTGGCAACACTATCTTAGACCTAAGGAATTTGTAATTCACACCGATCATGAGTCACTTAAGCATCTTAAATCCCAACATAAGCTTAATAAGCGGCATGCTAGGTGGGTTGCATTTATTGATACTTTTCCTTATGTTATTAAGTACAAAGTAGGAAAGTCTAACGTTGTAGCAGAAGCATTATCTCGTAGACATTCTTTACTCACTGTACTTGATGCTAAATTGCTTGGACTTGAGTTTATCAAGGAATTGTATGAAAAGGATGCAGACTTTTCGGCCTTGGTAAGTTCACCAAGTAAAACACCATCAAATGGTAAGTTCTATTTCCATGATGGTTTCCTGTTTTATCTCAACAAGCTTTGTATACCTAATTGTTCTATTTGTTTGTTGCTTGTGAGGGAATCACATGGAGGAGGTTTGATGGGGCATTTTGGAATTGCCAAAACACTTGCCATTCTCCAAGAACATTTCTATTGGCCAAGGATGAAGCGTGACGTGGAGTGTGTGGTGGCTAAGTGTGTCACTTGCCACAAAGCTAAGTCTAAACTTCAACCTTTCGACTTATATTCTCCTTTACCTATTCCTAAGGAACCTTGGGTAGATATATCTATGGATTTTGTTTTAGGGTTGCCTAGGACTAAAGGGAGAAATGATAGCATCTTTGTTGTTGTTGACAAGTTTTCAAAAATGGCTCATTTTATACCTTGTCACAAAACGGATGATGCTTCACATGTAGCTAATTTGTTCTTCAAAGAAATTGTTAGATTGCATGGTATTCCACGTACTATTGTATCTGACCGTGATGTTAAGTTCCTTAGCTACTTTTGGAAAACTTTGTGGGGAAAACTTGGGACTAAATTGTTGTTTTCTACATCAAGTCACCCACAAACTGATGGCCAAATTAAGGTCGTCAACCGCATCTTGTCTACACTCTTACGTGCTATCATTAGACGTAATCTTAAAATGTGGGAAGAGTGTTTACCACATGTTGAGTTTGCTTACAATCGTTCTACTCATAGTGCAACTCAATTTTCACATTTTGAAGTTGTTTATGGTTTTAATCCTTTAACTCCACTTGATCTTTTGCCTTTGCCTATAACTGATCGTGTTAGTTTAGATGGAGCTAAAAAGGCTGATTTGGTCAAACAACTTCATGAGAAAGTGCGGCTCAATATTGAACAACGCACGGTGCAATATATTCAGCAAGCCAACAAAGGGCGTCATTGTGTGATCTTTGAACCAGGCGATTGGGTATGGTTACATATGAGGAAAGAAAGGTTCCCTGCCCAATGTCGTAACAAGTTGCTACCAAGAGGAGATGGACCATTCTAAGTCCTTGAACGCATTAATGACAATGCTTACCGTCTGGATCTGCCTGGTGAGTATCAAGTTAGTGCCACTTTTATTGTTTCTAACCTTAGTCCATTTTTTGCAGAGGATGAACAAGATTTGAGGGCAAATCCTTCTCAAGCGGAGGGGAATGATGCGGATCATCCTAGCAACCATGGAATCGACTCAAGGGATAGGTCACTCCAGGTTCCTCGCGGACCAATCACACGTGCAAGAGCCAAGAAATTAAAGGAAGAATTAGCAGCCTTGGTTCGTGAGACATTTGAATTTACTATGCCACGTAGCAACTTGGATGAGGAGCCAAGCCCGTTCGTTACATTGTTAAGCATTGAAGAGGGACCAAATTTGGTTATGGAAGAATAGGCTTGTACTAGGGTTTTTTCAATTAAGGATCAAATCGGTCAACATTGACGGAGTTTCTATATCTCAATTTTATTGCTTACTTTATTGTTTATTTCGGTCAGCCCTCATTAAGGG
The DNA here is from genome assembly GCA_013103745.1 of Gardenia jasminoides. Taxonomy (NCBI): domain Eukaryota; kingdom Viridiplantae; phylum Streptophyta; class Magnoliopsida; order Gentianales; family Rubiaceae; genus Gardenia; species Gardenia jasminoides. The sequence continues at coordinate 20,820,269 of CM023099.1, forward strand.
TTTCTTAGTTGATTAGTTAGATCATTAGAAGTTTCCTAAACCCTAGCTTCTTTTCCATTTAAAATTTGGTTTTTAAGAGCTTTAAGTTGGCTGAATTTTCTAGTCCATTTTAGTCTAGGATTTCATGTCTTGTAAGGCTATAAATAGCCCTCCTTATTTCGAAATTAATAACAAGAATTATTCAGCAAATTACTTGAGTGTTTTATCACTACTCTTGCTTCTTTGAAGCGACTTGAATACCTTAGAATTCTCTTAGGTGATCAATGACTTATCAATTCAAGAACACGTTGAATTGTGGCGTCTTCTACCTTTATACCAACGTTTGTTGTCCACGTGCTCAACGGGTGAAGGTCTTCTGCTGTGTGTTCCAACTTTTGTTACCAAAAATCCTAGATCCTACGTTCTTCGTGTACGGGTTGCTTTACTTATTAACGTAGTTCGTATCATTCATTCTTGATCGTGTCCTTTTCCTAGTGTCACCAAGTTTCCAAATTTTGAGCCTTATCTTGTGCAAAGTCAAACTTGATTCAAAGTTTCCAGCTATATTTTGTGTGGTTTAGCTTCTAAATTCTGGTCTGGAAAATTGAGTCACAAGCAACCAAATCAGCTTCAAAATCTTTTCCTTAGTTCATTAGGTTTTCCTAGTTGACTTAAGTTTCCTTTTTCTTCGCTGTTAAGAATCGAATTTCACCAACTACTAAATCAGTCTTTGAGTCATTGTTTCAACATTAAATTTGAGTCTTTGAGTCCATCAATTCATGTCATTTATCCCTTAATCAGATCTGTCCATGTTTGTACGTCTTTCTTCTTCTATTCTTGAGACATTGAGTCTTGTCCAATTTACTTAGTAATCTATCCAGCTTGATTTTATCTCATTTTGTGCTTTGTTTATTGAGTCCATTTGAGTCTATTTTTGAGTTTGGTCAGCCCATTAAACTTCCTAACACACTTGCGTGAATTTGATTGGTAATTGATTATAACACTTGGAGTAAGCTCTACATCTTCAAGAGAGGTGATCATTAGCCTTGAGAATTGAATTGGAGAGATCATCAGAGTGCATTTTTTTTAAAAAAAAAGGGCTTCGTTACCCCTGTTTATTGCAGAATAAGAAAAAAAGTACATGCAGACAGGCCGTTAGATGACCATTTTCCAAAAGAATACAAGAGGGCCACTATCTCATCTTAACATATCTAAAAGAAGGGATCTGAAAACGATCCATGTTACACGCCCCTCGAGCCTCCCGTGGAAGCTGAGAGAAGGAGTTATAAACCCAAGCCTAACCTGCACTTCCCACTGATGCAAGAACGTCCGCAACTGTATTTGCTTGCCTATAACAATGGCCAACCGATAGACAGTTGTTTGTTAGGCGTCGCACCCGGCGAATGACCAAGAGAATCTCCATTGGAGGAGCCTTTTGCCCAATAACCAATTGCACCAAGACCTTTGAATCTAGCTCAACCTGAAAAGAAAATTAACCCCCGTTCATGACACAGCTCCAATCCTGTCAACAAAGCCCAAGCCTCCGCTCCGAGGACCAAAGTATGCCTATGGGTCTCCAAAAATGCCACTATCACACGACCCTTCTCATCCCTGACCACTCCTCTGCCACCCCCAACACCGGAAGCTAGCCATGACCTGTCCGTATTAAGTTTAACCACAGAGGCTGGCGGATATTTCCACCAAATTGGACCACCTTTCCGCCTACGTGTGCAACTGTTCACAACATCCATGAGAGATCTCCATTCGGGACTTCTTACCCTCTTCTGAAGCCACAACGTTGGGCCGCACCCTATCAAACACGAACCGATTCTGTGCATTCCATATGTACCATACAATGAGGGCCAGGAGCGCATGGTAAATCCATGACATGACGGGGGAAACTGAAGCTTGGATCCACCAGGTGACGCAAATATTCCGCAAATTCCTGCCCAGCGAGGAAAAGCCCAGCGGATTCTCGAAAAAATCCCACACTTCCTTGGCAAAACTTCCAACAGCAAAAACACGTTCCAACGTCTCCCCTTACTTAGATGAGCAAAAAAAGCACCATGAAGGCCCATGAACCTGGAGCCTCCACAGAGCCTCCGCTACCGACACCTTCCCTAGAAGGACCGGCCACAATAGCAGAGTGCATTAAACACTTGAGTGATACACAAGTGTTGAGGATATACACGTGAGGGTGTGTTGTGTGGAAATCTTTTCTTGTTTAGCTAACTCTTTTGCATGTTAAGATATCTACTAGAAGGAGGTCACCTTATGAAGAAGCTAAGGTGTTGGTAGATATCATGGTGGTCGAAATGCTCAAATTAATGACTGAATATCTAGCATAATACTGTGACTAATGTAATCATATGAAGGTCTCAAAAAGCTGCTATCAAAAGGAAGTGTCAATGAAGGAATCTGGGGAGTCAATTGCTGAAGTAGGAGAATCCGAGTTTGTCTTACCAATAATTGAGAATGAACCTTCCAAGAGGAAGGGTTCCGAGAGCGGGGTTATAGTTGAGCATGAGAATAAGAGAGCTAATGAGAGAGCTTCTTATTATCATAACAACTTTAACATCACCTTGTCTAGTACTAATTTTCTTTTAGAGGTTGAACAAGGTGCAATGTGATTGATCATGAGATGTTCAATTCCTAAGTCTTTTATTGACTTTGAAGCCTTTCATGGAGTTTGCATTCTAGGAATGGTGTCTTCTTGTTACCTACTCATACCAACATTCGGTCTCCAAGCTTAACTTTCCCTTGATATTGAAGCTTGTTATGTGCCAAAAGATAATCTATTGGTCGGTTTCTACTATGGTCAATGCAAAGATTATGTTCATCTTGTATTCGGACTTAGTGTTGCTTCTACCCAAATCGGTTTTTACACTTAGCAAGTTTCCTTGGGCATGTCAAACCTAGTCTCTTGGAGTATGCCTTGCATTGATATGAAGATCTTTTTCTACTATATGCATATGACACTACAAGAAAAATGGTCATCAGTGACAATGACTTTTGTCACTAAATCATAAAAAGTCGTCAGAAAAGACATTTATTGACGACCCTGCAGTCGTCAAAGAGTTGTCAGTATACCTCCGTCAGTAAAAGTAATTAAATAGTGATGGCACTAATTGTTGTCAGTAAAATGTCACATTTAGTGACGTCTATTTGGATCTAATTTTATTGAGGATTTAGTGATGTTGTCAAAGATATCTGGATGCAGGTCATCACTAAAAAGCACAAATAGTCATCACTCATGTCATCAAGTTACCGACAACAATTTTTGTCGGTAAATAGTTTTGGGTTTAGTGACAATATTCTGTTGTGAGTGTTTAAGTTCTCTTGTTAGATAGGTGGCTCTTCTGTGACAACTGTAGACACCAAATTTAGACTTTTTCATTTGTTTTCTTATGTTTTTATCTATTAATGTTTAGTTATTTATTGTTGAATATTCTAACGCTTTTTTCTTATTTTTGTAGGTTTTTCTTTAAAAAAAAAAAAAAAAGAGAAAAGTCAAAACGCTGGACCGATTCTGCTGATACATCCGCTGCAACTAGTCCAAGAACTTGATCAAGCCAAAAATGACGCCGATTTTCCAAAATTGGATCATCCTTTCAGCTTGTATTTTCCGATGCTTGAACGATAAGAAACCTATTTAAACATTCCCCAACTCACCCCTAACCCCTAACAACTCATCTAACGTTCAAAATTAGCTCACCTCATCCCAAGAACATCAAAACCCTTAGTTCTAGGTTTGGTGGCTATAAATAGCCTAGATTAGGGTTTAACAAAGAGGTTGGAAACTGAGAGAAAAGAGGCAATTAGGGGAGAGCTTTGAGAGAGAAAAAGCGTAAGAAAACGGGGGAATTGGAGAGAAAAAAGAAAAGAAAGAAGAAAAGGAAAAGCTAGGGTTTCATACTTGGGAAGATTATTCTGGAATTTCGGCCTCCTTTTAGATTCAAGCTTTCGGGTAACATCCTTCTACTTTATTTACCGCTTTTTGATCGTAAAATTATAGGAAATTTGGACCTTTGGTGGAACCAAGGTCTTGAATAGTTTTCTTTTAGTTTGTGATATTTGATGATGATTATCAGTTGTTATATGAGCATGTTGTGTTTATAAAGCCTTGGTAAGGCTAGTAGATTTATTTTACGCTTAAAATCGACGCTTGATGCTTACGTGATGATGTCACAGATTCCCCGAGAAATTTCTGGAAAAATATTCTTCACGCTTGAAGATGTGAAGAACGCTGGACTACTTGCGGATTACTGCTGTAACGGTCCGCGTTCCTCTGAATGTTTGAAGTTGTGAAGAAGCGGACCTCTGCGTGACTACTTGCGTAACACTTCAGCCGTTTGAATACTTGAAGATGTGAAGAACGCGGATTGTTACGCAGCCGGTCCGCGTAACAATCCTCGCTTTCCTAACGATTCCTTTCCTTCCCCTTGTTGTCCATTTGATGATGCTAATGCTTATGATTTGATCTTTGTGGGTTTAGCTTATTTTGACATGATCCAATGATGATGTTTGATGCTTTTGAATGGATCCCTTACCTCAATGTTTCGTTTGTGTTGTTGTCAAAAAACTGGAAGCAATCTTCGATGATTTGAAGATGGAAGAGACGCTGACGGTTACGCGGCTGGTCCGCTTCGTCGCGTTTCCTCGAACTTTGATTTTTGCCTGGACTATGTTGCGGCTCGATCTGCGCTTTGATCCGTAACCTCTACTTTTCAGATCGTTGATATTTCCGCTCTTTTGTTCCGAATCTTACTCTATTTCCTAGTATTATCTGTTTGCTTGCGAATCTGTTTAGATACCCTCTTTTGTATTTTGATTGATTTTCCTTAAATTGGTACCTTGATCCCTTTTGTTGACATTGAGTCTTAGATAATCATTCCCATCATTTGAGGATTCATTAAGGCCTCACATCAAGGGATGGTAACTTCTTTCTATTATGTGCTCAAGTTATGTGTTTTTTGCATGATTTTGCATGTTTTAAATTAAGTTTTCCTTTGCTTTTTATTCATGTCTAGTCTTTATTTATGTTATTTAAATTTTGAGTAAATCATTTGGAGGTCTTGGATGCCAAGTTGTAATAGATAGATTTAATTTTGGCAAAAGTGTATTTATTCTAGAAGATGTAATAGTTAGATTATTATCTCAATTTTTCCCCCTTAGAATGTATTTAGGTTTTCCCCAATGTAATAATTAGGTTTTATATGCTTATCTTGCATGCTTGCATGATCATGTGTTTACATGCTTTCCTAGGATCTTGCATTTAGAGATTATGCCTATGTGCTATGTGTTTATGTGTTTTATATGTTTACTTGCTTTATTATCATGTCTACATGTTTATTGTGTAAATGTATTGACGTCACCACACTAGTCCAACGCTAGTTGTGGCTTCCTTCGATTTCTCACTAATCCAATGTTAGTGAGAACCTTTGACGAGGGCTAGTCCAATGCTAGACCCTTAAACGCCTCATGCATTAGATACAAATTTCACACTTTTCACTTTTAGAGTTTCTTTCCATTTTGCATGTCACTATTCTCCCATCCCGTATGCGAAACATCTCATTTAGTTTTCTTTTATTAGATTAGTGCATTTAAGACATTACCCTTTGAATTAGGGAAAAGAGCGAGTATGGCTTCCTAGCCTTAGCACGCTTTTATTTCCTTCTATGAAAAGGAAGAATTAAAGTCACGAATTTAGTCCCCACCCATTATGTTGCATTATCCCTCTTAGGACATACATGTGCATTATTCTTTAAAAATCAACTTTCTTCTTCATGTTTTAGCAATTCAAAGTCAAAAAACCACTTTTTTTAAATTGCATTTTTTTGGAAATTCAAGTTCCTCTTCGCACTTAAAATTGACCTTTTCAAAAAACCAATTTCTTTTCTCTTGAGACTTTATAAAGATTGCATTTTGAAAACCCTATCTTCCGCTTGTTCGAAGTCTCATCATTTGCATTTTTTCGACCTCCTCAAGGGATCAAAATTGATGACAAACTAATGTGATCAATTCCAATCACACCCTCAAGGAGACATTTTGCCCCTCTCATCCAACATTAGGGTCTAGGTTTTGCATCCATATAGACACATCCAAATGTGATAAATTTTAAAGTTAGAAATTAGGAAATTTTCAACTAAATCTTGCAACTAGCCATAGGTTAGAAGGGTGCCTTAGAGACGTAACATCAATCTTTGCCTTCCCTTCTTTCAACTCAGGACTCCCTAACCTTTTCTAGTTTTCAAAGACCTGAGCCGCCTAAAAAAGGGTTTTCTTTGTTTATTTTCATTAATTAAATCTCTTGGGTGACTTGGTACACCTAAACTCCATACCAAGTGGCTACTCCAAACTTTTCTAAAACCCTTTTCTAGACTTTTTTGTTTTGGTCCAAACCGTCAGCATTTTGTAGTCCCATGACCCCTTTCCTTTTCGCTTTTTAAAACCAATAAAATCCAATCTTCCCTCTTTTCCATTAATCAAAATGGGCCATAATTCTAATTGGACTTTTCCTAAGAGGGTCCGAACTTGATTTAGTTGATTATTTCTTTTTCTAACTTTCTTATATATCACATTTGATGTTTTAGGTTGCATTCCTTTTCTTTTTCTCTTTAGGTTTTTCCGCTGGCAATCGCCTCCACACATATTATGATGAATGAATTATTGTTTATTTATTTACTTGTACCGCCGCCTTGCATTTGGGGTGGGCGTGCATCTACCCTAGAGCCTCTAAAATGTTTGATGTTTGAATCCTCCTCTCAAAGGGAATCACTTTCATAACGTGCATATGTATTTTACTTTGACCCTACTTTTTTTACTTTAGTGGTTTGTCACGCACTCTTCCCTATTAGGGATTAGGATCATCCACTTAGACATGTAGGCACGACGCACGTAAAATGTCTAGGGGATCACTCAACCACCACTTGAGGCATTTGGATTGATGACCTTTTGCCTTTTGGTCCAAGGTTTGGGAGCCTGTAACCTTTATCGAAGTCTAGATGCATTAGTGAGCCCAACCTCATGCATCCATGTTAGAATTAGGGAGAGTCTACCTTACCCTATTAAGGATCACTAGACACCAGAGGAGGGATTACACCCCTTTATTTTTTGTGCAACTTGTTGATCCAATGCTTATGTGATATTTGCTTATTAAACTAACCTTTTGTTGTTTTCCCTTTTTCTTGCATTTCACAAACTCTAGAAGATAAGAGTTTTGGCACTCTTTAAGACAAGCCATCCTTCTAGATAGGCTACTGCACGCTTGAATTTATTGCATTTAAGTTGTTAATGGCATATCACTTTTAGGTTTACCCCGCATTCAAATGGCTTCTATAGGCCATGTTTCATTTTGCACCTTTACTTGCTTTAATAAACGGCATCATGCATAAACCATAGAGGAATGCCGCATGGGAATCCCATGTTAGAATAAACTACCTTGTGTCTCGATGGATATAATCCAATAAGACTTGCATGTTTATGTTTTTGAACATCCAAAGGGGTAGTGCACAAGGTAAGGTAGGGTCCGATCCTTTCTATGATGACATCCAAAGATATGGAGTGACCTTCACATGCTAGAATATAAACCTCTAGTAATCATTTTTGGCCATTTTATCAAAGTTGGTAAAATCCCATGCATAAGTGACACTAAATCGAAAAAAATTCAAATAATTCCTCATTGTTGAGATAATTGTTTTATCAGGCCAAATTTTGATTTTAGAAGGCTTATGAGTTAGTGTGTTGCCAAAAATGGAGATGTGGTTCTGTGAGCAATAAACCCAACCGACTTTGAATAAACCATCAATCCCGCTCAATCTATTTGAGCTAGATCCATATTTCCCTCAAAGACAAGTCAAGGCACTACAATTCCTTCGAATAATCTTTTCATGCCAAATTAACCTTTAACCTCTCTTCACATATCAATTAAAGTAATAAATCCATTCGACTTGTCCTCATGATACATCAAGAATCACATATTCTTTGGTCGATCCTCTAGATTGTTTTACTAATCACAGCATCTGATTGAGTGATCGGACCCATGTGTATTGTAGCTGTATGCAGATATTACAGAAGGATTGCATTTTTTCATGCTAGGCCTACCCTGGTATAAAAGGGGCTCCCTCTAGGACATGCATCCAATTATATAAGCAATCACTAACTTCGCTTCTTTTCCTTTTTTTTTTCAAATAAATTCTGCTTAGCCCCTTTGGAAATAAGCACCTAAAGTGTGTTTCTTTTCCATTCGTACTTTTAAAATAGTTTCTGCTAGAAGCCCCATCGCTATCTGCTCTAAAAGCAAAGCTCAAAGCAGCCCGTAAGCATGAGTTCGCACTGAAAGGTTCTGGAGGGAATGCTTTGGTCACTCACCTTGATTTTGTCATTTAAGCTCGGGCCAAGTGAAGCAATCGAAGTTTTAATGAGATGGCGAGATGGTCACTAGAAATAATAATTGATCAGTGCCAATGAGGGAGGTGGTACCTCTGAATGATCATGAACACTTTGTTAGCATTCCCCCATGACAAGTAATCCTGCACCTTTCTCACCAATATTCAAACCACTCTTGTTCCACCTATTCTAACCTTCATAAGAGATTGCTTTCACCACAACACCGTTTTCCATACACTCACTGACTATGTCTTGGTCGAGCTGACCAACCAAAAGGCAAACCCTCATACTCAACCTGGATCACCTTAAACATACCTTCCATACCAAGCCTCATTTTCATCACCCACTCAACCCTTTGTATGGGACATTGCCTCCCAAGGAAAGCTGAGATGGATGAGCACATCTGCCGACAAAATCTGATGAAGAGATTAGACAGGTTCAGGAGTTTATAAAGAAGAACCAAGGTCTCAACCGACATGGTGGATTGGATTACGCATGATCTGTTTGTTTCCTATTTCCAGCCATCCTATGGGTTTCAAGACCCCTAAGTTCAGTAAAAGTATGATGGTACCGGGAATCCTAAGACGCACCTTAAAATGTTTGCCAACAAGCTTGGTAAACCAATGGATGATGAGAACTTGCCCAAGGCCTCACTGCTCGAGAGCCTAGAAGGAGATGCTTTGATTGGTACTCAAACCTGAAATCTCAAGAGATCAAAACTTGGATTTGTCAAGCTGCTTTAACGCTGTGAAATCAAGGCACTTTAATATAATTGTGAGTTGGCACGACACGCAACAACATTGGAAGGAATCAAAAGAGACCCTCGGTTCACAAGTCATATACGCTGCTGATGAGAAAGTTGGTCGCTAAAGTGAGCCTCCATGACAAGAAAGAAATTGTTCAGACTTTCATCAAGGCACACCCCACCATATTTTTAAGAGATTTTTCAATGACTGGGAGTTCTTTTACAATTGTCAACAAGCTGGAGGAGTGATGAGTTTGTTAAAATTGGGAAGATTGTCAATGTACTGGCCAACAGCAATTGGAAACATTACTGGGCAAGGGTAAATGGCTGGGGAGGAAGCTCCCGCTAGAAAGAATGAAGGAGAAGTTGCTTTTGTGTGGGATCAGAACCCACCTTTTAGGCCCGTAATGGGAGCCACCCCACCAATCCAAACTCATACTCATCGATCCCTACCATCACCATGATCATACACTGCCTGCAGACCTCTCGCACTCGCCTCTATTCATTTGACCCCAACCTTTGTTTTCAACTTCCCAACCTATCTCTTACCCCCCAAAACTATGCTCCTAGACTCGCTTCCACAAAATCCTGTCCAAAATTCTTTTGAGCATAATGAAATGCAAAATCAGAAAACCTTCGGACTTTCACCAATTTGGCCGCTCCATTGACCACTTGTATGAGCGTGTCCGCTGTACTGGGAAAGTGTACCCCTCCCAAATCAGATCCCTGAGGACCCCCTACCGGGTATGATCCCCATGCTATTCATGCGCTACCATTCTCAGGTCTTGTCATTCGACGACAATTGTTGGGCCTTGAAACATAGAATTCAAGACATGGTGGATGCCGGGGATATAGTTCTCCGAGAAGAAAGAATGAGCAAGGGTCAACGCCAATAGAAACCCCTCCTGAACATAAAAAACGCCATTGGAATGATCAATGTGGAGGGAGAAAATTGTTGACCATGCCTTCGCCATTAAAAGAAGAAGATGAGGATGGGGTGGATCATTTAAGGAAAGTTCGATGATGATATAGAGACAAGGTTATCTCAACTGTTTGTCAGTCACCTTGACACCATCGTACTGAGAATGTGGAGTTTCTTTGATTCCTCAAGAGGCCACACAAAATTAAGGGCTACCATTGTCCTCGCTTCTGGTGGAGGAGGTTTTGGTAAATCAGAGGTTGTCCTTAAAAAAATGAATCATGCTTTGATGTCAATCATTTCTTCAAAAAACAATGCACTTGTTATTTCACCTTTGCTTGTTTAAAATTATGTCATATTATGGTATTCATATATCTTGCTTTTTACCAAATGAAATAGAAATTCTCCTTTTGTCCTTCGCTATAGTCCACTCATTTTATTTCACATTTATTTTATTTACTCTTGGATGATCATGAATAAAAACTTTTGACCCTTGGACATCATCCCTTGAATTTGATGGACCTAAAATTCTTGATATATCATGAACTTGGATATCATCATTTGCAAGATGATCGCAACACAATCGAGATTGGCATGAGAAACTACCCTTTTGGCATGGAGAATTGCAATCAAGATTTCTCGGGCAACACCTTACTCTCCTCATGTATGGGATGGAATGCGGTATTACATGAGTTGAAACCCCATCTCAAGGCTGTCGCTAATATTTAAGCTTCGCTGTTGGAAGAAACCGAATGGACCAAGCAACGCCAGATGCAACTGCCTTTGATCGATGAAAGGAGATTGAATGCCATTTGTCATGGGCAATGTTACCAGCAGAGGATGGTTCGACTTATAACAAGAAAGTTAGACCTCGCAGGTCTGCAAGTGGGGACAAGGTTTTGAAACCGAACCTTCCGGCGCTACAAGAAGTTAAGCAAGGGAAAGAGCCATTCGTCCAATACCGCGTTCACATTCAAAAGGTGCTACCGGAGGCAATGGTTCTCATGGAGATGGAGACGATTGTGACTTTTCCTCAACCAATCAATCTGCATATACGTAAAGATTTTTCATATGATTGAGCAAAGTTTTAGAAATACGGCCGCGAAAGGTGGTCTCAAAAGTCAACATTCTTTCCTTTCGCTTAAACACTTCAACCCCGCTTTTCTTATTTGAGCCTCCCCAAAAGAATGCTTAATTATTTAGCAAATCCGAATCGCAAATCCCAAATTAAGTAAATTTATTTTTAAAAAAAAATTTTTATTTAAAAAAAAAATTTTATGCTCAAGTTCTAAACTTGTTCTACACCACACACTCTTAACCCCTTGCAAAAGCCTAGTGTTATAGACCTCTACCTTTTGCAAAAATTTCTGAAAAGAACTTTCTCAATCAAAAGGCAAATGATGCAATACATTCCTCCGAATTTTGTCCAAGGGATTGTCTCAATCGATGCCACCATTTTAACAATCATGTTTAAATTGACTAAAATTGGGAGATAAGTCTGTCATTTCTACTTTATCACCAACCCTACCAAGAACTGAAATGCGAAATCAGGGTACTAAGGCAAGTTTTGAAAAGCAGATAGGCAAGCGTAAAGGAAAGTTCATGGGACAAGGTAGTTTGCCGACTACGCTTTATCGTGGTTTACCTTATATCAAGCACTCCCTGTGTCGCAAGAATTCCAAGGAGATGATATCCAAAGGGTCAAGTGCGACGCTTTGTTTTAAATAGTTTTCTTGGCATTTGGCTTTTATTGATTTAAATGTCATGTTTAGCATTCATTCTATGGTCATGATGTCATTTTAAAATAAAATTTTTCCTTCGTGACAAATTTTTTTGCACATATTTTCATCAAAAGAAACTTTCATCAAAGGACAATCCTCTTAGTTTACCATGAAGGTATGAAGGTGATATGGGTTCAAGCAAGCTGAACGACGTAATGTGATCCGCGACCGGGTAAAACAAAGGGAATTCAGTTGACACCGGCCATCGACGCCCAAGAACCCATGTTTACTGGGCCGCTGAGATAAAGGGTAGAACGGTATGCGCTATCTCATTATTTTTCACCATTTCTTTTCTTTTGCGTAGAAGCAGTGGACAAGTGACTGATCGGTCAAGTCAAGAAGACCAAATTTATTTTGAGTCATGTTTAGACTATATGATTAAATCATTTTGAAGATTGATTAATCGTAAAATTGAGGAAGACAAGCCTTTTAGAAAAAAATTTGAAACGGGTTTCAAGTACACACTACTAGGTGTTATAACCCACAATTCTTTTCAAATTCTTTTCTCTCAAACGCATGCCTCGATGTTCACTCTGAGCAACCTGTCCTTGTCAGGGTGTTGATGGTGGAGTTTGAGGTCGGACGATAATGGATCCTCCGATTTGCGGCTATTCCATTCTTGCTTTATTTCATTTTATGTTTGATCTCGTGTGCTGATTTTAGACATAGGTTTAACTGTTAGAAATGCTTTGATTCATTTGTTTTGCATCAATGTATATATTTGTTTAAATTTATTCTATGTGCTTGTATGTGTTTATGAAAAAAAAAAGAAAAAAAAAAAGGGCATCTGTTAAATTGCACATTTGCTCCACAAATTGATTTATTTTTCAAAATTTGATTCAAAAAATGTAAATGTCCAATTTGGTTGCAATTGTTTCATCCTTCTGAAATAAAGTCTGTAGATGAAAATCCTTTTCCATCTTACTCTAAATAATTGTTATGTGATTAAGACATTGACATTTTAGAAAGATGTTTTGTAAAATAGGAAAAAATTATGCCTCAGCTTTTTTTCCTATTAAATGAGATTTCTTCTTTTATTGATTTTCAAGAAAATGATTGATATAGTTTAAAATGATCCTTTTCAACTTTATGAAAAAAAAAAAGAAAGAAAGAAAAGAAAAAAAAAGCAAGAAAAGAAGAAAGTGAGAATTAAAATTCTACTCCAATGATTCTAGTACTAAGTAACCTGAGGTTTAGCATCTACAAATGTTAACTTTCAGAAACTAAGTGGTGCTTGAATTATGAGTATGCAAAGCAGTTTGAAAAATAAAATGTTGAGTAACCGGGGATCTTCACCCAAAAGTGTTGATTTTCGGCGTCAAAAGACATTTTACTATTTGAGCAAGAAGGCATATGTCGAGTAACCGAGTCTTCACCTAAAAGTGTTGATTTTCACCAAAAGGCATTATTACATTTTGAATAAGAGATGTTTCAGTAAATCCTTTTTAGCCATAAAATCCGAGAAAACTGGAAAAGGCAGTTTGAATTGACTATATGAGTCGCTTGATTGCAAAATTTGGTGAAAGTGAGAAATCAAGCTTGAATTGTTAAAATTGAGGTATAATTGTCTCTCTTTACTTGACATTATGAGTACTTGATGCAAATTGAATAATTGCATAATAATGTTTTGCCTAATTTATGAGGATTTGGATTTCCAAGATCATGGTTTATTTCAATCCCATAACTTGTTTTTGATGAATATTTCCTATCACTTGAAAACAAGCAATGTTTCACAAGCACCAATATCTCATAATGTGTTTATCGCATGATTCGATACGCTTTAGTCATTTTAATGGCCAATGCATGGATCACAAGAGTTTTTACACTTATGAAAAAAAAAATTTGAATTGCCATGGACTAATTGGTTAATATTTCATGACTTCTGTAGGGATTAACGACATTCAATTGACACTGGGCAATTTTGTTTTGAGAGAAGTGTGCCTCCAATTTTGATAATGCATTCAAAATTAATTTTGCCTAAAAGATTTGCAGATCAAGACGATGGCAATATACGTGGATTTGTTCCAACCCCGCAGAGTAAGTGGTTTCGCTACCTCTTCAACTTTCCAAAATCCATCAATTCTTGAAAAAAAAGAAAGAAAAGAAAAGAAAAGAAAAGAAAAAAAAAGAGAAAAAAGAGGAAGAAGAAGAAAGAAAAGAAAAAAAGAAAAAAAAAAAAAGAAGAAAAAAAAAGAAGAAGAAAAAAAAAGAAAGAAAAGAAAAAAAAAAGAGAGTCATTGTTCCTATCAATCACTTACTTTTCAAGTCAAGAAAATCATAAATCAATTGCACCATCTCATCTCACAAAGTCAGTCATTACTTGCATCTTACATTTATCATGTTTGAACAACTTTGTGTTTTTTTTTTCAAAGTCCGAATCCAAAGATTTATATTTTCATCTCTCCTATCTAGTCATTCGTGCTTGGGTCCAATCCCAATGAATAGTATGTCTAGTCATTCTGTGCTTGGGTCCAATCCTAATCAATAGTTCTTTAGTCATTCAAGTTCCTGTCCAATCCCACTCATTGCTTTTTTTTTATTTGGTCTGTGCTCGTCCAATCCCAATCAATAGTATGTTTAATCATTCAAGTTTGGTCCAATCCCACTAGCAAGTATATTTGTATTTTCCCCATCTAAATATTCAGTTTAAATTGATCCCATCAATAGTTCCAATTTGAAAGACTTAATTGTTGTCATTGCCTCACTCCTCGCCAGCACTCCTTATCCCTCGCTTAATTTAGGGCTGTTGTTGACTCGCCAGCACTCTTATCCCTCGCTTACTTACTTTCATATCGCCTGTTCTGCACCTTCTATACTCCCTCGCTTTCACTCATTTCATATTATTGCTCTCACTCTCGCACTCCTATCCCCTCGCTACCCACTATTGCTGCTCGACCTCTCTGTGCACCCTTCTACCCTTTCACCTTAAATCAGGAGTTCTCAGCTCACAGGCACCTTCATCTCCCTGCTTCGATATTTCCTCACATGAAGTTCCCACCTCGGGCACTTTTCTATTCTGCTTCTGTATTGAATTCTTTAGTTCTGGCCTCATGGTAATTCTTTCGATTCCCTTTGTATTACCTTGTTATTCTCGCCTCACGGCACCTCCTATCCCCCCTCTTCAATTTAATTTCATTACAGCTCTCCTTGCACCCTTCTATCTCCTGTTTTATATTTAAATTGTTTAATAGTTCTGGCTCATTGCACCTTCTATCTCCGTTTCAAATTAAATTTCTCAGTTCAACCTCCCACGTATCTTATCACCTTCCTCTTCTTCAATTTAATTCTCAATGAATCTCGCCCACACCCTTCTTTATCTCTGTTTGATATTTAAATTTTGTATGAGTTCAGCCTCTCACGGCACCCTTCTATCTCCTGTTTCTGTATTACAATTTTGTTAGGAGTCTGCTCCTTCACGGCACCCTTTATCTCCCTGTTTCTTCAAAATTAGCCTCATATGGTTCAGCTCCACAGACCCCTTCTATCTCCCGTTTGATGAGAATTACAGTTCCCAGCCTCGGCTGTAACCTTCTACTCACTGCTTCTTCAAATTACCTCACAGGAATCAGCCTCCTCACTTGCACCTTCTATCCTTCTTCTAAATTTTATGAGCTCTCACTCTCCACTTTGGCACCTCTATTCCCCATTTTAAAATTAAATTCTCATAGGTTCTAACCCCATTGCACCCTTTCTATCTCGCTTCTTCACTAAATTTTCAGGATTTCAGCCTCACGGTAACTTTCTATCTCCTTCTTCACTTAAATTATAGGAGTCTCAGCCTCCACAGCACCCTTTCTATCTCCGCTTTTCAAAATTAATTTCATATGGTCTCACTTCCATTGCACTCCTTCTATCCCTCTTTCTTCTCAATTTAATTATATGAATTCTCAGTCACGCTTCTTTCATCTCCTGCTTGATATTACTATATTCCTGGGCCTCTTCACCTTCCTCTTCTTTCAAATTTAAATTTCACAGAATGCTGCCTGCACCCTTCTAGCTTCCTGTTCTTCAATTTACATACCTATCCCTATTCTTCAATTCTAAATCTACAGGAGTTCTCAGCTCGCTGGCACCCTCTATCTCCGCTCTGATATTACCTCTGTTACAGGAGTCTCAGTCTCCGCTGGCACCCTCTATTCTGTTCTCGAATTTACAAGATTCTGTATTCATTTCATTATAGTTCATTTTTGAGCTTTTGAACTATTGACCTGATTCTCATGTCGAGATATGAGGCAACCTCTACACGAAGTTCGGTCACATTATGCTTGTTTAGTTTGAAAATTTGGTAATCTACCATTCCCTGTTTACAATGGTTCAGATACAACCAGCAGACTAGGAAGCATTTGTAGCCACGTTTGTCTAGAGTTTCTTCGAAACTCGATAAAGAGGGGCAACTGTGTACCCAAATTTTGACTTTTCATTTGTTTTCTTCATGTTTTTATCTATTAATGTTTAGTTATTTATTGTTGAATATTCTAACGCTTTTTTCTTATTTTTGTAGGTTTTTCAAAAAAAAAAAAAAAAGAAGTCAAAACGCCGACCCGTTAATGTGATATCCGCGTAACTAGTCCGCGAACTTGATCAGAAGCAAAAAAAATGACGCGCGGATTTTTCCAGCACTGATCATCCTGTCCAGCTGTATTTTCCGATGTTGAACGATAAGAAACCTATTTAAACATTCCCAACCCACCCCTAACCCCAAAACAACTCATCTAACGCTCAAAATTAGCTCACCCATCCCAAGAACATCAAACCCTAGTTCTAGGTTTGTATTATAAATAGCCTAGATTAGGGTTTAACAAAAGAGGTTGGAAAACTGAGAGAAAAAAGAGGCAATTAGGAGAGCTTTGAGAGAAAAAAAGCGTAAGAAAACTACTGAATTGAGAGAAAAAAGAAAAGAAAGAAGAAAGGAAAAGCTAGGGTTTCATAACTTGGGAAGATTATTCTTGGAATTTCTGCTCCTCCTTCGCTTAGATTCAAGCCTGCCTGTAACATCCTTCACTTTATTTCTACCTGCTTTTTGATCGTGAAAATTATCGGAATTTGGAACTTTGGTGGAACCAAGGTCTTCAATAGTTTTTCTTTAGTTTGTGATATTTGATGATGATTACCGCTGTTATATGAGCATGTTAGGTTTATAAAGCTCCTGGTATAGTAGATTTATTTTACGCTTAAAATCGACGCTTGATGCTCACGACGATGTCTGCGATTCCCTCGAGAAATCTGAAAAATGTTCTTCACTTTGAAGATGTGAAGAAACGGACTACTTGCTGGATTACTTCAAGCAATCCGCTGCTTCCTCTTGAATGTTTGAAGTTGTGAAGAAACGCTGACCTCTTATGTGGACTACCAGAACGCCCGCATTTCTCGCTTGAATATTTGAGATGCGGAAGAAACGCTTGATTGTTACGCAGCGCCAGTCAACAACCTCAAGCTTAACCCGACAGTTCTTTCCTTCCCCTTGTTGTCCATTTGATGATTGTAATGCTTAAGATTTGATCTTTGTGGGTTTAGCTATTTTGACATGATTCAATGATGATGTTTGATGCTTTGAATGGATCCCCTTCCTCTGGATGTTTGCTTGTGTTGTTGTTCCAAAAAACTGGAAGTAATCTTCTCGATGTTTTAAGAGAAAGAGACGCCATCTAAGCACGGCTAGTACGCTGCTGGGTCCTCAAGGCTTTCCTCTCTGAACTTGATTTTTGCTCGTAACGCTGATCATGTTGCACGGCTCGACTATGCTTCTCGCCGCGCCGTAACCTCTCTCTTCAGATTCTCGCTGATATTTCCTGCTCTTTTGTTCCGTAATCTTACTCATTTTAGTATTATCTCTGTTGTTGGTGCAATCTGTTTAGATACCCCCTTGTATTTTTGATTGATTTTTCCTTAAATTGGTACCTTGATCCCTTTGTTGACATTGAGTCTTAGATAATCATTCCCATCATTTAGGATCTGATAAGGCCTCACATCAAGGGATGGTAACTTCTTTTCCTATTATGTGCTCATGTATGTGTTTTGTACGATTTTGCATGTTTTAAATTGTTTTCCTTTGCTTTATCTTCATGTCTAGTCTTATTTATGTTATTTAATTTAAATTTTGAGTAAATCATTTGAGGTCTTGATGCCAAGTTGTAATAGATAGGTTTAATTTGGTAAAAAGTGTATTTATTCTAGAAGATGTAATAGTTAGATTATTATCTGAATTTTTCCCTGAATGTATTTAGGTTTTCCCAATGTAATAATTAGGTTTTATATGCTTATATCTTGCATGCTTTTGTACTTGATCATGGTTTACATGTTTCCTAGGATCTTGCATTTAGTAGATTATGCCTATGTGCTATGTGTTTATGTGTGTTTTATATGTTTACTTGCTTTTATTATCATCAAGGTCATGCTTATTACAAGGTAAATATTGACGCCACCACACTAGTCCAACGCTAGTTGTGGTCTCCTTCGATTTTCTCATCACTAATCCAATGTTAGTGAGAACCTTGACTAGGCTAGTCCAATGCTAGACCTTAAACGTTCGCTCATGCATTATTAGATACAAATTTCACACACTTTTCACTTTAGAGTTTCTTTCCATTTCAGCATGTCACTATTATCCCATCCCGTATGTAAACATCTCATTTAGTTTTTTTCTTTTTATTAGATTAGTGCATTTTAAGCATTACCCCTTTGAATTAGGAAAAGAAATGGTATATTTCCTAGGTTTGCAATTTTCTTTTATTTCCTTCTATGAAAGGAAGAATTAAGTCACCTAATTTAGTCCCCCCACTCCA
>CM023099.1:20839862-20898772 GCA_013103745.1 Gardenia jasminoides
GGAGGTGTCAAATCTGCCACAAAGTTGATGTTAACTCAATCCTTTATTGCTCTTCCTTGTGTTTGGTTCATGCACTTTCCTTCCTTTGGTTTGTCTAAAATAATATTTCACCTTATTTCATACCCGGACTCTTGCTCAAATGTTTGAAGTTCTTCCCTTGAGCTAAAAGGTTTAAAAATTGGACACTAATTTTGGGGATTGTTGGATTATTAATGAGTTGCTCTGAGGGTTTCAAATGAAAGTTTTCACTTGTTATGAGTTGAAGTGGTAAATTCTTGTTATATTATGTTGATTCAGGATCAATTATGCCAGGAAGGTTAAATGGTGATTGGTGATTATGTGGACTTGTGAATTTGCTGAGGTTCCAAACTTCCATTCAACTAAACTGTTTTACTACTACAATTCTACTTTTGATCTTGCTATCACAAACTTGCTACTCATGTTATTACTTGTGAAATGGTTCACTAACCCACTACTTCACTTGTTTTCAAATTTGTTCTCATCTTGTTTTAACTTGTTTTCAAACATGTCCTAATTTGTTTTCCCATTTATTTTAACGTACATGAAACATACTAATCTTTAATGACACATTTTCCAATTATTTGTGTATTTCAAAATGTGTTTAAACCTTTTAAAAACTTCTTTTGATGTTTAATGTAGTTTATTCGTATGAAATAACTTGGTTTGTTAAATTGTTAAAATCTAGATGATTGTTCCGATCTTATTTCCAAAATTGTTTTCTACACTCTTGCTTTCCAACTTGTTTTCGAACTTATTCCAATTTGCTTGTTAAACTTGTTCTACTTGATTTTTAGACTAGTTTTCAATCGGTTTTACATGAAATATCCCTGCTACTACTACTTCTTTCCTCGAATGAAATATTTCTCCTGTATTTCGAAAGTGTTCAAACTATATGTTAACTTATTTGTAATATTTCGCTATTATTTCAATCTCGTTTCCACACATATATTGGTCAATGACCTAATTTCTTTCTGTGGTTTCAAAGAAATTGATTTCAAAGGAATTGTGTTTCAAGTTAATGTGCGCTAAAATAACTATTGTTGAAGTGATCACATTTGATTTTACATGTTGCTTTTGCTTTTGAGTGTCCTTGAATATTAATTAAATGTTCATGCTTGTTATGTTGTTATTGCCAGGTTGAAGTACTACTTGTTTCCTTGATTGTTTTGTTGATAACCTGATTGTTTGATATATATGCTCAAGTGAGCATTTTACCCTTTGTAGTCCGATGTGTATTTTATCGCATTGCTTACTACTTGTGGTCGACGCAATTTTATCTATCAACCAACCTGGTCTCAAGACCCTTTGTTAGAAAGTCTATCTAAGACCACCTCTTGGAGCATCGGTAGGTCAAAAGCCTACCTGAGTACCATTAGTGTGGCCGATAGGTTGGAAAGTTTTATCCAAAAACATAAACTCCTTGGTCTTGATTGATCATTACTTGCCATTTAGGTGCCATGTGTACTTTACCACATTGGCTGAACAAGGCCTTTCCCTTCGTCGGCCCATTCAGCCGGGCCGACCTCGGCTCGGTAGGTTGGTACTTAGGCACGGCACGCATACCGGTATTACCTGAGGAATAAGCATGGCTATGATGAATTGCGGATTGCTCAGGAGTTATAAGGAAAGTGGACCCTGGAAATAGCTCCGCGAGCAATCAGACCTTTATAGTTGATTGAATGTTCATTAAGCAATCGCTCCTAGTTGAGACAATCCGGCAAGTCTCCCTCGAAAGTACCGACCGAAATAAGCCGCCCGAGTATTGTTCTCCTCGGGTTGAAAAGTGTCCCGGTGCTTGATTATTTGTCAAAGTGCTTGTGTGATGAATTGAATTATTTCGTGAATTGTTTTCATCTTTGCAAATTTCTAGTGAAAATACCTGCGGATTTCAAAGATTTGAATGTTCCAATGTTTTGTACTGATAAAATAGTGAAATTCTAAAATATTTGTTTTCTCGAACCTCACCGAGCTTTAGTTTCACCCCAAAAAATATTTTATTTTTTCCCCTGTGGCTCGAGATGAAGGAAAGTGTGAAGTGATCTTCATAGTATGATCAAGTGTGAGTATCTCTTGTACAAATTATAGTTTGGACAGCTGGACCTTGGTGTATTTGGAATAGATGGAAATGTAATTATATTTTGAAGATCTTGCATTGTAATTATTTGAGATCTGTAATTTATTGAGGATCAGCTAGTAGTCCCATGCGAGAGTCGCTAGGCCCTGGTGGTTCTGTGAGGTTTCTGGTCACACATTTTATCATTAGGTGCATTATCCATCATTACACGCATCAGCCAATTCTTCGATAATTTTCCAGCAGCGTATCGGATTATCTTGTACAACATGTTCCAATGCCATATTAGCTAACCGCCGTAAACCAATGGCAATTCTTCCATAGAATATGTGTAGCATTTTCCTTCAATGCATCAAAAAGGACTTGGTTGATAGAAATCTCCCGCTGTACCTGGAAACTATCCCCAATCCTTCTTGGCATTGCTTATCCATCACCACTTGAATCACTTGCTGCTGAACATCCTCCAAATACTTTAAACAGCTAGGCAAGTTCTTCCTCCCAGATCGAGCAAATTCTTCCAATGAATGAGTAGTTCCCACATCCACTCTTGAATTAGAGCCTTGCATCATTTAAACCAGATGAGCTGACTCCTCCCCGCCCCAAAATCTTTTGATGATTTCCTTTGCGCTTGAACTTGTCGCTGCATCCACTGAACCGCTATCATCATGAGGTTGCTAATAATACTTGTAATGTTGTAGCTTGTTTGATTTTCTTTGCACACACATTATGCCCGCATTGCTTTTTCCGAATGACCTAACTTCTTACAAGAGACACAATAATCTAGCAAATTGTCATAATGCACAGGCTGCCAAAAACCTGAAGATCCCCGACCAACTCAAAGCTAAGGATGTGGTTTGAAAGTCCAACTCAATACACACTCGTGCCATGTTTTGGTCGCATAAAGATGTGACGCACCCATCTTCCCTCTATGAACCAAAGGGTTTATGACGCCTTCGTGCTCTCGGCTGGACTCACTACAATCTCAATCAAATCTCAGCCTCCATTAATAATAACAATAAACTAACTACATCCAAGTACTTCCAAATAATAACATAACCATAAATCTTACAACTTAAACTCCAATACTTACAATTCCAAATATTTCAAAATAATATTATAACCATGAGATGTTATTTCCAAGTACCTCAAAATACAATAAGCACATTTCACAATACATCAAAAATAATATACCCAAATAGAACAAGAGTTAATCCAACCAGTCACACTAGTAAGTCTCTACAAGTGCTTCCTTGCTCAACCCCGTGGAGGGAAATAAATATTTTAGTGAGTTAGAAGCTCAAGAGGTTCTTAAAAATAAGCAAATTCACGCTTGATCAAAATCATAACACTTGAATTAAATAGTACTTTTCAAAACAGTTGAGTCGTTAAAGATCACTTATAAGAGTATGGTTCATTAAGAACTACCATAACGAGAAAACTTAAGAATACATTTAAATACGTTGATTAAAAGATACAAGAATTCAAGCATTCAAACAATAGTTAAGTAAACAATTCCCTTTAATCTAAAAAAAAGGTAATCAGGACGGGATGAGAGGTGACACATACTACCATTAAGATTTAATCACACACAAGATATTGAGACGGAATGAGAAAATCCTCCCACTCATTAGAGTGTGGTACATACTATCGCCAACACGTATGGTCGATGAGACAACGCCCAATCAATTTATTCAAGATTCAAGATTAGGGATGAGAGGTACCTACCACTCATTGAGTGTGGTATATACTACCGCGAACACATATGGTCGATGAGACAACACTCCAATAGACGTATTCAAGAGTTAAGATCAAGCGCGGATGAGAGGTACATCCCGCCCGATAAAAATGTGGTACATGCACGCTTAATAGGGATGGTGGGATGAGAGGTACCTCCCACTCATTGAGTGTGGTACATACTTCAGCTTAACAAACACAAGTCAAGATTACAAGACATGACACGTATTCAACATGTAATTCGTCTCTAGTCACGAGTTCAAGATCACACAAATAAATCACCATCTCATTTAGTATTTGCAAATCAAGACAAATGACATGCATGGAAACTCACAAACTCTTCATAAATTATTTCACTTGTAAAAGCATTTTTACTTGGAAATAACAGTAAATCACTTCCTTATAAATATTGGCAAATCATCTCAACAAATTGTTCATTTGCAAACAATAGCGAGATTTTTCATTTGAAAAGGAGTTGGAAAACTCACCAAAATCACAGCTGACAATCCAAGTTAGGATCACTTTCAAGATTGCCTTGATCACCTGGGCCAAGAATAATCATCAAAAACTATTCAAACTAGCTTATGTGTGAGTAGCTAAACTTCCACTCTCACAAACCCAACTTCCAAGTATTAACTCATCCCACGGCCTTGATCTCTAACAAAGTTTATAACTAAGGCCACACAAGTCAAAAATTAACATGGTTTATACCGTTGAAAACTAGATTCAAAACACTAGAAACCACTAGAAAGCATCAGTTGCAAAATTCATTTCACAAAGTGGGTTAAATTGAGCCACAAGCTGCTGCAGTTTCGGAATCATAGTCAAAACAGTCCTGAAAATCAGTCAACAGCACAGATTTTTTGCGACTAGTAGAAAAAGAACTAGGGTGAAAGCTTTATGCCGTTAGAAAGCCCTTGGAGTCTAGTTTCAAATGCAATAAACGGTGCTCAATTCTGACTTTGTACATTCAGTTATGATCTGTTTTCTAAAGGTTGATCCACTACCCTGCTATCAGAATTTCCAGTAGGAGTGCACACGAAAATTGCTTTCTTTTGAACTTGGTTCAGCAGGTATTTTTCACTCATTTTATCCACATTTGAAACCAAATATCTAGCAAAGCTTTTTGAGTAGTTGGAGACCAAAACACCCCAAAATTTTTGACAAAAAATGAAGCCAAGATGAAGAAGCAAATCTGGCAGCTTTAAAGCAGAAATTTCTCCATCTTTCTTGTTCTTCATTTAACTCAACTTTTGCTCACCCAAATGAAGTTATTTTTGAGAGATATTTTACACACTTACCCAACATATGGCAAGCATTTTAGCATCAATAGGCATCAAAATCTCAGAAATAAAACAAGGGAAAATACAGCAGAAATTTCAGACAGCATGCTTCTCTCTTCTCTCCAAAATTTTCCAAAACTTTCTCACCCAAAACAAGCCAACATTTTTACTTCTTATCCATAAAATAAACTCATCTAACATCAACGATCACAACCACAAAATCATCAAGTCCGCTACCCAAGAAGCCATCTCAAGACAACTACCTAACTTGGGAATTCAAGAGCCCAACTCAAATATTCCAAACATTATCATTTCTAGCAAAAGTAATCCATGGATCTAACATATCTAGCACTAATAAAGTTAAAGCTAAGAGATTTAAGTGTTATACCTCAAGATCTAGTTAGATCTTGTAAGATCAAGTAAGATCTAGTGTTGATCGACTCAAGAATGAACTTCCAAGCTTTGTAATCTCAAGAACCTTCAAATTTAACCAAAGATTTCCTTACTTGATGATGGTTTCCTCCTCAAATTTCAAGAACAAGAAGATGCCGAACAAGAAGATGCCAAGCAAGATGAACAACAAGATGAGCTTTCTTCTCTCTAAATCTCAGACCTCTCTCCTTCTCTCTCTCTCTCTCTGTCTCACGGCAGCCACTAGGAGGAGGAGGAACAAGTGAAATGCCTTCAATGGAGTCTTCAAGCTTCAAGGAATTGAGGAAGAAGATGAAGTTGGGAGCAAGTTTGATTTCTCTCTCTATTTCTCTCTCTCTATTTTCGGCCCTCCCTCTCTCACTAAGCTTCAAGTGGCTGCAAATGAGGAAGCAAGGAAGCAAGAAACAAGGCTTTTAAGGGGGCATAAAGTGTGGTCTTCCTTAAATTATGGGAAAGTGGTCAAACAACTACTTTTTGTCGCGTCGACATGAGACATTCTAACTTCTACTGGTTTTTCTTATTCTGACATTGTCTAACCTTAAATATATCTCCGTAATGTCTCTACATATGCTCGGTTTCATCTTAGAGTTATTACTCATCTCTTGGAACAAAATTTGATGCTTAAACGGGCCGAAACCAAACACTTGCAAATAATTCTCGAAAAATTCTCTAAATTATAAAATAATAATTCAAAACATAAATTCACTAATATTTTAGTGAATAAACATAATATAAATATTATTATTTATTTTTCAATAAAAAAATAGAATTTTGAGGGCCACGCATCCTTCCCTCCTTAAAAGAATTTCGTCCTCGAAATTCACATTTTCTACATAAATAACTCTAGATACTTCTTCTTCACCATATTCTCATTTTAACCCTTAATATCCAACTTTAACCCTATTAACAACTTTCACCCAACCCAAAATTCACAATCCTTATGTACCAAGATAGTAATCAAACTGGTTCCAAGTATTCTAATCTCTAAATCATAGGCAATCTAACTGGTCTTAGGTCAACACCACCCATAAAGACAAGATTCATAGCAATGTAGTGTCGAGATCAACCAATACTTTAGCTAGGATGAAAGATGGAGGTTGTACCTTCACCCATTGGGGGTGAGGCTTGTTGTTGGTCAATAGCATAGACCTAGATGGAACCCTTGGCGATTTTCCCTTGCATTGGTCTGCTTAGAGGTTGATTTATCCACTTGTTGAGCCCGTTTCCCCTCGAGTTCTAGGACAATGCGGTGAAACTGATGATCCTACTCCCACACCTAAAACATTTTTCCTCTTTCTCCAGCAAGTGTCCTCGGTATGATTAGATTTTCCAGAATAATTACAATGCACACGCAGGGAGTTGGCCTAAGCTTTCTTGCAGAGCACTCCTTGGTTCTCCTCCTCCGCTTGGAGCTTCTCTCGATACTGCACCTCTCGTCATGGCCCTTCTTGGGGCTCTCAGGATGTTCACTCCACCTCTTCCTCTTCCCATCTTGGGTGGTGGGGCACTTCGTGTCTCCCCTGTTCTCACTATTGCTTCTAGGGGCACTTTTTTCTGCTTGAAGGCTCTCACTTGGCTCTTGCACTTTCAATTCTCTGGGCCTTCTCGATTGCATCACTAAAGTTGTTAACTTGGGCTGTTGCTAAGCCTTCTTGAATTTCCACATTTAACCCTTGTACAAATCTCCTTATTCTCCTTTGTTCAGTTGCCACCAACTTCGAGGCAACACTGGACAATTTGTGGCAGTGGCTCATTATCAGTGACACTTAGTATTCCTTCGACACTTAATAAAATCATCTTCTCTTTTTTTTTTGGATTGAGGGAAGAATTTAGTATTAAACTCTCTAGTGAAGTTCATCCATGTCCTAGGGTTTGGTCTCTATCCCATTTAGCCCCTAATCATGTTCAATCCGATGGTGGCTCCCTCAAATTGAAATGCCGCAAAAAGTCGCTTGTCTTTCCTCCAGTAGTTTAAAGCGGCGAATGTGTCACTTATTCTTTCTAACCAATTCTCGGTCGTGTCGGGATCAGGCCCTCCAGAGAACTTAGGTGAGGGAAAATTTTTGAAATCGCTCTAAGGCTCTATCCTCATCTTACGGCCCTGGGTTGGTTTGGGCCTTGGACCACGGCCATACATTCCAATATATCAGAGTCATTCGATTAATGGTGATGGCTACTTGATCCCCGTCTCAACCCTAGGCTCACGGCTTTGGTCAATCTGACTCTGGTCACCTCCCACATTTTGGGGTTGTCTAAACCCTCTTCCACCTTGTCCCTCCTTACCGTCCATGATCTTTTTAGGGGACCAACGTTTAAGATAAATGTAAAAATAAAATATTAGCAAATGATATTTCAGGCGGAACCAAAAATATATTGTATCTTCATAATGAGAGAAGGAGTACTCAAGTATGTCACAAAAGTACATTCATTTTCAAAGGAAACACATCAAGTCACATCACACTTACAAATAGAAACAGGTGAAGAAATAGTAGTTAGATCAATTACGTAGCATGCAAATACTGGGACGAGAACCATCTAGTGGTTTTCTTACAAAGAGAATTTTCGGTATTCCAACTTCCAACCTCTCTACCCCACTAGTGTTTTGGCGTCATATTGTTCTAGTTCACTTCATAACGGGATAACCACAGAAATCAACACTAAAATCCTGATAACACATACTTTTAAGCACCAAAATAAGAAGAAAGTCAATTTACCTCATGGTTGGCCACCCAAGGGGTCAATCAACTCAATTCTCATTCCTGCCTGACATATCAAGTAGATTACACAATCTACTGGAAGAATACATCCAGCGCTCAAACCATCCCCATAGTTATCTCTCTTTTCAATCATCACAGTTATTGAACTCTTAAACTATTTACAAAATCACTAGTATATTCTTGATGCCCCATCACACTAACTGCAAGTTCTCAGATGCGCTCACTCTATCTTCTTAGTCCTTATACCTAAATTGTATGTTCAATTCTCAAAATAAACTTTTGAAAATACAACAAGAGCAATTGAAGTTACAAAATTCTCTTCAAGTTCAGGGTTTACCTTACTGGAACGCAGGTTTTTAATTCTTTCAAATTTAAGATTTCTTTTTCAAACATGGTCAAAGTCATGTGTGAAAATTTATTAATTTAAAGTCAAGAATTGAAAACTTCAACTTTCCTCTTAGATTCTCCATACAGAAATCTAGCAAACTCATCAATTTCTTTCCAACTCTTAATTCAAAATATAGTGGAATTCTTATACATGTCAAGAACGACTTGTAATAGAATATTTAAAATGCACATGTGTCATCTTCAACCATCGGTTGGAAAATAAAACTAGTACGTCTCAGTTTTCTTTTAAACTTCAGAGTGAAAAATTTCCAACAGTTAAACAAGTAAGAAAATGCATTTTGTTCTTTTGAAACCTCTTTTATTTTAGCTCAAAACCATCACATAAGGTATCACCTAATAAGTTTCAATATCTTACTTCTATAGCCAATACTGATAGTCACCCCGATTCCTTCCATTCTTACAAGTACAATGATCATTCAAGTCTCAGTCAATCTTTCACTATAAATCTCTCACATAATGTTTCACTTCAATGTAACATTACCTAATTCTTCACTTTTGTTTTCCACCAATCTTATATAAGAAACTCTCAAGTAACAAATCCTCTTTAATCACAGTGGTACGATGCGTTCTCCAATTCCTAATATTCAAATTAATTCCCACGGTGGTATCCTAAACTTCTAATCTAGGATACACCACGAGAGATCTGAAACCTAAACTTCGATACCACCTATGATGACCTTCCCTAAGGTAAACCAAAGGGGTTTGTGGACTGCAGGTTCTCGTCGGGACTCACTACAATCCTCAATTAAATCTCGATTTTGACCTTTAATAATGACAATAAAACTCCAACAATTACATCCAAGTACTTCCAAATAATAACATAACCAGAAATCTTACAATTTAAACTCCAATACTTACAATTCCAAATATTTCAAAATAATATTATAACCATGAGATGTTATTTCCCAAGTACTTCAATACAATAAGCACATTTCACAATACATCAAAAATAATATACCCAAATAGAACAAGAGTTAATCCAGCCAGTCACACTAGTAAGTCTCTACAAGTGCTTCCTTTGTCTCGAACCCTGTGGAGGGGAAATAAATATTTTTAAGGTGAGTTAGAAGCTCAGTGAGGTTCCAAAAAAATAAGCAAATTCACGTTTGATCAAAATCATAACACTTGAATTAAATAGTAATTTTCAAAACAATTGAGTCGTTAAAGATCACTTATAAGAGTATGGTTCATTAAGAACTACCATAACGAGAAAACTTAAGAATACATTTGAATACGTTGATTAAAAGATACAAGAATTCAAGCATTCAAACAATAGTTAAGTAAACAATTCCCTTTAATCAAGAAAAATGTACTGAGACGGGATGAGAGGTGCCTCCCATTCTGATTGGGTGTGACACATATTACCATTAAGATTTAATCACACACAAGATATTGAGACGGAATGAGAGGTACCTCCCACTCATTAGAGTGTGGTACATACTATCACTCAACACGTATGGTCAATGAGACAACGCTCCAATCGACTTATTCAAGATTCAAGATTGGGAGGCGGGATGAGAGGTACCTACCACTCATTGAGTGTGGTATATACTACCGCTTAACATATATGGTCGATGAGACAACACTCCAATAGACGTATTCAAGAGTTAAGATCAAGGCGGGATGAGAGGTACATCCCACGCATTAAAATGTGGTATATGCTACTGCTTAATAGGGATGGTGGGATGAGAGGTACCTCCCACTCATTGAGTGTGGTACATACTTCCGCTTAACAAACACAAGTCAAGATTACAAGACATGACACGTATTCAACATATAATTCGTCTCTAGTCACGAGTTCAAGATCGCATAAATAAATCAGTATCTCATTTCGTATTTGCGAATCAAGACAAATGACATGTATGGAAACTCACAAACTTAGCATTTTTACTTGGAAATAACAGTAAATCCCTTCCTTATAAATACTAGCAAATCATTTCAACAAATCTTTCCTTTGGAAACAATAGCAAGAATTTTCATTTGAAAAGGAGTTGGAAAACTCACCAATTAATCACAGCTGACAATCCAAGTTAAAATCGCTTTCAAGATTGCCTTGATCACTTGGCCGAAGAATAATCATCAAAAACTATCCAAACTATCTTATGTGTGAGTAGCTAAACTTCAACTCTCACAAACCAGACTTCCTAGTATTAACTCATCCGACGCAGTCTCTAACAAAGTTTATAACCAAGGCCACACAAGTCAAAAATTACCATGGTTTATATGATTGAAAACTACATTCAAAAACTAGAAATCACTAGAAAGCATTAGTTGCAAAATTCATTTCACAATTTGGGTTAAATTGAGCCACAAGCTACAGCAGTTTCGGAATCATAGTCAAAACAGTCCTGAAAATCAGTCAACTTCATGGATTTTTTGTGACTGGTAGAAAATGAACTAGGGTGAAAGCTTTATATCGTTAGAAAGCCTTTGGAGTCTAGTTTCAAACAAAATAAACAGTGCTCAATTCTGACTCCTGTACATTCAGTTATGATCTATTTTCTAAAGGCTGGTCCACTACCCTGCTATCAGAATGTCTAGCAGGAGTGCACACGAAAATTACTTTCTTTTTGAACTTGGTTCAGCAGGTATTTTTCACTCATTTTATCCACATTTGAAACCAAATATCTAGCAAAGCTTTCTTGAGTAGTTGGAGACCAAAACACCCCAAAATTTTTGACAAAAAACCAAGCCAAGATGAAGAAGCAAATCTGGCAGCTTCAAAGCAGAAATTTCTCCGGCTTTCTTGTTCTTCATTTAACTCAACTTTTGCTCAACCAAATGAAGTGATTTTGAGATATTTTACACTTTTCCCAACATATGGCAAGCATTTTAGCATCAAGAGGCATTAAAAAAATCATAAATAAAACAAGGAAAAATGCAGCAGAAATTTCAGGCAGCATGCTTCTCTCTTCTCTCTAAAATTTTCCAAAACTTTCTCATCCAAAACAAGCCAACATTTTTACTTCCTATCCATAAGATAAACTCATCTAACATCAACAATCACAACCACAACAAAATCCTCAAGTCCGCTACCTAAAAAGCCACCTTAAGACAACTACCTAACTTGGAAATTCAAGAACCCAACTCAAATATACCAAACATTATCATTTCTAGCAAAAGCAATCTATGGATCTAACAGATCTAGCAATATTGAAGTTAAAGTTAAGAGATTTAAGTGTTATACCTCAAGATCTAGTTAGATCTTGTAAGATCAAGTAAGATCTAGTGTTGATCCACTCAAGAATGATCTTTCAAGCTTTGTAATCTCAAGAACCTTCAAGTTTAACCAAAAATTTCCTTGCTTGATGATGGTTTCCTCCTCAAATTTCAAGAACAAGAAAATGCCAAGCAAGATGAACAACAAGATGAGCTTTCTTTCCTCTTCCTTTCTCTCTCTAATCTTGGACCTCTCCCTTCTTTCTCTATCTCTCATGGCAGCCACTAGGAGGTGGAGGAACAAGAGAAACTCCTTCAATGGAGTCTTCAAGCTTCAAGCAATTGAGGAAGAAGATGAAGTTGGGAGCAAGTTTGATTTCTCTCTCTATTTCTCTCTCTCTCTCTATTTTCAGCCCTCCCTCTCTCACTAAGCTTCAAGTGGCTGCAAATGAGGAAGCAAGGAAACAAGAAACAAGGCTTTTAAGGGGGCATAAAGTGTGGTCTTCCTTAAATTATGGACAAGTGGTCAAATGACCACTTTTTGTCATGTCGACGTGCAACACTCTAACTTCTACTGGTTTTTTCATTACAGCTGTCTAGCGTCTGAGGCTTCGCCAAGGAGACGAAATTCGTAACCTAAGATCAAGAACTCGACAACCAGATGAGCTGAAGCAACCTCTTAGACCCCTCTAATCCTTGTGGTGCGAACGTTATTGATATGATCTCAACCCATGACCAAACAAATTAGTGAACCTAGGTTTTGGTGGAAGGCGCCACAATCAAGTGTGTTTCTTGATTGATAAGCCAAACTCAAACATTCAAGAAAATCTCTAAAGTGTTCAAGGGTGCTATGAAGCCAAGAGAAATCTCTCTCTCAATTGCAAAATTGCTGGAAAATTTTGATGAATATTGAAGTATATTAAACGTTGAGAAAAGGCCTTTTTATAGGCTTACAACAACCCTAATACCTAATCTAAAATGGACTCCAAATCCAGACAAGGTTTGGAAACCTTGAGGCCGAATAGACACCTTATTCCTAATGTGGCTTGGAGTCACTTATTACTAATTAGCATCGAAGTAAATTCTTTAGGCGTGACCATTAGGCGTGGGCACGCCTAACTAGCGGCAGCAACTACACCAAAACTTTCCTTAGGCGTGACCACTTGGCGCGGGTACGTCTAACTAGCGGCAACGCTTCTGCCCTGACTGAATGTTGCAGCTAATTATCGAAAATGAAAATTACATAGAATAACTAACTAAAAGCTGAAATTAACAACTGAACTAGCCCTCATCAACTCGTAGTAAGGTAACTCATGGATGCTCGTCAGCTTGAAGACTTTCAAACAACTTGGAATCACCATATGACGCATGAGCATCCTACACGAAAGCTTGTAATGACTCTTTAAGCCTTTTAGCACGTGCACGAGTAATCGAACCTTGAGGTACTTGAACTTGAGGAACACATGAATTCCCAACAGCTTGTACAGCTTGTGTATTCGCATCAGTCCCCTCCTCTTGAAAAGGATTTGTCCTCAAATCAATTGCGTCACCTGCATCAAACGGACTCAAATCAGCAACATTGAATGTAGCACTAACACCATACTCACCTGGCAAATCCAGCTTGTAGGCGTTGTCGTTGATGCGCTGCACCACTTGAAATGGTCCATCACCTTTTGGGAGTAACTGGTTGCGGCGTTGAATAGGAAAACGCTCCTTATGCATGTGCAACCATACCCAGTCACCTGGTTCAAACACTAATCTTTGGCTACCTTTATTGGCTTGTTGAACCATTTGGCTTGTACGTTTCTCTCTATTGGCACGAACCTTCTCATGTAATTGCTTAACAAACTCTGCTCGTTTCTTACCATCAAGATTAGCACGCTCATGCATAGGCAAAGGCGCCAAATCTAAAGGTGTTAGCAGATTAAAATCATAAACAATCTCAAATGGTGAGAAATGAGTAGTAGAATGAACAGTACGATTATAAGCAAACTCTACATTAGGTAGGCATTCTTCCCAAGTTTTAAGATTTTTTTTAATAATGGCACGTAAAAATGTAGATAAGGTACAATTAACCACCTCAGTTTGACCATCAGTTTAAGGATGGCTAACCATAGAGAACAACAATTTAGTGCCTAACTTGGACCATAATGTCTTCCAAAAGTAGCTAAGGAACTTAACGTCACGATCAGAGACAATGGTCCTAGGAATGCCATGTAATCTCACAATTTCTTTGAAAAATAAGTTAGCAACATGAGATGCATCATCAGTTTTATGGCATGCAATAAAGTGTGCCATTTTAGAGAACCTATCAACCATAACATAGATAGAATCATTACCTTTCCTTGATCTTGGTAGACCAAGAATGAAGTCCATTGACAGATCAATCTAGGGTGTGGTAGGGATAGGTAGTGGGGTATATAAACCATGCGGCCGGACCTTAAATTTTGCATGCTTACATGTAATGCAGCGATCCACCATCTTCTCCACATCACGGTGCATGTGTAGCCAATGGAAATGCTCGTGCAAGATAGCAACAGTTTTAGTGACTCCAAAGTGTCCCATGAGGCCACCCAAATGGGATTCCCTAACTAGTAGCTCTTGAATGGAACCTTGGGGAATACACAGGCGGTTAGCAAAGTACAAATAACCATCAACAATGTAATACTTCCCACGGGCAGCATGTGTACATAGCTCAAAGATATGGCCGAAATCAGCATCAGAAGGATACAACTCCTTTATCAATTCAAAGCCTTACAATTTGGCATCTAAAGTTGAGAGTAGAGTGTACCTGCGGGATAGTGCATCGACTACAATGTTTGTCTTACCATTTTTGTACTTGATAACATATGGGAAGGACTCGACAAACGCAATCCACCGAACATGCTTCTTGCTTAGCTTATGTTAAGCCTTTAGGTATTTCAGTGACTCATGGTCAGTGTGAATCACGAACTCCTTTGGTCTCAAATAATGCTGCCACGTTTCTAGGGCTGAATTAGGGCAAGAAGTTCTTTGTCATAGGTGGAGTAATTCAAGGTGGCTCCATAAGTTTTCAGAAATATGCCATTTGGTCGGCCCTCTTGCATGAGCACAGCTCCTATGCCAATACCTGAAGTAGCACACTCAACCTTAAATGTCTTAGAGAAATCAAGTAAAGAAAGTACGGGTGCGTGTGTGAGCTTGTGCTTAAGTGTTTGAAAAGCTTTTTCTTGGGCCTCCCCCTATCGAAATGTCTCATTTTTCTTAATAATTGCAGTCAAAGGGGCGGCTAGAGAGCTAAAATCCTTCACAAAGCGCCGGTAGAAACTTCATAAACCTTGAGCTAGACTTCATTGAAGTAGGCGTTGGCCATTCTTGAATAGCTTTGATTTTGCTTTCATCTACCTGCAAACCCTGTGGACTAACTACAAAACCTAGAAACACAAGCTTGTCAGTGCAAAATGTGCACTTCTTGAGATTAGCATAAAGTGTTTCTCGTCTAAGCATGTCAAAACAGCTTTTGGTGTTCTAGATGTTCATTGGACTTTTGCTATATATGAGAATATCATCAAAATAAACCACTACAAACTTTCCTAAGAATGGTGCAACACATGATTCATAAGGCATGTAAAGTACTTTCGAGGCGTTGGTCAACCGAGGGATAACCAACCACTCATTACAACCATACTTAGTTTTGAAAGCGGTCTTCCATTCCCCTTCTTTAATTCTAATTTGATGATACCCACTTTTAATATCAATTTTGGTAAATATAACGGCACCATATAACTCATCAAGCATATCATCAATCTAGGTATAGGGTGGTGATACTTTTACCGATGATAGCATTTACTCTTGATCGTGCACATTCGCAATCGCCATCCTTTTTTTGGGTACAAGAATCCGCGGCACATGGGCTCAAGCTTTCCGCGTGCCTAACCCTTGCAAAGCATCAACTTGACATTGCAGCTCTTTGGTCTCTTCAGGGTTGCTTTCTTAACCTGGCCGGTTAGGCAATAAGGCTCCCGGAACAAAGTCGATTTGATGCTCTATGCCTCGAACAGGTGGTAGTCCATTCGGGATATCTTTGGGAAAGATGTCTTCATATTCCTGCAAAAGAGTCATGACAACGGATGGTAAGGAGATATCAAGTTGGTCAATGGAAAGCATCACCTCTTTGCTCAAAAGAACAAGTAGAGGTCGATGTTCACTAATAGCTCTCCTCACATCTTTGGCTTTTGCTAAGAAATTCAATTTTTTTCCTACTCTTTCCTCACTGGCCAAATTGGTTATTGCCTTTTTCCCCTCTTTTTTTTTGGCCTTCAATTCATTCTTTTTCCTCTCATTTTCTTACTCAAATTCTTTTTGTAGTCTCTCTTGATCTTGATACACTTGTTTGGGGGTTAGGGGTACAAGAGTTTTTTCTATCCCGATGCTTGAAGGAATACTTATTAGTTTTCCCTTCGAAGTTGATGTTCTTGTCAAACTGCCATGGTCGTCCTAAGATGATGTGACTTGCTTGCATTGGAACAACGTCACAAAGGACCTCATCCTCATATCGACCTATCTTGAAGAGGGCGAGAACTTGCTTGGATACACGAACTTCTCCACTATTGTTGAGCCATTGGAGTTTGTAAGGTCGTGGATGGTCCGTGGTAGTCAGTGACAATGAACTCACCATGTGTGCACTTGCTACATTGGTGCAACTTCCTCCATCAATGATCAAACTACACAGCTTGTATTTGACTTGGCAACGGGTGATGCTGAGCCTCGTCATCCTTAAATTGTGTAGTCAATGCTCGTCTTGCCACCAAGCTTACACCAATATCCCCATCCAGTGCCACTTCTTCCTTGGCTTCACTTGCATCTTCTTCCAATGGAGGCATTCCTTCATATTCCGCCTCATCATCAGTGATAATGTCGCCATTTGGGAGTAAGAGCATTGTTCTTTGATTAGGGCATTGGCTTGCAATATGCCCTCGACCTTGGCACTTAAAGTATCTAGTATCCTTGGGACGATCCTTGACGGCTTCATTAGGCCCCTTTGCACTCAACTTGTAGTCCCCCTTGAAAGCATCTCCACGCGGTTTTGAAGAAGAAGAACCTAGCTTGAATGCCTTTTGAACCCCTCGAGGCTGGTTTTGTCTTGGTTCAACCTTTAAGGGGTTGGACCTTGGGTTTGGGGTAGAGAAATGGTACGAGTTTCGATTGTTACCCTTCCTCTTAATCCTTTCTTCAATTTTCATGGCTTTGTCCACCAAGTCACTTAATTCCACATAGTTCTGGAGTTCCACCTTCTTAGCTATCTCGGGGTGTAATCCACTCAAGAATCTTGCCATGGTTGCCTCTCGGTCTTCTTGAACGTCTACACGCATCATGGTGATCTCCATATCCTTGAAGTAATCCTCGACACTTCGACCTTCTTGGGTAAGGGTTTGTAATTTTTGGTACAAGTCACGGTGATAGTTATTTGGCACAAACCTCTTCCTCATGATTCTCCTCAATTGAGTCCAAGTAGTTATGGCTGGTTCACCACTCCGGCGTCTGCTTGTGCACCATTGTTCCCACCAAACCATAGCATACTTCTTGAATTCTATAATGGGAAGCTTTAACTTTTGTTCTTCAAAATAGGCGTGACATCCAAAGATCTTGTCGATCTTTTGTTCCCACTCCAAATAGGCTTCAGGGTCAGTTTCCATTCTCTCATGGACAGCTTGAAGTGATTTGTTGAGCTGTCATTGGAAGTCTTTGAACATGGCTTCCCACTTTAGCTGATTCACGCCTTGGGGTTGTTGTTCATTCATGCCTTGTGGTTGTTGTTCACCGTCAGGACATCTTACAATACCTGCAGCTTAGTAAAGGAGAAACAAGAAAAATAAAGAAATAAATCTTCCTCACCTCACTCCCTTGTGTGTATGCTCTCACATTCATGTTTGCACTCAAGTGTTTAAGCTCTCTAATGTACTCACCAACAATCTCTCAAGGCTTCAATTGCTTTCTTGAAAAATTTAGAATTCCCTTAAAAGTGTAGGACCAGGTTACCAATTGAAATGCCTTGATTATAGCATGTTGGATGGGTTGAGACAAGATGGAAAACGACTTACAAAGTGACTCAAAGCTGGAAATTTAAAGCTCGAAAACACGACTGGACAAGCTAACCAAAACAGATTTTTAAATGCGAAAAATGCTGATTAAACGACTTGGAATGAAAGAATAAGACACAGCTAAAGTTTAGGAACTTAGAAGACTTCTAATGACCTGATTAGGAATCTGGAATTTTGAGAAATACAAGCTAAACACAGCTGAAGCAGATTAGGAAAATGGTGGACAGATTTGGAATGTGAATTTGGAATCTTGTGTCTATGGAAAATCTGGAGCAGTTCAGGTCTTCCTTCTTACTTTTGGAATAGGTAGCCTGTTAACTTTCCAAAAACCAATTTGGAAGGTGATTTGGAAGCCAATCTTCAAGGTGCAACAGCTTTTGGAAACAAACAAATCAGGTTTTGGTTTCCCTTTCCCACTTGTAGATCAAAAGCAGCTTTGGAAAAGGAAGTTTGTGAGAACCCTAGAAAAAAAAAAAGAATTTCAATTAAGTGTACCATATAATCATTTAGTGCATTATTTCTCCCAAACTATTCAATTTCGTGTGTATTGCATGGTTTAATTTAGGATTTCATTTTTCATGTTTTATATGGGCAAATGCATGAAACTTATGTGGAATAAGTGGGTCACAATTTGCATTAAAGGATTTGATGGCAATTTGCAAAGATATTATCTCATTTTTGGCCAAGAAGATGACACTTGTCAACCATCCAACAAATCCTTGACTTAAGCTTTCTATTTAAACTCTTGTCTTCAAACATTCAAACAAAACTCCCTCTCTTTTTCCTCTCTCTTGGCCGAACTCCATGGACAAGAATACCACAAAACCTTGAGCTTGGATTAGTTATTTTAGTGAAGGAAAAACTGCTTTGAGTGAAACCTAGGCTAGATTACTTCTTAAACCTCAATCTTAGTTGCAAGGATTGAAGTTCTTAGGTGGATTTTCTCACTCTTCTAGCAAGGTAAAATTTCACTTATTTATGCTTTAATGAAATTTAAATTCAAAGAGGATGTTAGTTAGGTAGGATTAAAGTGTTTATGGTTGTTAGGAAGGAAAGATTATGGAAGGAAATCTTGTGTTTGAAAACTAGAACTTAGGTTTTCATTTATGGTTACCATTTGTTTGATGAAATGCTTAATGACTTGTGATGGTTTGAGGATGGAATTAATTGCTGCTTTAGCATGTTAAACACCATGTTAAGTGATGGAATAACTTTAAAGAATTAATAGATGAAGTTGCACCAAACCTGGAATTTTTGCAGGAAATCAGGAATGAAAAATAGTGAGTTTCCGAAGGTTACTGCTGACTGTAGAAAATGAATTAGGGCCTAAGCCTTATACCTTTAGAAAGCTCTATGAACCTAGTTTTAAGTTCCGCTGACGGAGCATGATTTCGATATTCCTACGTTGAGTTATGGCCATTTTCCCAAGGCTATTTGACCAGCCTAATCACAACTGACAGTTTTCTTTGTGTCTCTGAGATTAGCCATTTCGACCATGATTAAGCATGATTTGATATTTGACCTCTTCATGAAAGTTGTAGGGATATGTCTTATCTTCGAAACTCTATAAAGTACACCCCAATCTGATAAGTGTGGACAAAGTTATGATCAAATTACCGAAACTCGGCAAACCTGTCCATTGTTGGTTTCACTTCCGCAATTGCTTCTTTTATTTCTTTTGATTCTTGTGCCTTCTTGCAGTGTCCCGACCCACTCATGCATGGTTCTAAGATGTTGTTAAGACTCTTATTTGCTCACCCTTATAAATTGGATTGGTCATTTCGTAATTTATGCATCCAAGTATGACTTTTATCAAGTGAAAAGAAACATTGAGCATATGCATTAGGTCATCTTGTTTGGGTAGCCGAACTCAAATATTTTCGTTGCATTTGTATTAGACTTGGAAGGAGGAAATAGAGGTGATTTGGGCGCAAGTACTTGAAGAGATCTTGCTTGATTTGGTGAGTGTTTCATGCTTGTTACTTAACCAACTTGATAGCTGAAATGCTAGAATATCTGAATCATGTGATGATTTGTTCTTTTGTGATTTGTGAGCCAACTAATGTGACCCGAAGGCAGTCATTACTTTATCATGCTCAATCTCTTACGCTTGAAAATTTTGTACTATGACATTTGAATCCGTGTAGATTGGCCTTTGGCCTATATTTGATTTGTGAAGGTTGTTGGGTGATATCCGTCGACTAATTTGCCGATTGTGAATTTGTATACTTTGATATGAAGGTCGGTGATATCCCGTCGACTAATTTGATTCGTTTGGGGCTCCGAAAACCCCAAAACCCGATTGGTGAGCCGTTTGTATCGAGCCAGCGTGGGCTTGGTTGACAAGATCGGTAAATCGTAGGGTATTCGATTTGGTTCTTTGGAACATGGTATACTCGAGTATTACCCACATTTGATTTGTTGAGGTGTTCGGGCCCGGTAAGGGGGTGAACGGTGGACGGTTGTGGAGTAAAGTGGTGATCTACGTGTTAGGAATTGAACAATTCCTAGTGGGTCTAGAATCCCATTTAGTTATTTTGACCTTGAATGTACTCAACAAATCAAAATAATTTCAAAAGGTAGGTACATTTTACCAATTACAACCCTTGTAACTTCTAGATAGTTGGGTTATCAACTCTAGACAACACATCTTATGTGTTACCCAACCTTTGCCTCTAAAAAAATTTTTTTTTATGACTTTGAGTGTA
Organism: Gardenia jasminoides; assembly: GCA_013103745.1. Taxonomy (NCBI): domain Eukaryota; kingdom Viridiplantae; phylum Streptophyta; class Magnoliopsida; order Gentianales; family Rubiaceae; genus Gardenia; species Gardenia jasminoides. The sequence goes on from CM023099.1 coordinate 20,860,476, forward strand.
CTCAACAAGTCACAAAATTTTAGTTAAATCATACCCATTATTCAGAGATCTTTATCTCATAGCAAAACTCCTTATGGTAAAGCAACCTTGAGTACTCCAACAAGTTAACTTGAACATGATCAATTTTTACTATAATAATGGAAGGCAACTTCAACTTGATTTAATATTTAATTTGAGGGATTTTAACTAATAATTTAAATATATTATAAAGGTCTCATCAAATCAAACATAGTATGCATATTTATCTATAAATAAACAAACATACTATAAACGTGGATGATTATGGACTTTAATCCTAAGCTAGTTTCCCCGAGCCAAGAGGAGACTAGATGGTCAAACTAAGGGACAAGAACATCTCATACCACGTACACCTCTCAGATGTGCGCCATGGTGGATGTGAGTGCCATCTCCATCTTCATTGTACATTACAATTGTAAATTCTAATCTATACATTTGTATCCTTACCTCTCCCTATCCTTAATGAATAAATAAAAATACATTACATTTTTTTGAGAGAAACCTTGAGAGTTACATTCAAGGGGTGAGATGAGAAGAGAATTTACATCAAGAATACGAGAGAAAGGCAGGTGCACAGACCTATTTCAAAATACCATCAATCCATCCATTCACACATTCAACCATACACAATCACATTGGTCTTAGTCCATAATCATCCACCATGCAATCATATAATATAATTAAATGAAAGCATAAAATTTTTTTATTTAGTTCTAGTCATATATCATTATATGCACAAGTCTTTAATCAATAAAAACTTTAATCAAGGGGTTTAAAAATTGATTGAATCAAATTCAATTAATTTCGAAAAATAGCTTTAGTGACAGAAAACAGCTTTTAGCGACGAATATCCTTCTCAAGAAATTTGTCGCTAAAAGTTTCAGCGACGCACAGTTCAATCAATTTCTAAAAACAGCTTTAGTGACAGAAAACAGGTTTTAGGCGACGAATATCCTTCACAAGAAATCTGTCGCTAAAAGTTTCAAACACGCACAACCACCTTTTCAGAATTATATTTGATATAATTTTATTTTATTCATAATAAATTTAGGCAATAATTCAAAGATACTTTTGGAAAATAACAAGATCAAATTTGGAAAATTAACTTAAATAAGAAATCTAGATTTCTTATTGTTTTAGGTTTCCTAAAACACAAGTTAGATTAGAAAATCTTTATTTCCTAATAAGTCATATCTATTTTCCAATTTTGATTTTGTTTCCTACTTGTTATCTAATTTCCAAAACTTTGGATTTCCAAGAACTATAAAATCTTTTGAGGACAAAATCCGGAAAACAAAAAAACCCTTTTTCAAATTTTCAATTTTAAACCACCATTGAATGTATAATTAATTCTTAATTAACATATATGACAACTAAATAAACTAATTGCATGTCTTATCAAGGTTGGTTACGATACCCTTTGTTAGGAATTGAAGAAATAAAGCGGCCGGATAAAATTAAAATTTTCAATTCCAAGAGAGATCAATCCTTGATAAAACATGCAATTTGTACACGGTGTTTATTGAGAATACCTTAAACAATGGAGTACTAACAGCACGTAGAGGTAGGTGATGAATCCACGTGGCCGCTCAAGCTGCACGGCCTCTAGCGGTGATCCAAGCAATTCCTTTTGCCGAAACCTCCAAGGCTATTCAACCCTTGCTTGTGTTAGTGCTAGCTAACCTTTATTGACACAAGTGAATGAGATAATCACTCAATCTCACAACTAGGGTTGCTCGAATGTCAAGTAGGAAGAAGAAACAATTTTTCTCCTCTTAACACTCTAAAATAAAACCCTAGCCAAACTTTCTAATTTTTGGGTAATTTTTCCAAACGAACTTTCAGAGATAAAAACCCTCAAAATTGTGTCTTGTCTTGTATGTTTAAGCAAGAGTAATATGAGGTATTTATAGACCATTAGGTTGTTCCAAACCGTATGGATCGGGTTAGTTTGCTTAAGGATTCAGTTTCCTAATCCAGCAAAACTTAGTTTCCTTGGATCCAATTTCCTAATCCAAGTACAACTCCTTGTCTTGGAAGAAACAACCATAATTACACCATAAGTCCTCAATGTTTAATCTGTCTCACAAATTAAACCATAAATAGTCCAATTCAATAATTTCAAATCCTTATTTGAATCACATTTAATTCAACCAAAGGAATTCTTAAAGTGTGTGACCCATTAGGTTCTCAATTACTTGGCAATAAGAATAAATCATAATTCTCACTTAATAAGAGTTAGATAAATTAAAAAACCCTTTTAATTTATCATTGATTCAATCAATCAATTGACTCATTCTTATAGATCAAGATTGGCATCTAGCAATGCATCATGACCACCCAAGTAATGAGAAAAGTCAAGTGGATGACTTCACCTTTCAATGAACATTTACTATGTAATTTATATCCTTTCACCATACTTATCTCACATTAATCATGGAACATGTACCAATTCCATACATGATTAATGTATCTTTCTTGTACCAAAATATAACTCTAAAAGAACAAGTACTTAAAACCAGCTTTTAAGACTCATTCACTTAGTACTAAGATTTCTTGAGTCATATTTCACAAGAGGCCAACAATGAGATAACTCCTCTTCCACAAGAGGTGGTGAATCCTTATAGATTATTCACTACCTTTCCATACTTCAAATGTATATACCCAAACGCGTTAATGATGTAGGCATTCCCTTTTACAGAGCAATCATATAACAATTGAAATATACACATCCATATTCAAGATACTGTGAAAATCTTAAGTCCAAGAATCATTTACATAAAATGTCATTTAGAGATTAACCTTTTGGCACAAAAGTAATCTCTAAGTGGATCAATCTAGTGAACTTGATCATATCATCAAGCACCCATATACTTGCTTAGGTGCCTCATACACCATAGTAGATGAGATCTACAATTTTATCAACAAAAGCGCATAGTATATGCTAGTCTAACCATATTAGTAATGTCCATTCTTATTAATACTTTGACTAGAGATATTTAAGAATAAACTTTATAATTAATCGAATGAGACTCATCATCATAACATTTATAATCTCATTGATCAAGTTTATTCTAGGGACTTTATCACACAAGTATTAACATACAAGCAATCAATGTGATAAATATGTCATTTGTTAATGCATAAATAATTCAAGTACATATAAGGGACCCTAAAAGTGATTGTCTTTAGGCATATATACTAACAATCTCCCACTTGCACTAAAACCAATCACTCACATGCCAAAGGCCATATAAGCTTACATGATTATCATGTAATTTTTGAGACAAAGGCTTAGTCAACGGATCAGCTATATTCTTATCCGTGGGGACTCTTTCTATCTTTACATCATTTCTCCCAATAATCTCTCTGATCAAATGGTATCGTCTTAATACATGTTTGGACCGTTGATGAGACCTTGGTTCCTTTGCCTGTGCAATTGCTCCATTATTGTGATAATAAAAAGTTATTGGATCATTAATGGAAGGAACCACACCAAGTTCAGAAATGAACTTCTTGATCCAAACGGCCTCTTTAGCTGCCTCAGCAGTTGCGATGTATTCAGCTTTAGTTGTAGAATCCGCTGTGGTCTCCTGCTTGGAGCTCTTCCAAGTCACAACTCCACCATTTAATGTGAACACGTACCCAGACTGAGACCGACTATCATCTTTATCGACAGTCGGCATCGTTGTATCCTTCGATTTGCAAATTGGCACCTCCATATACCAAGACCATGTCTTTCGTTCTTCTCAAATATTTGAGAATATTTTTGACAGCCACCCAGTGTTTGTCACCAGGATTAGCTTGGTATCTGCTTGTAACACTTAAAGCATATGAGACATCGAGTCTAGCACACAACATAGAGTACATGATAGAACCTATTGCCGAAGCATAAGGTGTTCTAATCATGCGCGCTCTTCCTCTTCGTTAGGGCACATATCCTTAGAAAGGTAAATGTCCATGAGATATTGGCAACAAGCCTTTCTTAGAATTTTCCATGTTAAATCTCTTTAACATTTTATCTATGTATGTGGATTGTGAAAGGCCCAACAATCTTTTCGATCTATCTCTATAGATCCTCATTCCCAGAATGTAGATTGCTTCTCCTAGATCTTTCATGGAGAAATTCTTGGACAACCATACCTTATCTTGAAGCATGGGTATGTCATTTCCTATAATTAATATGTCATCCACATATAACACAAGGAAACATATTGAGCTCCCACCGACCTTCTTATATACACATGATTCGCTTGATTTTGTAAGAAACCAAACCCTTGATTACTTCATCAAAACGAATGTTCCAACTCCTAGAAGCTTGCTTTAGACCATAAATAGATCTTGCGCTTGCATACTTTGTTGGCATTTCTAGATGTAAACGTTGTGTCATATACACTTCTTCTTGAAGGTTTCCGTTAAGGAAAGCTGTTTTAACATCCATTTGCCAAATTTCATAATCATAGTACGCAGCTATAGCAAGCATTATTCAATGGATTTAAGCATGGCTAGGAAAGGTCTCCCTCAAAGTCAACACCTTGTCTTTGATTATAACCCTAGCCACTAGCCTTGCTTTATAGGTAACAACCTTACCTTCCATGTCGGTCTTCTTTTTGAAGACCCATTTGCACCCTATAGGCTTTATCCCTTTAGGTGGTTCAACTAAAGTCCATACCTTATTATCATACATGGAATCCATTTTTTCTTCAAGCCATTTCTTGAGTCTTTATTTTTTCTAGAACCTCTTCAGTAGGTCGTCGGAGTATCATCTTCTAAGATGAATATGTCATCATACCTCTTTAGGTGCATAATGTAGTCTATTAGACCTACGAAGATCCTGATGGTATCTGGAGCTTCTTCGCTGCCTCAGAAGCTAGCTCCAGCTCCATCGACTGCTCTTGTCTATTTGTTTATCTTGAACCTCTTCAAGATCTATCTTACTCCCACTACTCTCCTCTAGAATAAAACTCTTTTTCTAGAAAGGTAGCATGTCTTGAGATAAACACTTTTTGATTCAATTGGATGATAGAAGTAATATCCAATTGTTTCTTTTGGATATTCCACAAATAGACATTTGTCAGATCTTGGTTCAAGTTTATCTGACACATCCCGCTTTACATAAGCTGGACATCCCCAAATCTTCATATGTGAAAGATTTGGTCTTCTACCTCTCCATATCTCCTATGGAGTAGAAGGAACAGTCTTTGATGGAACACATTCAAAGTATAGGAAGTCACATGGCATGCCCCCAAAACGATTTTGGCAAATTTGCACGACTCATCATGGATCGTACCATTATCCAATAGGGTGCCATTTCTCCTCGAAACTCCATTCATTTGTGGTGTTTTTGAGGTGTCCTTTGATCAAGAATACCATGATCTCTCGAGCATGCTCAAACTCTTGGTCCAAGTATTCTCCACCCTATCGGATCTTAAGGTTTTAATACTTTTACCAAGTTGTTTCTCTACTTCATTCTTAAACTCTATAAACTTTCCAAAGGTATCAGATTTGTGTTTCATTAAGTAGACAAAACCATACCTTGAAAAGTCATGCTGAAAGTTACGAAGTAGGAGAAACCACCTCTAGCTTGAATTGTCATTGGACCACATACATCACTATGTATCAATCCTAACAACTCACTTGCTCTCGCCTTCCCGAAAGGGAGTTTTGGTCAATTTTCCTTGCAAACAAGATTCACATGTTTCAAATGATTCATAATCAAATGAGTCCAAATAACCATTTTGGTATAATTTTGGATATCGTTCATTTACATGACCCAATCTACAATGCCAAAGGTACGCGTTTGATTAACACCATCCAATTTACGCTTTTAGTGTTTACATTGAGGATTGGATTTGTTATATCTAGAATATATAAACCATTTTTCATAGGAATTCCATAAAAATTCCATTACGTGAAAAAGAACAACATTTATTCTTAATACTAATGGAAAAACCTTCCATGTCCAAACATGAAATAGAAATTATGTTTGCAAGTTAATCACATCGAACATAATAACAATTGTTTAATTCTAAAACAAGTCCACTAGGTAAAGATAAATGATATGTTCCTACATCTATGGCCACAACTCTTGCTCCATTGCCTACTTTTCAGTAGGGATCACTTCATTTTTCTTCAACATTCTACTTTCCTTTAGTCCCCGCATATTCAAACAAATATGAGAACCACTTCCGTATCCAATACCCAGTGAATTATTAGAAGTAGAGATTAACCTCAATCATATACACACCTTGAGTAGCAGCTTCATTAAGCTTCTTCTCTAAGGCTGTCGAGATAGTCCTTGCAATTCCGCTCCAATGTCCATCTTGCCACAATGGAAGCATTTGCCCTTTGCCTTGTTCTTATTCTTGTTTTATGCCCCAGGTTTGGTTATCTTTTGTTCTTCTTGGACTTAGATTTTGACTTTTAGTCTTAGTCCTTGAGGAATTTGAAGAAACCACTAAAACTGGGCCCTTGTCCCTTTTAAGATTAGCCTCGGCTTCCTTGAGCATATTCAACAATTCCGTGTAACGTAGTCTCCACTTTATTCATGTGGTAATGCTAATGCATGAATATGTGTCGTAGTGACTGCAAAACCAGGTCAACACTTAACTCATGGTCCATGACAAAGCCTAATTGGCCTAATTTTTCAATATAGCCAATCATCTTTAGCACATGTTCGATCCAAGAGCCTTCAGCCATTCGACACCAGCAGGACTTTTGAAACTGCATATCTCTGGTTCTAGACCGCACCAAACAACTCTTGTAGGTGAAACATTATATCATAAGCATTCATGTGTTCATGTTGCTTTTGAAGCTCAAAAGACATGGATGCTAACATGACACATACAACTGTATCATAGTCCGCATGATGTTTGTTGAACTGCTCAACAATCTCAATTGGGGCATTAGGTGGGTGATTCCAAGGGAGGGGTGCATCAAGAACATAGACAAGACGCTCATGCTTGAGAACAATTCTCAAATTACGCGGGTCAAGAAATTAGATCCGGTCAATTTGCAATTGTCAAGGATAGCACGTAAATTAATGTTGGAAGACATTCTACAACAAAGTAAAAATAGAATGAATATTGATATTTATGCTAAACAAAACCAAATTAAATGACATAAATAAATTTTGATTTTTGCTCCCACTATTTTAATACAAATTTCATAACCCTCATATATGAATTTGGGAATTTAACAATTCCTAGTGGGTCTAGAATCCCATTTAGTTATTTTGACCTTGAATGTACTCAACAAATCAAAATAATTTCAAAAGGTAGGTACATTTTACCAATTACAACCCTTGTAACTTCTAGATAGTTGGGTTATCAACTTGACAACACATCTTATGTGTTACCCAACCTTGCCTCTAAAAAAATTTTTTTTATGACTTTGAGTGTACTCAACAAGTCACAAAATTTTAGTTAAATCATACCCATTATTCAGAGATCTTATCTCATAGCAAAACTCCTCATGGTAAAGCAACCTTGAGTGTACTCAACAAGTTAACTTGAACATGATCATTTTACTATAATAATGGAAGGCAACTTCAACTTGATTTAATATTTAATTTGAGGGATTTTAACTAATAATTTAAATATATTATAAAGGTCTCATCAAATCAAACATAGTATGCATATTTATCTATAAATAAACAACATACTATAAGCGTGGATGATTATGGACTTTAATCCTAAGCTAGTTTCCCCGAGCCAAGAGGAGACTAGATGGTCAAACTAAGGGACAAGAACATCTCCATGCCCGACACCTCCTCAGAGTGTGCCGCCATGGTGGATGTAGTGCCATCTCCATCTTCATTGTACATTACAATTGTAAATTCTAATCTATACATTTGTATCCTTACCTCCTCTATCCTTAATGAATAAATAAAAATACATTACATTTTTTTTTTTTGAGAGAAACCTTGAGTTACATTCAAGGGAGTGAGATGAGAAGAGAATACGTCAAGAATATGAGAAAGGCGTAGGGTGCACAGACCCTATTTCAAAATACCATCAATCCATCCATTCACACATTCAACCATACACAATCACATTGGTCTTAGTCCATAATCATCCACCATGCAATCATATAATATATAATTAAATGAAAGCATAAAAATTTTTTTATTTAGTTCTAGTCATATATCATTATATGCACAAGTCTTTAATCAATAAAAACTTTAATCCAAGGGGTTTAAAAAATTGATTGAATCAAATCAATTAATTTCCGAAAAATAGCTTTAGTGACAGAAAACAGCTTTTAGCGACGAATATCCTTCTCAAGAAATTTGTCGCTAAAAGTTTCAACGCACAGTTCAATCAATTTCTAAAACAGCTTTGAGTGACAGAAAACAGGTTTTAGCGACGAATATCCTTCACAAGAAATCTGCGCTAAAAGTTTCAGCGACGCACAGCCACCTTTTCAGAATTATATTTGGTATAATTTTATTTTATTCATAATAAATTTAGGCAATAATTCCAAAGATACTTTTGGAAAATAACCAAGATCAAATTTGGAAAATTAACTTAAATAAGAAATATAGATTTCTTATTGTTTTAGGTTTCCTAAAACACAAGTTAGATTAGGAAATCTTTATTTCCTAATAAGTCATATCTATTTTCCAATTTTGATTTTGTTTCCTACTGTTATCTAATTTCCAAAACTTTGGATTTCCAAGAACTATAAAATCTTTGAGGACAAAATCGAAAACAAAAAAAACCCTTTTTTTTTCCAATTTAAACCACCATTGAATCGCATATAATTAATTCTTAATTAACATATATGACAACTAATAAACTAATTGCATGTCTTATCAAGGTTGGCTCTGATACCACTGTTAGGAATTGAAGAAATAAAGCAGCGGATAAAATTAAAATTTTCAATTCCAAGAGAGGATCAATCCTTGATAAAAACATGCAATTTGTACTGAGGGTGTTTATTGAGAATACCTTAAACAATGGAGTACTACAACGTAGAGGTAGGTGGCGAATCCACGTCAGCTCAAGCGTCTGACCTCTAACGGTGATCCAGAATTCTTTTGCCGAAACCTCCAAGGCTATTCAACCATTGCTTGTGTTAGTGCTAGCTAACCTTTATTGACACAAGTGAATGAGATAATCACTCAATCTCACAACTAGGGTTGCTCGAATGTCAAGTAGGAAGAAGAAACAATTTTTCTCCTCTTAACACTCTAAAATAAAACCCTAGCCCAACTTTCTAATTTTTGGGTAATTTTTCCAAACGAACTTTCAGAGATAAAAACCCTCAAAATTGTGTCTTGTCTTGTATGTTTAAGCAAGAGTAATATGAGGTATTTATAGACCATTAGGTTGTTCCAAAACCGTATGGAAATCGGAGTTAGTTTGCTTAAGGATTTAGTTTCCTAATCCGAGCAAAACTTAGTTTCCTTAAGGATCCAATTTCCTAATCCAAGTACAACTCCTTGTCTTGGAAGAAACAACCATAATTACACCATAAGTCCTCAATGTTTAATCTGTCTCACAAATTAAACCATAAATAATCCAATTCAATAATTTCAAATCCTTATTTGAATCACATTTAATTCAACCAAAGGAATTCTTAAAGTGTGTGACCCATTAGGTTCTCAATTACTTGGCAATAAGAATAAATCATAATTCTCACTTAATAAGAGTTAGATAAATTAAAAAACCCTTTTAATTTATCATTGATTCAATCAATCAATTGACTCATTCTTATAGATCAAGATTGGCATCTAGCAATGCATCATGACCACCCAAGTAATGAGAAAAGTCAAGTGGATGACTTCACCTTTCAATGAACATTTACGATGTAATTTATATCCTTTCACCATACTTATCTCACATTAATCATGGAACATGTACCAATTCCATACATGATTAATGTATCTTTCTTGTACCAAAATATAACTCTAAAAGAACAAGTACTTAAAACCAGCTTTTAAGACTCATTCACTTAGTACTAAGATTTCTTGAGTCATATTTCTCAAGAGGCCAACAATGAGATAACTCCTCTTCCACAAGAGGTGGTGAATCCTTATAGATTATTCACTACCTTTCCATACTTCAAATGTATATACCCAAACGTTAATGATGTGAGCATTCCCTTTTACAGGAGCAATCATATAACAATTGAAATATACACATCCATATTCAAGATACTGTGAAAATCTTAAGTCCAAGAATCATTTACATAAAATGTCATTTAGAGATTAACCTTTTGGCACAAAAGTAATCTCTAAGTGGATCAATCTAGTGAACTTGATCATATCATCAAGCACCCATATACTTGCTTAGGTGTCTCATACACCATAGTAGATGAGATCTACTATTTTATCAACAAAAGCGGCATAGTATATGCTAGTCTAACCGTATTAGTAATGTCCCTTCTTATTAATACTTTGACTAGAGATATTTAAGAATAAACTTTATAATTAATCGAATGAGACTCATCATCATAACATTTATAATCTCATTGATCAAGTTTATTCTAGGGACTTTATTACACAAGTATTAACATACAAGCAATCAATGTGATAAATATGTCATTTGTTAATGCATAAATAATTCAAGTACATATAAGGGACCCTAAAAGTGATTGTATTTAGGGCATATATACTAACACTACGGACTTTGGTTCTTGACTTAAAAGTTGACGAAGAGTCAACGGGCTATCTTATGATCAAGCTCTAGTGGAATTGGCTTTTGGAAGCCACTCGTATCCTTTTAAATATATTTGTTATTATATTTGTCTTATGACTTCTTGCTAACTCGAGCAGTGTTCTCCTTGTAAATACCATCTCCTAGTCGAGAGGTCCGAGTAGTGTTCTTTACCACCATCTCCTAATTGAGAGACTCGAGCAGTGTTCTCCTCATGAACACCTTCTCCTAGTCGAGAGGCTCGATGTATTTTGTACTTGGTTGTGATATTTGTCCCTTATTTCACATTTTAAATGTAATATTTGACTACTGGAGTTTGCTTTTGGAACCTCATTAAGCTATTAGCTCACCCTATTTTCCCTTTTGTTTTCCTTAGCAGGGGGATTTGCTTGAGCTTAGGGTTGGGAGTACGTGCGAGTAGTACAAGTTTTGTGTTACTTTTGTTTAAGGGATGTACTATAAAACCCTATCAAGGATAAGTTTAGCTTTTGGTTTTGTATCCTCAGTCCTCGTTGACTTTTAAGTTTGAACGGTAGTGTGAAACTTATGTAACTATGTTGGTTGACTTTTGAATTTGGGAGAAAGTTTAGAGTTGTTGGTTTATGTTTGGTTACCCTAGGGTTCGCCCTAGGGAGAAGTGGGGCTGTCACAAAGTTGGTCCATTTTTATCTCAGGCTTTTGGAAAAAAAATGGTCTTTGGTTTTGCAGCAATTTGGTAAGTGGATGGGATTAGGTTTTCTTAAACACAACAACTCAAAATTGCACCAATATTTTCGGATCAGCAATGCAAACTTTAAGACAATCTGCAGGAGAAACAATTCAGCCTTCGGTGTTCAATCAATTTTTTTTTTAAGGTTTCAAGAATGTTTTTATTGTTCAAGAATCTCAAGAAATTTTCCCAGAATTTGATCACGACTTGCAAGGATAATTCGAGATAGCAACAAGATGCAATTTGCTGGAACAAGTTTAGCCAAATTAACTCAAGAAACCGGCAATAAGGCTGGGCAGTTTTATGGACAGATTTCTAGGTTTCAACAATATTGACTTTTTCTTGTTTAAGAACGCAAGGAATTTTTTTTTAAACGAAACAGCAACAACCACCAACACAAGAGACAACACAAGACACTAGACTGGATGAAACAACACAAAAGGAATCACGGAACAAAGCTGGAGAAGTACAACGATTGACACGACCCTAGTGATAGACACAAAAGCCCTAGCGGCTGTTTGTTTGTTTCTTGTTTTCTTGACTCACGACTTGACACACGGCTAGAGGCAGCAAGAGATGAAGGAAAAGAACAGAATTACTAGATGACACAAACGACAAAGAAAAGAGATATAACCTGGATACCAACGACTAGCTCTGGTACCAACTGATATGAGCTTCGCCAAGGAGACGAAATTCGTAACCCAAGATCAAGAACTCGAAAACCAGGTTTGGATGAGCGGAAGCAACCTCTTAGACCACTCTGACCCCTATGGTGCAAACGTTATTGATATGATCTCAACCCGTGACCAAACGAATTAGCGAACCTAGGTTTTGGTAGAAGGCAATCAAGTGCGTTTCTTGATTGATAAGCCAAACTCAAACAATCAAGAAAATCTCTAAAGTGTTCAAGGGTGCTATGAAGCCAAGAGAAATCTCTATCTCAATTGCAAAATTGCTGGAAAATTTTGATGAATATTGAAGTATATTAAATGTTGAGAAAAGGCCTTTTTTATAGGCTTACAATATCCCTAATACCTAATCTAAAATGGACTCCAAATCCGGACAAGGTTTGGAAACCTTGAGGCCGAATAGACACCTTATTCCTAATGTGACTTGGGATCACTTATTACTAATTAACATCGAAGTAAGTTCTTTAGGCATGACCATTAGGCATGGGCACGCCTAACTAGCGGCAACGCTTCTGCCAAGCTGCTCCTTAGGTGTGACCACTTGGCGCGGGCACGTCTAACTAGCGGCAACGCTTCTGCCCTGACTGAATGTTGCAGCTAATTATCAAAAATGAAAATTACATAGAATAACTAACCAAAAGCTGAAATTAATAGCCGAACTAGCCCTCATCAACTCGTAGTAAGGTAACACATGGATGCTCATCAGCTTGAAGACTTTCAAACAACTTGGAATCGCCATATGACGCATGAGCATCCTGCACGAAAGCTTGTAATGACTCTTTAAACCTTTTAGCATGTGCACGAGTGATCAGACCTTGAGGTACTTGAACTTGAGGAACACATGAATTCCGGACAGCTTGTGTATCTTGTGCATTCACATCACTAACCTTAAATATATCTCCGTAATGTCTCTACGTATGCTTGGTTTCATCTTAGAGTTATTACTCATCTCTCGGAACAAAATTTGATGCTTAAACGTGCTGATGGGAGTGCACGATCCTAAGGAATCAAAGTCATGTCAAGTCCCTGGCATTCAATACTTTTCATGCCAAGTTCGTTGGGGACCAATGAACAAAGTGAAGAACAAAGGCTTTTGGGGAGCGTCGTGTAGATGTTTATGCTTTGTTTGGTTCGATTCTTGGCAAGGGTATTCTTGTCCATTTTCCCTTGTTTTTCCTTAGTTATTCTTGGTAGGAATAATCGGATCAGCCTTGATGTAATGCTGGCCGAATTCTAGTTGTTTATTAAGTCAATTTAGTTGTTTAGTAATTTCCTAAAACCTAGGGCCAAGCTGACCGAACCTAGATAGGTTAATTTAAGTATTTTGAGTCCAAGTTAAATTAAGATTTTGAGTCTTTTGTAAGGCTATAAATAGCCAAGAGTCAATCGAAATTATCCAATCAAGTTTTATCAAATATTTTGTGAGTTTTTCAATTTCTCTTTCCAAGAGAGCCTTTCTTGAATACTTGAGAGTTTTCTTGAGTTATTCAATCTTGAACTTATCAATCAAGTCATCACCTTGATTATGGCGTTCTTCTACCTACAAACTTTGGTTCGCTAAATCGTTAGATCGTGGGTCTTTTCTCAAGGTTCGTGATCTCGGGGTTTAGAGGGGTCGATAGTTTCCGACTATCAACTTGAATTTTCATCTAGATCCGTCATTGACAAAGTACGAGTTCATACCGTTTGGGAGGTTTGTATCAGTTGGTTATCAGAACTAGTTGACGAATTCAAGTATATCACTTGTATTGTAAGTTTTCTTGGTTAAAATTCTGTTTGAGTCTTGGACACTTGTTGTTTCTTGTTTTTGTTTAAAGCTGTCTTCGTATCTCATTTTGTTTCTGTCCGTATCTCATTTGTGTTGCTATCCATGTTTTTTCCTTGAGTTGTGTCTTGTTGGAGTCTTGTCTTCTTGTTTCTTGCATCTTCAAGTCGTTTAAAGAGTCAAATTTTTTTTTTTTGCTGTTACACTTGTTTCTTGATCCCTGTCCGTAATCTTGTTTCTTGTTTTCTTTCCATATTCTTGTCCTTGAGTTGAGTCTAAATTGTGTCTTTTTGTTTCATCCGAATTGTGTCTATTTTGAGTCTTGATCAATTGCTGGAAACTATGGATAATTGTTTGAACCTTGAGCCTGTTTTCTTATGCCAACTTGATTTCTTGAAGCACACCCGAAATCTTGGAACAAAACTTCAACCAAGTCTTAAACTTTCAATGCTATTTCTTGAAGTTCGTGAAAACCACGCTTGAACAATCTTGATTTTTGGGATTACACCACTGAAACTTGAAGTTTTAAACAGAATCCATCAGCTAAAAAAAGAAAAAAAATGGCACAAAAATAGAAACGAAGAAAGAAAAAAGGAACCGATTGTTTTTTGAAATCTTTTGCTTGAAACCTGATTTGATCTTGTGTGTGTGATCCGAATATCTCGCAAACAGTTGCTGTTCAAAGCTGGAACTTCATCTTGGTAGTATTGGAACATCATTGAATACTTTGGAAGGGTGAAATTCAAATTTGGAAGGTGAAGGACCAAACCAAAAATTGAGTTTCCTAAATTTCCAGATTCTTCTTTCCTAAAGTGTACCGGTTTTTCTTGTTGCTAAAAGTTGAGAAATTGCTTAGGAAACTTAACCAAATCCTTATCACAGTTTCCTAATCCTTGAAGTCACAGCCCACCGCCTCAAAACGACATCAAAACCAATTCAAAACAGCCTTAAAACCTACCCACCGCCTTTGAGTCATACCAAAACCAAATCAGTCTTGGATGCCTTCCCACCGCCTTGAGCAAGGGACCACCCAAATCCGAACTGGTCTTGAATGTTTTGGAAACCCGAATTCCTGACCTTTTGTTAATCATTGTCCACGTGATTTGCTTTAGTTTTCCAGCAATAAGTTGTCGTTCTAATCTGAAATTTGAGTCTTCAAATCAGAATTCTTGAGTTGGTTAGTCTAGTCTTGTTCTTTTCCAAATTTAATTAGGAGTGAGTTCTTAGTTTCCTAATTCTAGCCAATTCAAGTTTCCTATTTCTCTTGAATCTTGTGCGGGTAGTTTAGGAAGCTTTCCAATTCCTTCTTTTCAGTAATTCTTAGTCCTTTTTCGTCTCATCCATTTATTTAAAAAAAAAAATTGGACCACTTGAAGAATTCACAATCTTGGTGCAAACTTGGTGGAGAAGCTCGGTTGAACAACTTTGGAGAAAATTCTGATTTCTGCAAGAAGGGCAATCAAGCGAATTGAGAAGTGATTGGTGAGATCATTAGAGTGTTCAAACACTTGAGTGATACAAGAGAGTGAGGGGAAACACGTGAGAAAGCGTGTAAGGTTTTTTATACTAACATTCTTGTTGAGTTTTGTAGGTTAATAGTCAACATGTCTCAAAGCCAAGAGGCAACTGATACCTTTGATCTAAAACTCATCCTTGAATCATTGCAAGGGGAAATTGACCGCATTAATAGATGGTTCGATACATTGGAGGATAAAATGGAGAAGGCAAGTCCAATCAAAAGCATTTCCAAGAAACAACCACCCTTGGAGGAACTATTTGATTCAGACTATGAGGAAAATTTTGGTGAGGCTGAGCACCAAAGGAAGGGCCCCAAACAAAACTCTAATCAAGGGAATGATGACACCATCAAAGAGGTAAAACTGAACATTCCTTCTTCTCAAGGAAAATCTGCTTACTTGGAGTGGGAACGGAAGATTGAGAAGATTTTTGATTGTCATAACTACTCTGAGTTGCAAAAGGTAAAGCTAGTAGTGGTAGACTGCACTGACTATGCTGCAATTTGGTGGGATCAGCTAAGGAGTCAGCAAAGGAGAAATGAAGCACCTGCCATCCAAACTTGGGATGAACTAAAGCTCATCATGAGGAAACGGTTCATACCAGCCTACTACCATCGAGAATTGCATAACAAACTACAAACTCTCTCTCAAGATAGTATGACTGTAGAGGACTACTATAAAGAGATGGAAATGGCAATGATGAGGGCCGACATCCGTGAAGATTCAGAGGCAACAATGGCTAGATTCTTGAGAGGTCTTCGGGCTGAAATAGCTGACATTGTGGAGCTTCATCACTATCTTGATATTGAAGAATTGGTAGACAAAGCTAGCAAGGTGGAGAAGAGGCTTAAGACGAGGGGTACGCCTTGCCAAAACTCCAACTTCCAATTTGGAAAGTGGAAGAATCAGCCATTTAAGGAGGAAAACAACACCTCCAACACTCAAAATGTGGCCAAGGTAGGAGGAGTACCGAGTGGAAGTAACCGGCCAAATTTTCCCTCATCCAAGCCGAGGCCAAGAGAGGATAATAGGGACCTGAGACGCTACGTGTTTCAAGTGTCAAGGTTTTGGGCACATCACTTCCCAATGCCCAAACCAAAGGACCATGCTCATGCTAGAAAATGGGGAACTCTTGACTGATGATGAAAATGAGTAGGAAGATATGCCTCCATTGAATGAGGAAAATGAAGATGATGAGGAAATTGAAGAGAAACCCGTTAATGGTAAGGTTGGATTGGTTGCAAGAAGAGCACTAGCTACTCAAGCTAGTAAGGATGACCTCCAACAGGAAAATCTCTTCTATTCAAGATGCCAAGTGTCTGACAAACTTTGCAGCTTAGTAATTGACCCAGGGAGTTGCACTAACGTTGCCAGTGCATTGATGGTGGAGCGACTCAACTTGCCCTCAAGTGAACACCCTCGACCTTACAAGCTTCAATGGTTGGACAACAGTGGTGAGGTATGTGTTCATAAGCTAGTCTTGATTTCTTTTAGCATTGGTTGATATATAGATGATGTTTTATGTGATGTTGTACCAATGCAAGCTACACACATCATTTTGAGTCGTCCTTGGCAATTTGACAAAAAAGTCAATTTTGATGGTTTCTTGAATAAGTACTCTTTTAGGCACAATGGTAAAAAGATCACACTTGCACCTCTTACACCTGAACAAGTGCATGAGGACCAAGTTAATTTGCAAAAAGAGTATGATTTGCATGTTGTGAACAAAAAGAAAAATTTGGAGGGAAAGAAAGGCCCTAAGGCCGAAACTCACCCTAAGCAAATTGAGCATGTCCATTCGGCCATTAAGCCTAGGAAGGAAAAGAAAACAAGCATGCTAGCTAGGGTTAAAAATGTAAGGAAGGCTTTGCATTCTCATCAGTTTTTACTTACTTTGTTTTTCAAAGAATCTTTACTCACAAAGGAACCTAAAGTTTCCTTGCCTAGTGTGTTTCTCAAGTCTTTACAGGTTCCACGGCATCTTTCTATGCAAGCATTTAGCTCTCAAAATGACGTCTTCCATGCTGATTTTGAATTACTTGGGGTTGAGTTTAAATCAATTAGCTCATGGACGTGTGCAACCTTGCCTAAGCAGCATATTCCTAGTCCATATGGTGAACTTGTTCCTCAATGTTCAATGATTGAAAAGGGAAGTCTCATAACTCACCTTTCTTCTTTTTGTGCTAGCAAGTTGGTCTTTGCATTGTATAATCCTCATGAGAGTGACATTGCATGTAGTTTTTGTGTTATCTTACATTCTAGTCCCTTAGCTATGTCTTTTGAGTCATATCCTTTGTCATGTTTCTAAATCCATTTCCCATGTTACATTCGTGCCTTTAAATGCTGTTTTCCAAGAATCTCATTCAACTTTGCATGTTTTAAACATTGTTCATTTGCAAGTGTCTAGATGTCTTTGTTTCATCTTCTTGCCAACATACGGTCATAGCACTTTCCAGGGGTCAAATGCACCTTTTGCTTGTTATCAGCATGTGATAGATATGTCCAAATTATTAAGTTCGATTCCTTATTCATGTGCTAAGTTGAATCTTATCATTGGAGCCCACGCATTCTCAACTTGTGTGATGTCTTTTGATTCGGATTTCCACCTAAGATCAATAGATAATCTTCGTTTTGTTTGTTTTGTGTTTGATCTAGGTATACAGGCACCTAGTTCGCCTGGAACATCTTTTGCTATTGGACATGATCCTGCTATCTACACTAAGCTTTGATTCGAGGTCGAATCCTCTCAAGAGGGGGGGAATGATGCAAGTGCATGATCCTAAGGAATCAAAGTCATGTCAAGTCCCAGGCATTCAATACTTTCCATGCCAGGTTCGTTGGAGACCAATGAACAAAGTGAAGAACAAAGGCTTTTGGGGAGCATCTTTGAGTGTAGATGTTTATGCTTTGTTTGGTTCGATTCTTGTCAAGGGCATTCTTGTTCATTTTCCTTGTTTTTCCTTAGTTACTCTTGGTAGGAATAATCGGATCAGCCTTGATGTAATGCTGGCCGAATTCTAGTTGTTTATTAAGTCAATTTAGTTGTTTAGTAATTTCCTAAAACCTAGGGCCAAGCTAGCCGAACCTAGATAGGTTAATTTAAGTATTTTGAGTCCAAGTTAAACTAGGATTTTGAGTCTTTTGTATGGCTATAAATAGCCAAGAGTCATTCGAAATTATTCAATCAAGTTTTGTCAAATATTTTGTGAGTTTTTCACTTTCTCTTTCCAAGAGAGCCTTTCTTGAATACTTGAGAGTTTTCTTAAGTTATTCAATCTTGAACTTATCAATCAAGTCATCACCTTGATTGTGGCGTTCTTCTACCTAAAAACTTTTGATGTGAGTATGGATGCCAACGTGTGCTTACGAATTTGTACTAAGTTCAAATGCCCCAAGTTGATCCATTCTAAGTTGTTTCATTCAGAAATTCGTTCTAAAATGGTCAACAAGCTTGGGAATCGTTGGTCAAGCGCGCGGAGGAAGAAGCGTGAAGCTAAAATGCGGAGAGAATGCAAAATGGCTCGATCCGCGGACCAATGCATCACGGTTCCACTCTTCGCGAATCCTAGTCTGAAGCGAATTTTCTGAGATCCGCGGACCTATCCGCGAACTATGCCTCGCGGATCCAACTCGTGAATCCTAGTCACGAATTTTCATAATTTTTCCACTTTTCACATATTTTTTTGAGTTTTTCATTTTCATTGGTTTAGGTCAATAAAGCATCAGTTAAGTAATTCCCAAATTTGATTCACTTTAATCGAATGCCTCTTTGAATTGTTTCCTAATTGTTTAATAGTTAGGTTAGTTAGTAGTTGCCTAAAGCTAGTTTCCTAATTGCTTGTTTTAGGTTTCCTAAAGCTTTTAGAGCTGCCCAAACTTATGTTTCCTTTTTAGTCTTGGTTTTTGAGTCTTGTAGGCTATAAATAGCCAACACCTTTTCATTATTCAATATGAAGACAACTTTGATGTAATAAAATTGAGAGTTTTCTCTTTTCTTGTTCCTTAGGAACGACCCTTGATACAAAGTGAATGAGTTCCTTTGTTCAAGTATAGGCTTATCAATTCAAGATTGCGTTGAGTTGTGGCGCCATTCTACCAAATTCCTCGGTTCACTAATTCGCTAGATTGTGGGTTGAGATTCAATTCAAGGTTCGCAATCTCGAGGGTTAGAGGGGTCGTAGGATTTCCATCCCTTTGAATCCATAACCTGTTCAAGACAGATCATTTTGCTGCGTCGCAAATTCGTGTCTTCAAGAAGTGGGAGCTTGGAGATTCAGGTTCGCATCAACTTTGGTTCGCTAAATCGTTAGATCGTGGGTCTTTTCTCAAGACTTGTGATCTCGGGGTTTAGAGGGGTCGATAGTTTCCACCTATCAACTTGAATTTTTGTCTAGATCTGCCATTGACAAAATATGAGTTCATACCGTTTGGGAGGGTTCGTATCACGGGCCAAAGCCAAACACCTGCAAATAATTCTCAAAAAATTTTCTAAAATATAAAGTAATAATTCAAAGCATAAATTCACTAATATTTTAGTGAATAAACATAATATAAATATTATTATTTATTTTTCAATAAAAAATAGAATTTTGAGACCCTTACAAAAGATGTTGCAGAAGCATTAATCTTCAAGGGCTTCCCAATGACTTGAGAAATGGAGAACAATGAAGGCAAGCTTTGATTCGTGAGAGTCAAGAATGAGTTGGCAAGCCACGTGAAGAAAATCAAAGACTTGTTACCCTTCTCCAAATTGATTATTTGAGTTGTCTTGACTGTTAGTGGTTTAAATATTTATTCGGCCATCTTAATTGTTCTTGAAGGCCAAATGCTTTCCTTCAAGTTAATTGGCTTTTAGTTGAGTTAGTTGATTGAATAACAAACTGGTCATGTTGACCATTGGTTAGCCGAATTTGGGTTAGGCTTAATTAGGGTTTAATTGATCACCTTAAGTGAGTCCAACTAGGATTAGGTTTTTGTGTCATTTGTGAGGCTATGAATAGCCCTCTCAAGGTCCGAATTCATCATTAAGTTTTATCAATAAAATTTCAGCTTTTCTTGTGAGAATTACACGTCTCTTTTCCAAGAGATTTCTTCCTGAATACTCGAGAGTTTTCAAATGTTCATTAGACTTATCAATCAAGAATCACACTTGATTGTGACGTCATCTACCAACAGCCTTGGTTCACTTCTCCATTAAGTTATGAGTTAAGATTAAATTCAAGGTTCATAACTTCACGGATTAGAAGGGTCGAGTGTCTTCTGACAATTCAACTTGATCATTGTCTAGGTCCAAATCAATTTGCATCATCTTGGTAATCAGAGCTAACGGTATCAAGTATATCCCTTTTGCTTCTTGTTTTATTTTCATTTTCTTGGTGTCAAAATTCTGCCCAAAAAAAAAAATCTTTTCTGTCCGCAAGATTTTTGAATCCATCGTTAGGGTTTCTTGGTGTTATCATGCCGTCCAAAATTCTGGTCATCTTGAATTTCTGTTGTGTCGTTTGTAGTCTTGGAATTCTGGTTATCTTGAATTGTCCTTGTGCTAGTCAAATCTGCCGTGCTTTGTTCTTATGCTAGTCTTGCTGTCCATACTTGTTGCTTGTTGGTTGTGTCATTATTGTTCTTGTTACTAGTCCGAATTTGTCTTGCTATTGTGTGTTGTTTCTTGTGTCCAAATTGCTGGAAATTTGTGGCTATTCTAACAAGAAGTTTCCTGTTCTTTGCTAGAATTTTGATTCTTGAACTTATTTTGTGGCCATCTTGGTTTCTTGAAACAAAACCCTAGTTCTTGAACAAATCTTAAACTAATCCTTGAATCTTGGGGGCTATTTTCTTGGAATTCTTGAAACCGATTGCAACAAGTTGAATTCTGGAATTACATCATTGGATTCTTGAATTCTAAAAGCAATTCAAGTCAGCTGAAGTGAAAAAAAAAATGAAAGAAAGAAAGAAAGAAAGAAAGGCCGAACTGTTTTCTTGATTTTTTTTCTTTCTTGAATCGAATTTGCCTTGGTTGTTGATCCGAAATCTATGTTGCAAATTGTTGTTCCAAGCTTGAACCACATCTTGTTGATTGATAGAGCATAATTGCATGCTTTGGAAAGGCCACGTCTGAAATTAGAAGCTGAAAATACCAACCAGAAAATCAGTTTCTAGAATTCCAACTTTCCTTTCCAAACTTGATAAGGGTTCTTGTTGCTCGAAAAATAGAAACCGAATAGGAAACTCTTTCCAATTCCTTGCAAGTAGTTTCCTAATCCTTAAATAGAAACAAAACTCCATCCAAAGGGGGATTAAACATCCGGGAAAACCAATCCAAAACAGCTTTGGGAAACCTTGCACCACCTTTGACCAAGTTCAACCCTAAACTGAATTGGCTTGGATTTGTGGGAACCCGAATTGCTGTTTTAATTGGCAACCATTGATTCTGTGATTCTTGTTCTTGTTTCCAGCATCTAGATGTGCCTTTTTAATTTGTTTTTCAAGTCGGTCAGGTCTCTCTTTTCACTTTCCAAATTCAATTAGGAGTTGTGTCTAAAGTCAAGTGTAGTTTTCTAATTTGAGTCTTGTCTCTAATCTGGTTTTTGTCTTAGTTTCCTAATATTTTTCCAGCATTATTTGTGTCCATTTTCTAGTCCTAAATTGCATGTTTAACCCTCGTTGAGTATTCTGGAAATTTGAGGAAAATTGACCAAATTACCCTCGGTTTCTTCAAGTTCTCCTCTAGGGTTTCTAAGTAGTTTTCATTTGAAATTTTTCCAGCTTGAGTCGTGTTCTTAGTCTTCTTAATTCTTAGCTTCTTGCCTTGTTCCTTATTCTCCAAGTGAACTGGCTGTGATACATGACTTTCTTGTGAAGATAATTGGTGATAAGTCCTTGAATTTGCTTGAAATTTCTGATTTCTTTGAGGAAAATCAAGGAAATTGAGAGTGCTTGGTGAGATCATTAGAGTGAAATAAAAACACTTGAGTGATACACGAGCATGAGAGAAACACGTAAGGGAGTGAATGAGGCATTTTCTATCACAAGTTTGTTCATTTTGCAGGTTTTCTTAAAAAAAAAAATCTACCAAAGGAGAAAGGACTAACAAAAATGAGATGACAATTGCTGAACTTGCATTCCAAATGCAAGCTATGTTTGCCAAATCCCAAAGGAGATTTGAGCAAAAATTTGAGACCGTGCATGGACGTATTGACAAACTAGAATCTTCCAAGAGTTCCTCCAAGAAATCTAAGGGGAAAGCTACATTGGATGAATCTAGTTACTCAAATGAGGACACCGAACAGGATGAAACTGTTCAAAGGACAAGAGAAAGAAAATCAAGGCCTGATCATGAAGATGAGTCCATTAAGGGAGTTAAGTTGATGATTCCACCCTTTCAAGGTAAATCCGACCCCGAAACCTACTTGGACTGGGAACGAAAAATAGAGAAGGTCTTCGACTGTTACCCTTACATAGAGGCTCAAAAGGTGAAGCTGGTGGTGATTGAATTCACTGAATATGCGGCTATTTGGTGGGACCAGCTTTGACTTAAGCAAAAGCGAAATCAAGAACTAGTAGTCACCCACACTTGGGACAAGATTAAAAGAATTATGAGGAAACGCTTGATCCCTGGGTACTATCATCGAGACTTGCACTACAAAGTGCAAATGCTCATGCAAGGAAATATGTCGGTGGAGGATTATTTCAAAGAAATGGAAATGGCCATGATGCGAGCTGACATCCATGAAGACTTCGAGGTGACAATGGCACTCTTTTTCAGGGGATTGAGGCCTGAAATTGCTGAGGTCATGGAGATTCAACTTTACTTTGACATGAAGTAATTAATGGATAAAGCTGTCAAAGTGGTAATTCCCGCCCTAATTCCAACTTCCAACCTGGGAATTGGGAAAATCAGTAGATTAAAAGTGAAGAACGGTCCTCCATACCTTCACCAATGGCCAAACCGAATGCTCCTGCTTCAAACTCCTCAAGGCCAAATCCATCCACATCAAAGCCGAACCTGAAAAGTAATGCTAAGGCGAATTTTGAGGCAACTAAACCTCGAAATAGAGACACTAAATGTTTTAAGTGTCAAGGGTTCGGTCACATCGCCTCTCAGTGCCCGAGTCAACTAGCAATGATCATATTGCCAAATGGAGACATGCTCACTGATGATGAAGAAGATGAATATGAGGGAATGCCTCCACTCGAAGGAGAGGATGAAGAGGAGCAAATCATTGAAGAGTAGCCGATAATGGATCGTGTTGGTTTGGTGGCTCGAATGACTTTGACTACCCAAGTTGGAGTAGACGAACTCTAGCATGAAAATATATTCTACATTCGTTGCCACATCAAGGAGAAAGTTTACAGCCTAGTCATTGACCCTGGAAGTTGCACGAACGTTGCAAGTGCTATCATGGTGGAGCAACTAGGTCTCCCTACAACCAACCATCCAAAGCCCTACAAACTGCAATGGTTCAACAACTGCGGCGAGGTACGTGTACTTAAACAAGTACTTGTTTCTTTCTGCATTGGTCATTTTAATGATAAAGTAATGTGTGATGTTGTGCCTATGCAAGCTGCTCATGTTATTTTAGATAGTCCATGGCAATTTGATAGGAAAGTTAATTGGGACGGTTTCACTAACAAGTATTTCTTTTCTTTTGGTAATAAACGGGTTATACTTGCACCTCTTACACCTCAACAAGTGCATAAGGATCAAGTTAGCCTTCAAAAAGAATTTGAAGAGGAACTTGAGAGAAAGAGGAATCGTGAGTTAGGGCTTGAAATTACACCTAAAACTCATGACCTAAGTAAACATGAGGTTGGCCGAATTAAAATAGAGGGAAAAATACCTAAGAGTGATTCGGCCAAGGGTAAGATTAAAGGGGAAAAACAAGTGTTGATTGCTAAGGCTAAGACTGTGAGGAAAGTTTTATTGTCTACTCAGACTGTTGTTTTACTCCTTTGTAAAGAAATCACTAACCAACTTGATGTTGCCCTGCCTAGTTCTTTTGCTAACCTACTACAGGAATATCAAGATGTTTTCCCTGATGAAGTAGTTTACCTCCATTAAGGGGAATCGAGCATCAAATTGCTCTCATCCCTGTGCGTCATTGCCAAAATTTGGTAAATCTATCATTACTTCATTGGCCATTAACAAGGTAAGCTTCTTTCCTAAAACTCTTTGTTATCATGGTACACCTACTGAGTTTGCACTACCTATGAAGGTACATACTCTTGAGCTTGATATGAGTGATTATACACCTGGTTTTGAGAAATCGGTTGCTACTTACTTGAGCATAACTGCCTTTCTTGAATTGTTCATGCATGCTAAACCTCTAGAATTAATTGGTATTGTTTTTAGGATAGTTAAAGCATGTAATGTGGTTTTTCATCTTGGACTCATGAATTTTGATAAAGCTGTTCATTTACTCTATGACCATCATTCTAGAATTCATTTGAGTCACTTTATGAATTGCAATTGTCTTAGTCTATTTTTCAGTACAAGAAATTTGGGGATTAGTGACAACCAAATGTCATCACTGAAACACCAAAAGTCATCACTATATGTTACAGTGACGACTTTTTTGGCTGTCACAAGGTTGTCACAGATTCATTGTCACAGATGGATCTATGTGGCAACTTAAGAAAGTCGTTACAGAATCATGTAATCAATGACAAGAGGAATGTCATCACTGACTGTTGGAATTCAGTGACGACTGTTGTTGTCACTACTGCACTTGTATTTTGTCATAGATGAACCAGAAGTCGTCACAAATGTCATCTCTAGAGTGACGACTTTGAGCTTGTCACTAGCACTCGTACGCATCAGTGACAAGACTTGTAGTCACTGGATTAATTTGCAACTAGTGACGACCTTCTGTATAGTTGTCACTAGCAGTCCTGTTCATTAGTGATAAGATTTGTTGTCACTGGGTTAATCTGCAGTTAGCGACAACCTTTTGTATAATTGTCATTAACCATGAATATGAAGATCTAACATTCCTGGTTATATTGTTCCCTATCCAACAAATATGCCATTTTGAGTTCAACAAGTTCCATAAATATTTGCATCTAATGACAACCTGCTCTAATATTGTCACGGAGCTAAAATTGATAATAAGACTACAATGATACTACTGCACCATTTCCATAGCATTTCCAACAAACCATAGCAGCAATTTGTAACTACTACAAGCCAAATTAACATAGAATGGAGTCCCAAATTTATATACATGACCATAAATATCTCCAAATTCATCAAAATAGAAATTCGCCAAAATATTGGGTCCTAAAGCCCCAAAAACTAGTTCCAAGTAGTAATGGCTATATACATCCATCTCAAAAACAAAGTACTAGATATCCAAATAAACAAGAGGATTAAAGTACCAATGTCAATCTTCAACAATCTCCATCTTTGTCTCGATATACTAGCCAGCCTTTTTTTCATGTCATCATACCATCAGGATGTGCTACATTGAAAATAAAGTATTATATGCATTAGAATGGACTTTAGAATCAAAAACAGATTCCCAATGTAAGCTAAGAACAAGAAACTAGCAATGAAATTAGATTATAAAAAACTAACAATCAATAAGTTTCAGACCATCCATTTACCGCTTGAAATGGATCTCAAGGCATTGCATTGTGATATTATAAGCATTCTAATGCATCTCAACTAGATTTCCAGACAACCAATCAATTTTAAATAAAATAGTAGTTGTAATAGAGAATAAAGGCGTAGGGAACTTGTCTTCACCTTTATAGGAGTTTTTCATTGGCGTAAATCTTTCACTTGGGCAACCAACTCCTCATACAGCCTTCTTGTTTCAACTTGTTGCTCTTGCAAGTTCTTAATCAACTCTTTTTGAGCATTAAATTCTTCAAAAATTTTTGTGGCTCGTTGCTTTGCCTCATTTGTCCTTCTTCGACGCTTCTCCAGTTCAGTCCTCAAGCGATCCAACTCAGCTGCTTGTGTCTTGGTTGCACTGCGAACACGAAGCTGTCCAAGTATGTAACCAAGTTGTTGCTGACAAATTTCCTTACTACTCATTGAAGTCGTAGCTTGCAATTCCTTCATTGTTGTCTAGACAAGTAAAACATTAGGATTTGGCTGTTAAAAGTCAAGCCACACAAAAGGAGAAAATGGATAAAAATGAGATAAATTATCTCACCAAAGTCTCTTTTGCCGTGTCACTGGTTAGGCCCCCCATTAGCCATGCAACCAGTGTATATGCTAACTCTATTGTCTAGACCTAATGCCAATGACCAAAATTCATCACTATATGGTTGAGGACCATTTAAGACCTGTTCAATGGCAAATTATATTAAAATGACATATAAAAAATGCTGAAGACACAAGTGGTAAGTGTAACCAATCTAAAAGTCAGACCATACACGTTCTTTAAACCATATAGAGAACTCCTTATCATGCCTCTGGTCCACATTTTCTGTGTCTTCAACCTCCAATTTGATTTTGTGCTTGCTTAAAAATAATTAAAGTGAAGTTAATAAATATATTAAGTCATACACATAAAACATAATTTAAGTAAGGTTAGCATATTACTTTATATGCTCCTCAATCTCATCGCAGTTATTTAGCAAAAAAGTGTGAATTTTTTCCAACTCTGAATCTGATAAAAACACATGTTTGGAGCCTCCAAATTGATGAGCAGAGGAAGAAAATATTGACAGCTGCCCAGTTTTTTCAATGCTCTCATTGTTACGCTCAGTCTTGTTGAAAATTGTTTCAAGATTATCCAAGTACATAGAGCAGAATGTCAAGCATTCTTTGTCTATGTACCTCTCAATAATACATCCCTCTGGTCGAGATTTGTTCTGCACATAACTTTTCAATATTCCCATTTTCCTATTTTTAATTAAAAAACATAAAAACAGATAGTTATTTAGTGTAAGAAAATATAGAATAAAAATATTTCAGTAATTGGAAACATTCTATACAATGTCATACCTCTCAAATGGGAACATCCAGCAATATTGAGCTAGACCAGCAAGTATAGATTTAGTAGGTAGGTGAACCATCAAGTGGAGCATTATGTCAAAGAAGGCGGGAGGGAATAATCTCTCTAATTTGCACATAATCACAGAAATTTCTCTCTCACACTCCTCTAATATGTCCTTGTATAATGTTCTGGCACACAGTTTTTTGGTCAAATCACTTAATTTGAATAGTACTTGTCGAACTTCTTTGGTCAAGCTGCCACGAATAGCAAGTGGAAGTATTCTTTGAAGTAAAATGTGAAAGTCATGACTCTTCATTCCGGAAATATGGAATTGTCCATTCTTTATGCATCGAGAGATATTTGAAGCAAAACCATCAGGATATTTGATAGAGGCCAAGAAATCACACACTTTTTTTTTCTCTGCCTTTGTTAGATT
This sequence comes from Gardenia jasminoides, assembly GCA_013103745.1. Lineage (NCBI taxonomy): Eukaryota > Viridiplantae > Streptophyta > Magnoliopsida > Gentianales > Rubiaceae > Gardenia > Gardenia jasminoides. The sequence continues at coordinate 20,888,219 of CM023099.1, forward strand.
GTAGCAAGCAAGTGGCATGATATAAGATTCACCATCTGGAATCAAGTGCAGTTCTTTTTTTATACCTAACTCCTGCAAATCTTTCCAATCTAGCCAGCTGTCTTTTGTTTTACTATCAATATCCATAGTAGTGGCAAAGATACTCTCTGATACATTCTTCACTACATGCATGACATCCAGATTATGCCAAATTTTCAAATCTGCCCAATAAGGTAAAAGGAAAAAACAACTTTTTTTGGTCCAGTTCAAACCCATTTCATCACGTTTCCCCTTCCTTGCATTGATTTGCTGATGAGTCTTCCCAAACTGATTTTGAATATTTTTACCTCTTCCAGAATTTCTTTTCCAGATAAAGGTATGACAGGATTCCCAAAATCAACACTGCCATCGAAAGGTTTTCTCTCATAACGCCAATGATGATCAATAGGTAAGAAGCGCCGGTGCCCCATATAACATAATTTTTTCCTATGTTTCAAGTGGATATTTGATGTTTCTACCATGCAAACTGGACAGGCTTGATACCCTTTAGTACTCCATCCAGATAACATAGCATAGGCAGGAAAGTCATTTATGGTCAAAAGCAAAGCAGCACGTAGTGTAAATTTCTGACTAGTATGTACATCGTACGCTTCTATACCAACCCAAAGATCATTCAACTCATCTATTAAAGGCCCCAAGTAGACATCAAGCTCATTTCCGGGGGATTTAGGACCGAGAATCAACATTGACATGAAAAAGAAAGGATCTCTCATACATTTCCAAGGAGGTAGATTGTATGGAATAATAAAAACATGCCAAATGCTGTAAGTGGAGGTCATGGTCCCATAAGGATTGAAACCATCAATTGCAAGGCCAAATCTGACATTTCTAGGATCATGAGCCAAGTCCGGATACAACTTATCAAAGTGTTTCCATGCTTCACTATCTGCCGGGTGCCTTATTGTATTACCATCATTGACGCACTTTTCTTTATGCCACCGCATATCTAAAGCTATGGCCTTGTGGACATACAGGCATTGGAGTCTGGGTTTCAAAGGAAAGTAACGCAGAACCTTGCGTGGAATTTTTGAACCCTTCAACTTGCAACGAGGTTGTGACAGCCCCACCTTCCCCTAAGGCGAACTAAAGGGGTCGGCGGACCACCTACCCAACTCTGGCCGGGACTCAATACAATTCTCAATCAATATTAAAGATTTTAACTCCAGTTATCACATGAAATACTCCAATAAATACAATAAAGTACTCCAATAATCATAATTACATCCAAATATCCCAAAAGTATTCCAATACAGGAATTAAATACATTCCAATTCAATACCACACTTGAACTCTTCCATTCTCGGTTCCTGCAAGGAAACTGTAATTTTTGGGGGGGGGTGAGTTAATAGCTCAATGAGGATCCAGTAAAACCAGTATTCAAGAGATTCATATGTCAAGAAACAATTCAAGAAGCAGTAAAACTAGTATTCATGAACCAGTGAACAATATGTCAATAAGCAGTTCAATAACTCTTGTGAGTCAATGGAGTCATTGCACTTAAACATCTCACACTCCCACATTTCAAGCGAAACAGTAACATTAACAATGGATTGGTACGGCTCTAGAGGTGGCTCCTGCTCGGCGTACCACTTAGTCCAACAGGCTCTAGAGGTGGCCCCTATCGAACGTAGCACTTAGCCCGCCCAATCAAACAATCAATTTACAAAACAATTGGAGTGTTGGAAATCAAGTACAAATCACCACTTCCTCAAGCAAAACCAAAATCATGTACACTCAAACACACACATATGCACTTATGCCAATAGTTGTCACAAAAGAGTTCAGGAAGCAGTTGTCATAAACAGTTCAAGAAGTAAGTTTGAAAACAGGTTGAGATCACTCACCAACAACAGCTCAAGATCCTCATTCATCAGTTATCCATTCTTGCCTAAATCCAAATCCTAAAGCACAAAGTTCATATTACTGTCACCTTTTAGAAATTTAAGCAAAACTAGAGCTACACTTATCGGATTGAAACAAATAATATACCGTTTCGAAGATAAGACATATATCTACAATTCTCATGAAGACATCTCAACCCAGTTCCCATTCTAACAAGGTCAAATTTACCAAAATAGCCCCCAGATTCTCAAGTTTACATCTCACTGCGAAACTTACTGACATGCCTGATTCAATTAATCATAACTCAACACACACAAGTCCAATTCAGGTAATTCCAGCGGCATTTGAAAGCTATGATACAAGGCTACAATTCTTAAGAAGGTATCGACAACCATTTCAGTCATCTTCTTGGTCAAACTAACCAATTACAGAGGCTAATTGTTAGTTTGGATAGAAACAGGGCACCAGGGGTAATTTAGTCCTTTCATATGATACAGTGATCTAATTGAGCTGAAAATTTACAAGTATAATATTCATTCAATTATCTACAACTTTCATGTTTTAGGCTAAGGCTAATTCAGCTCCCCTCATCTTCAAATATACCAAGCAAATTCAGACAAAAAAACGAACAGAAATTCGAACCGTAATGATTTCTTCTTGGCTGAAATTTTGAGAAGCAAAAACACCAAATCCAATCCATGTAATCATCCTCTAGGACACACATGAGCATGAATTTAGCTAAATCAAGAACAAAAGCATCACTCCCATAACTAGAAGAAAATTTTCAGCTTTCATACCTTCCACAAATAGGTGCTTAGGATGAATACTTCAAGCTTCCAAGCTTTAATTCCCTTCTCCTATCAAACTCCAAGTTGGATGATTAAAAGTGGATTGAAACACAAGATTTTCTCTCTTTTCCTCTCTTTTATCCTTGTTCTTCTCCTCTCCTTGTTCAACCAGCTTCACCCGACTCCCCTTAGAGGTTTCTCTCTTGTTTTGGACTAAGTTTGGCTAAGTGATAAAGTTTAAGAGATATTTAGGGAGTTGGGTCAAAGGTTTGGTCCAAGTCAAAGATGTCATGCCAAATGCAACATAGCAATTTAGGTGGTGTTTCACTCTTGCCCCAAATGATTTCTTTTCCTGTCAATTTAATCCATAGCTCATTAATTTAATTTAGTCCTAAAATCACTAAATCCAATCATTAATAATTTATCCTAATCACCTTCGCGCAACTCTCACTACTTTAACCAATCAAGGTCGCAAAATATAATCCAAAATTAGGGTTTTTGAGTAAACCAAAGCTTGTAACACTTGGTAAAAATACGGGATGTTACAGAGGTCAGTTTAGCAGCCGAATTAGGGATGTTTCTACAGCAAAATAGCTAAAGCTCTCCACGTTCAAAGCACTTCCTACACTAATTCATGGTTGACATTGAGAAAGTCTCGCATTTTTGTTGCTGGATTTGGTGCGGGTGAGCAAGGAAGATAAGGGAGAAGAAGAAATGAAACTTCATTTTGGTTAAATGTTCAGATAGAGTGTAGATAGATTGGCTCATGAAACGACGTCGTTTCATTAAAATTCCATCAACCTGCGCCAGCCTCTTGAATTTTCAGTTTGCCACTGTTAGTTTTTCACCAAAGAGTATCACGCCTTCCCTCTATTTACAATAAAGAATTTCACACTTTCTTTGACCTTTCTCCTATTTCTCTTTTTTCCTTTTTTCTTGTATTCATGTAATTAGTTTTTTCTATTATTTTAAATTTTCTTATTTCTTTTGCTCTCAAGTTGAATTGCAATTTTAGAATGCAAAAATTTTGTGTATTTGGACAAATATTCTTTTAGATTTTTTTAACGAATATACAACCTTTTTATTTGTTCCACAATAAAATTGTTTTTAAAAAAAATATAAAAGCTGTTACAAAATATGTTTATGATTAAAAACCTAAACATTCTCTTAATCAAAATCTTTTTGGTACTCATTTTGTGGTCCTATCTATTATGTGGGTGTTACAATTTAATGAGGGCTTACAACCAATTTAATTAGTTGATCAAACAATTAAAATAGTTGGCTAACACATGTATAAAATACTAAATTGATTTGATAAAAGTACTAGTTCATGAACACTAAATGTGAAAATTATAATAATAACAACTTTTCCTCATGCCAATATAAGGATTAGACTTAATTTCACGTTAAATTCTATTGTTCATTGCCTCTATTATTAGATTATGCTAACTGCCAATTTTGTACATGTTGTCATGATGACTAAATAGGGAATCTATTAATTTTTTTTACATTTATAACATATTACTAACTGAGCTTCGAAAGGTCATAAAATATGCATTCGTTGTTTATTAAGATACTAGTAGCAGTTTGATAATTAAATAAATTAGGGGCAAAATTGTAAAGGATAGGGTGCCATACTACAATTAATGAAATTAGTTTATTACACATGGGGCCAAAGTGCAAAAGTTAGGGTGTCATAGTAGAATTTAAAAAATTGGTACATATGGGACTCAATTACAAAAGTTGCGGTGCTATATTAGAATTAATACAATTGGAAAATTACATATGGTGCTAAATTGTTTAAGTTAAGATGTTATAATAGAGTTAATAAAATTGGTGTATTAAATACGGGGCTAAATCGCAAAAGTTAGGGTGCAATAGTAGAGTTAATGAAATTAGTATATTACATATGTAACTCAATTGTAAAAGATAGGGCGCCATAGTAGAATTAATAAAATTTGTTTATCATAAATGGGGCTAAATTGTAAAAATTAGGGTCGCATAATAGAATTAATGAAAGTGGTCTGGGAACAAGTAATTTAGTCAGTGATGACTAATTGTTGTCACTGCCTCTGAAGCAATAGACTGACAGTGACGACATTCAAAGTTATCACTGTATGACTTATTTCAGTGACAATATTTTTTCAAGTCGTCACAAAGTGATTTCCCGCCACAGCCTATTAGTTGAGCGCCACTCATATTGTGATGACTACTACCGTGTTGTCACTAATGACGAGCCTATGCACGGTTATCAGTGACAACCTTAGTTGTCATCATTGAATTGTCTCAATTGTGACAAGTTTCTATCTTGTCACCGAGAATGTTGTCACAAAAGGCCAAATTTTTGTAGTGTTTGAGTCCTTATGTGCTGTTTATTTTCTTTTAGTCTAGTGATCCTTATGTGTGTGTTAGTAGTTGCGTTTATGGAATGTCTAAAGTTCGTGACTTAATAGGTATTGTGTTTAACGTAGTTGATTTGCCTAAGAATCTTTGTCATGGTTTCATTATAGTTCATGCATTTAGATTGCATTTAACATCCTTGTTATGGGAGTTTCCATCTACTTCGGTCAGTGATTCTAATCTGTGTTTAGGACAAGTTCTAAGACCTAGAATGGTACATGGAATTCGCATATTTCCATTGTGTTGTCAATTAGGGGAATGTGGTGATTACATTTATTTCACTAATATTCATTCACCATCCTTTGTGTTTGATCCAGGTATACATGTGATGGGCTATTGGCGAGATACGTGTGAGCTGAAGCGTGCATGTTGCATTCATCAAAACATTCCCTGAAATTCTCCATCGCAAACGATCCTTCGATTTGGGACAAATCTCCTTCAAGAGGAGGGGAATGATGAAGGAGCTAAATCTGTCCAAAAGAGTTCAAGTGATGAACTTGTGGTTCCAAGTGGTCCTGCCACTAGGAGTCGCGCTAAGAATCTCAACAAAGAAAGTCAAGCTTTGGTTCGTGAGATTCAAGAACGAGTTGGCAAGCCAAGTGAAGAAAATCAAAGACTTGTTACCCTTCTCCAAATTGATTATTTGAGTCGTCTAGAGTGTTAGTGGTTTAAATATTTATTCGGCCAGCTTAGTTGTTCTTGAAGGCCGAATGCTTTCCTTCAAGTTAATTAGCTTTTAGATGAGTTAGTTGATTGAATAACAAACTGGTCATGTTGACCATTGGTTAGCCAAATTAGGGTTAGGCTTAATTAGGGTTTAGTTGATCACCTTAAGTGAGTCCAACAAGGATTAGGTTTTTGTGTCATTTGTGAGACTATAAATAGCCCTCTCAAGGTCCGAATTCATCATTCAGTTGTTGGAATGTATGCCCTAAAACAATTATTTTGTTTAAATACATTCTTAATTAAGTTTTGTATTTTATGAGCTTCCAATTTTATCTGTTAAATATTTGATATAACTGATCAAGTCCTTAGAATATTATTGATGTGATGGTAGTCACTAGAGTTGATGACTATGAGATATCAATCACATTTATAATAATATTCTTAAATTTCCCTAGTCATAGTATTAATGAGATAGGACATCATTAATACGGAGAGACTAGTACACGGAACTAGCCACTTAGGTAAGTAGTGGTTGTTCTCATCAACCATGGTATAGTGGGATACCTAGGCTAATGTGTAGATGAATTGTAAGGTACCAATTCATTTGAGCGATCCACCTGAGAGATCCCATTGGGATATCTATCTAGTGCCAATGGTTGAATCTCTTATGGAAATTGTGTAAGTGATCACTAGACTTGAGATCACCATAGTATCTTGAGTGAATCACTACCTTTTGATTCTATTTCTTGTTATTCACCGTGGGGTGACTTAAAGAATAGAAATTGGGGTAGTGTGAAGCATGGAAAGATAGTGAGTGATCAAGAGAAATTCACCACCGATGGTGGGTTGATATCCGTAGGGCCACCAGGTTGGAATTTAACCTTAGAAAGCTACATTAGGTTAATTGAAGAATATCTTCAAATTAACCTAATTTAAGGTTAATTCCGGGAACTAGAAAATTAATTAGTTATTACGAAATTGGCAGTTGTTCCTTATTCCCTGACTAATAGGATGTCGATGGTGAAAGGATAGTAATTACATGGTAATTTTTCATGGAAAGGTTAAGTCAATTCCACCCGACCAATTCAATACACAGGCCAGGTAGTTGTGATGTGTTGCTAGACACTGCTTACAATTTATAATTATGAATGATCAATTATTGTAATTAATAATAAAATAAAGGTGTTTATTTTATCTAATTCTTTTGAGAATTATAATTCACAATTATTACCAGTGTATTTAGAACCTATTGGATCTCACTCTTTGAGATTGAATTCTGGATTAAAATTGTGTATGTCCAAGTAGAGACTTGGAAATAAAATTCTTAAGGTCTAATTACAAGGAATAATAAATTCCGTGGCTATTTGAGCAAATAGGATAAAATAGTTATCCTATATTTGTCAGATAGCAAAAGGGATATCTGATGTGTGAGGCCCCGATTTTTCCCAATTTCTGGAAAATATTAAATAATGTTAATTATAGTTATTTTGGTTTGCCAAGGTGTTTATATGGTTTGTTTTACTTTTCAAAGTGTTGGTTTTAACTAGCTTGTTTTACAAAGTTTGAAAACCCTAATTTGATTAAAACCCTAGTTTGCTTTGAAAACCCTAAATTGGGATAAAACCCTAATATGTATATGCAAAACCTAGTTTGGTTGTAAAACCCTAGTTTTGAAAATACATTTAAGTTTTATTTAATGACAAGTTTGTTATTTCTTGATTTTCAATGCGGTGTTAATGCATGATTAAGAAGAGGGATTACGATTCCATGATTGAGGTACCTTAGTAGGTGTAATTAAGTTTTGATAGACTAAGTTGAATTGAACACCTATGGACTAAGTTGATAGGAAAGAAATTAGGCAGGGTGGAAGTTCATCTAAGTTGGTGGGTTTTCTTAGCATGCTAATGTTGACTAACCCTTGACCAAATACTAAATATCTAAGTGGTCTCATCCAGACATTTGCATAGGCCGACCAAGCAAGGAAAAGAAGAGAGGAAAAACTGTGGAAAAAGAAGGAAAAGAGAGAGAGAGAAAAAAAAGAGAGAGAGAAAAAAGCTTGTGGTTTTTTTTCAAAGTTCAATCATCGATCTTGATTTGGAGCTAGGAGGTGGAGCACACTTGAAAGCTGGGTTGCACAAGAACACAAGCTAGAAGGTAGTATTCCTTTGTCTTGCAAGCTGGAATTTTGACTAAGTTGATGAAGTTGTTGGATTTTGTTGTTGTTTTGACTTGATTGAGGATCATGTTTAGCTTCTTAGATGAATTTATGGGTTAGATTGTTGAATTTTCTTGTGTAAGCTCAACCAAGAAGAAATCATTAGGGTTGAATTTCTGTCCATTTTTCTGTCCGATTTGCTTGATATTTTCAAAATGATGAGGGACAGAATTAGCTAACACAAAACATGAAAGTTGTAGAGAGTTGAGTGAGGATTCTACCTGTAAATTTTCAGGTGAATCGAAACACTGTAGCATGTGAAATAAAATACTGATGCCCTGTTTCTGTCGAACCGTTATTTTGCTTTCTGTAATGGGCCATTTGACCGGAAGATGACTGTTTTTGTTTTTGAGGTCTTCTTAAGTATTGTAGCTTTATGTGTTAGCTTTCTAATAGCTTTGGAATCAAACTTGATTTGGAGTGTGAGTGTCGAGTTATGGCCATTTGAAGCAGTCCTGCTTAAATCTCGCGATAGGGTAGAAAGCCATTGTTTTGATTATTTTCGACCCTAGTTCGGGATGGAATTGGATTTCTTCTTCATGAAATTGTAGAGGGTAATGTGGAATGTGTAAGGGTTGCATTTTCTTGATTGTTATTGCATTGAGTCATTGGATTTGCATGTCGTGTTTTGGTTGGAATGCAATGCATTTGGTAACAGAAAATCGAGTTAGTGGACAGCCACTTTGACACCATTTACATGTTGATCCTTTGTGATTTGGCTTTTGGCAAAACACGAAAGTTATAACCCTTCATTCTAGCTTTCAAACATCTGGAATTTCTTAATTTTGATTTGTGGCGTTGAGTTATGATCGTTTGAATCTAGCCCGTCGGAAATTCTGACATTTAACTTTCTCGGACTGTTTCTGTATTTTTGACCCCGAAGGATTGAATCTGGGCAAAAATGGTCTTCATGAAAGTTGTAGATTGTTCTCTTAGCTTCGAAATGGTTCCTCGTGCACTTTAATCCGACACTTTTTCCATTAGTTATGATTAAAATGGCAAAAGGTGTCAAATCTGCCTTTCACACCTTTTAGTGTGTGTTTCCGTCTTCGTTCTATTCCGTCCGTTTTGGTCTAGCGCCATTACATGTGCTCCTATTGCTATTTTAAGTGTTTATAAGTATTTTTCAAGAGTTTTAGTTCTTTGAGTGCGATTAGCGTCCGTCATTTCACATGTGTGCATGGATTTTCTTAACTTCGGTGATTACGTGGACCGAAGGGCGTGTTTGATCTTCTAAATTTTCCTCGCTTGTTCTCAAGCTGTTGGTGAGTGTTCCTTGCATGTTTGTGAATAAATTACTCGATGATGTGTTTAAATGCTTTAAATAATTATATGAAGGCGAGTGTGTACTTTTCGCTTCGACCTACTTTTATTCTCTTGTTCAAGCGTGTGCTTTTCCATTGTTTGTATATTATTTGCGCATGTAGGCCATGTGTACTAACACATAGGCTGAACAAGGCCTTTCCCCTGTTATCGACCTATTCGAGCGAGCGGTTCGGTCGGGTGGGTTGATAACCTAGAGACTTACCGCGGTATACTCGAGTATTACCACTAGGGTTATAAGGTGGAGTACTGAGAGTAATACGTAACTGAACGAAGTACGGTGCAAGCTGCTTCCGATTGGAACTGTATCCTTTCTTGGGTATTTTCCAGTTTATGTGTTTATACATTTTATGCTTCTAAACTGAATTATATTAACCTCTGAGGTGCTTAAGCGATATATTTTTGCTCCATTTACTTGTGTGATTTGTGTGATGTTAGGATGCTGGGCTTTTAGCTCATCCCCTTTCAACTTTGTTTTCTTACTTGGGATTTGAGATCGAGCTTCCAAAGGGTTACACTAGGTTGATTGGTTTGGAGACCTAATCTTGTATTTTGATGTAGCCCTTGTATTTTTGAATTGTACTAATGGAATGTTGGATGGATGGATAAACTTTTGTATCTGTAATTATAGTTGGGGCGTTTGTGGTTGGTTAGGAAATTTTGGGGTTTAAATGTTACAGTTGATTTGGGGACATTGATGTTATTTTGTTATTTGCATTTGAACTAAGGATCGTAGTGAGTCCGTGAGATTCCATTCTGTAGGGTTCACCTAGGGAGGAGTGGAGACTGTCACATGATGTTATGGTTGTTTTTATTTTGAATCAAAACAACCTGATCCTATCCCTTATCTCTCTCTCCACCCTATGTATATAACAGACTATATGATAAATGCATTTACAACGATAGAGAAGAGAAAGGCTACGTTTTCAGAAAATCTTACGTAAAGAAAATCTAAGAGTTAGAGCTTGAGTGAAAAGGCTAGAACCTTCTTCCCTCACTCACACATAGTCATAGAGGAGCGATCAAGGTAAAATCCAAGCCCACTTCTCTGTGGATTACGGTGAGGCGGGAACGTACAGCGGGCATTTGGGGTTCTACACCAAATGGTCGAGGAAAGCATCAGCTTCCGGGTTAAGGTAATCCTAGTACCCCTCTTTAAGTCATAATACATTGGGAACTTGGGGTGATTTTGATGGGGGGTTTGGGCAAAATTTTTAATTTCCAGCATTGCCCTACGCCCCAATTCCTAATAGTGGTGTCGAGAACCGTGGTGTTTGTGAA